>JAHLJS010000002.1:62167250-62686337 GCA_038502445.1 Eremochloa ophiuroides
GGGTGGAAAGGCATGTTGTTGCGTATTCCCAGTGCAGGAATAGCAGATATATGTGATCTTGATCTTGGAAGCATGATAAATTTCTCAACAAGGGTCACTCGGTTCGACAAAACTCAAAGCAATTGCAAGTAATAATGTAGAAGGTTGATTCTATCCTATTTTTGGCTCTGGTAGGTAAATGCTTTTACTACAAAGGAGAAGCATAGCTATTGGTTTTAAGTTTTGCAAATAAAATTCTCCAACAACTAGATATCAAGAATCAAGCTTTCATTATTCTTACTATCTCGTATTCCACAACAACTTAAGCAACATGGGGTCCCTAATTTTAAGTTCCCAACAGCAGCAAGATTTCTAGGAAAAGTGTTATGTGTGTCTATCCAAAAGTCAAGGCTACACAGGTTAATCCTTTCATGTTTTAAAGTTGCTTAATCATAATTCAGTGCAAAACAGCGAGCGGCATACAAGAAAATATGGAGTTCAGGGTACGTACCTGACCATGGACGAAGCTCGCGGCAAGGCAGTGCTGAGGTGGATCGACCGACCTAGGGTAGGGATCGGCCGTTCGTGCCCTGTCTCGTCGTGTGTGATATGTGTTGGTTGCTTCTGTTTTGGTGTACTTTCGTCTTCGGTGTTCGTCGTTCTATCGCGTGCTCCTCCCCCACACTTGTTTCCTATTTTCTTTTATGCATAACAAAGTGGAGACAAGCACATATATATCCAAGTGAGATAATGTTGACTCAAAAACTAACTTTTATTAATAGGGCACTTTTATTACACAAGACTTTCAAACTAAAACGAACTAAGCAAACTAATCGAGATAAGCGAACTAAACGAACTAAGGGTGCCCTATGGATAACTCTAATACTTCCTAGAATTGGTCTGGGAGAAAAGCTCAAATTTAATCTCTAATTCCCTTTGCTTTCTGTCCTTTAGATCAATTCTAAGATTAGTATCAGCTATAGTTCTAGCAAGTAGACTATCCTGGTTCTTCATGATCTCCATCTCATGTCTCATCTGGGCCATCTGGTACTAGAGCTCTGCCGTGGTGACCTTGGAACGCTTCTGTGGAGGTTGCTCTCCACGTGGTGCTTCCTTGGGTGACACGTACTTGACCTTGGCTGGGTTAGCACGGACTCCATCGAAGGTGGGGCGAGTGGTGTACTTGGCACATGAGACATGGACATCCTAGTCGAGCTTCACCCCTATCAGTGTCTCGTTCAGCTTCGGTGGCAGGAGCTTGACATCCTTCGGCAGCTTGACAATCGGTTCCTTCCTTGGCGCGTCCTTCTGGTAGAGAGGCTCTAGCAGTGATGGAAGGAATGATCTTGTACAAACACAAAAGGATTGCTTATGCTTGCGAGGCTAGCTTGGTGGAACAATGGTGAGAGGCCAGGGAGTTCTGGTAGGGACGATGGCTTGAGAATCGTCGGGGGAACCTTGCTTGGATCCATCCCATAGGGATGATTTTTTGTCGGCCATGAGAGTATTTGAAGGAGAGCTTGTAGGCACGTGGAAGAGGATGGGTTGGATGAGATGAGATGGGAGGCTAGCAGGGGCTGGTTATATAGTCGTCTGATGGCTGCTAGGGCTTTGAAATTTCCCTACGAGCTTACGGCGGCGGCGGATGGCTTACCAAAAACGAAAGTTAAAAATATGCGAGAAGAGACCCGAAGGATCACGTCGCGATAAGACAGTGGCGAATGGAGACCTAGGGGCATCGGCCGATCCTATGGTGGGTGTGACAGAACTGACCAATTTATAAGAGCACAAGTACGGCGATAGCGTCGAAACAGCAAATCGACCTATTTGAGCCATATAAACCCGGTAGTCCATGAAATCTCAAAGGATTTCAAACCAAATGGTAACACAACCAAGATCGTACAGGTTCAACAACATCCATTCATGTTACATAGAGTCACAAATACGGAGTTCGCAAAGAGTTATTACACACAAAATTCAAACTTAGGTTTGCGGAAGCCAAACAGTTTGGCAATTACATTTACTCACACTACTGTTGCAATACAGTGCCAAGCTTCATTTGATATTCACAGAAAATATGCCTACCTGCAACAATTAGGGATAAACCTGAGTACACAATTGTACTCCACAAGACTTACCGTCTTACCAAGTAAAAAACTCTCAAGGATAATGCCAGGCGATTGAGTGGAGTTAGCTTGACTTTTTTGCATAAATAGCCATTTTTAGTTTAGCTCCATGTTTCAACACTAGCACCTGCTTTTAGTAGTATTAAATTCCTCCTTCTACATAGCACCTAGACTAAAGCAATCACTTGATTATTTCTAAACAAGCAATAATAATAACCATAGCAGTTTTGGCATTTCTTTCTTTATAACCATGTTCATGTTCAGATTATCCATTGCTACCATGCCGGAAAGATCAGTCCAGTTTCTTACTATCCAGGAGAGATGGCGATTCGAATCGATTTCAAACCAGCTGGTGACAAATGCCAATCACAACCCAGACAGATATACGGGGTCCCTTAGGTCACTTTTGGTACTATTCGGGTCACATTTCGCGGGTTTGACCGGAGCCACACCTCAGGAACAACCGATTGCCAGATAGCTTAGACCTGGCCGGTCTGCCCTTGAACTCACTCTTCGCGTTCCGCAACATCCTTCCTTCCTCCAGATGGTGCACTCAGCACGTCAACTCCCTGGCCCAAATAGAGTACTCGGCTTCGCGGTCGGAACGACTTATCCGGCCAGCTAAGTGATGGCGTCTTTCAATCTCGACTGAACTCCAACAGGGATATGTTCCTAATTACTTGGCGAGGATTGGTACAAACCAAGAACCTCCTTGTCTTGTTGTGTCCAATACATCGTTCCTGCCCAATCTCAATTCACCACTCAACTCACATGGTTATTTCACGATAGCAAATATAGCCAACCGTGCTTTTCACCTTTTATATCGGTGATCGGTAATCACCATATCTACCGGTTCTAAGCATAGCTAAGCAGTATAAATGATCATGAACTTACTTAGGTGAAGGATATTTAGTGGAATCAAGGATATTAGAAATGCATCAATGGTTCATTTCAACTCCTATACGTAATGCATCAATCCACTATACTCAAGATTCATTAATTGTAAAAGCATAGGAAGTGGGAAATGCACCGGGGCTTGCCTTTCAAAGAAGTCGTAGATCAATAGTTAGTACACCCATCAAGTCAATGCTTCCGTTGACGTTTTGCTCGACTGCTTGAGGCTCCGGTGGAACTTCCCTCTTCACTGGGCTCACTTCCGACAGAATTACCTTCGCTAGCGATCCTGTATGCATGCAAGTGCCACGAATAAATTGAATGCATGAAACTCAATATCTTGCAGGATGCTATAAAATGACGCCCATGTATGCTTCCATAGAAAAGATAGTGTATTTACAATTTAATTTATTTTACTGAGTACGTGCATATTTCCTCCCCGGAAAACATACACCTACTATATAACAATTCTAATGTACCACTAATTATCAACAGAAAGAGGCTTTATGACCTGAAACTACTTTCACATGATTATTAACCTCTCCTCCCTTTTCCTCTTATGCATGATAAATCAAACTAACATTTTAGGGATATAACAATAGACCTTAATAAACCATCCTATAACTTGATGCCCTAAAGGACCATCCATCAGGTCATAACCATGCATTCCAGCACATTACATCTTTACTGATTATTGAAAAGATGACCCAAATTATTCATAATTAACTCATATGAGCTCCTAATTGCATATTTCTCGGACTAGCTTATAACTAAACCCACATCATTCTGTTCACAGAAAATTCTGGTAAAATTCCAGTAGACTAAACATGGTACATCAGGCCACTGTTAAAATTTCATAACATTTGGATACCTACAGTTGCCTACACAAAAATAACAAGTAGACAGGCTGAAATTAGGTAGAAACTACTTTCTATAGTGAAAGTATCAACACAGATTATTATTTTTTTCCATACTGTTTGGTACATGTAAACATCACAGAAAAATACTGATGCTCATATCCCAAGTATAATTCCTTTAGGGTCTGTTTGGATGTAGATATTGGAGACCTTGGAATTGAATTGCCACCAATACCAAATCAGACCTAGTATTGGAAATGGACAGAATACCAAATCCGCTGTTTGGGATACATGGATTTTCTATCTGGAATCAGAATGCAGTGTCTTCTTCCCCAATCGGCCAATCCCCACTGCGAGACACTCAGGCGGAGGTGCCCCTGCCCCAGCCATGGGGGAGCTCGAGCCTGAGCTCGACCCCGGCCTCAAGCCACTGCTCGCAGGCGAAGACGGCCGGCGGCCCCGGCCCCAGCCATGGGGGAGCGCAGAGGCTGGACTTGACCCCGACACAGGCCATGGGGAAGATTGAGCTCGACCTCGGCTCGGCCATGGAGGGCCCGCTCGAGTTGGGATCCTGCGTGCCTGTGCCGCCGGGATGGGGAGCCCGTGCGCCTGTGCGCGGCCTTCCTGGGGCGGGGCGGAGGGTCGTGCGAGGGAGTTGGGCTGAGGGGACTGGGGCAAAGGCGGCGCGTGAGGGCAGCGGGGAGCGGCGCTGACGAAGGCGATGAGTGCGGATGAAATCGCGAGAACGAACGAAGCGTGAGGAAGATTCTGCCCAATACAGAGGTAGAGGCCTAGGTATTGTGGGTGGGGCTGAGCAAGTAGGACGAATGCCCTCTGGTATTGGAGCCCAATTCCACCTTCCAATACCAGGACCATCCAAACAATAGAATTGGGAGAATTCAATAGCAATGCCAAAGTCTGGACCTGAATATCTACATCCAAACGGGCCCAGTGAATTTATTAAGTTTTCAGCCCCAACTAGGGCTTGAATTGCAAACCCTATTAATAACGGAGAAAACCACTAACCAATATTTTACGTAGGTTCTACATGCCAAGCCAAGGTTAACAGAAGTGGAATCAGAATTTTATCACATTCCTAGAATTAGTTATGGATTTCCTAAGATTAATGCAGAAATAGAATTAATTCACTATAAAATAAAAGTCACACAGAACATGCATGGATTATATTTTTATGTGCTAGAAACATCAACATAAACCTAACAAAACTTGTTGCACCTGATTTGGATCATTATTTTTGGAGATATAATTTTTACAAGTACTGGACAAAAATAAAAACAGAAAACAAAATCTATTTCAGAATTAAACTGGACCTCAATTGCTAGATCTACCCAGCAGTGCACCCAAACCTACAGCTAAGGTGCCGACAGGTGGGGTCCTGAGGTCAACCGACCCCACACGTAAGAGGGACAGAAGAGGGCGCAGCTTTTGACCGGCAAAAGCTCGGCGCCGGTGAGGTCTCCGGCCAAGCTGTGCATACTGTCGTCTTCCTAGGACCGAGACGCATCGGAATACCTAGGTGGTTGGGCTAGTGGCTCGCCGGAGCGAGCTCGACGACGGCCATGGCGGGCGGCAACGCTGGGCGGCCCGGCGCCGGCCATCTCCGATCAGGATGGACGAACGCGACTACACAGAAAGCTTCAGGGTGAGCTAGAGACACTACAGCTGCAAAAAATTGGAAAATGGAGCACCGGAACACACACAGCCCCGTCCATGGAGGATGGCGACGAGTTCGCTGGTGGCACGACTTCGTTCCGGTGAACACGAACCACGAGACACGAAACCATCTTCATATTCATGAAATTAAATCTTAATCAAGCCGGAAACGCGATTCATACGAGGAATTAACTAACCACAGCAACCTGGCCGCGGTGAACTGCACTGCGGCGGAGCTCCGACGAGCTCTGATGGTGGCGCAACTGTGCTAGGGCTTACCAAAAGGCTCGGTTGACTTGAAAAAATGTCAGAGAGGTAGAGGGGATCACAGTGGAGCTAGAGGCGCGATGGAACGAACAGCGGCTAGCCGGGGACGAAGCAGTCCGCCAGCGACGCCATTGCTGCCCGCTCGGGTTTTCGGTGGAGGCAGGGACCGAATGAAGACGAGGGATGACGATGGAAATGGATGGGATAGACTTGGGAGACATCCAACTTCGTCTTGGGGAGAGCTGGAGAGCGGTGGAGCTCAATCACAACGACACGAGGGCGATCTGCTGTCGAGCCACGCGATCCACACGTTGCAGCTCCAACTGCTCGACTCCAAACCTGAATGGGCTAAGTTCAGGCAACCTGAAGTTCAGTACATGAACATGAGTCTGAAACTGAGATTTTGTTGCTAATTTGCTCCTAATCTGGCAGGTTTTAGACGAAATTTCATTAATAACCAAGGTAAAGATACCTGAGAACAACAAAGTTTATTAGAACCTTTAGCCCTGATTCAGCTTAGATTAAGAACTGCAGATGCCCAAACAATGGTACATTGAAACTGAAATTACCAATGACTTTGACAAAATTTCAGAGATGGATTTAGACCCTAATCTGCATTAAGAGCTAATTTTTACCAAGTGAAAAGCATTTTCATGAATTGAACCAAAAATAACATTTATCACAAATTAAATTCTTTACAAACTTTGTTTAAAGCACTAAGTCATTTGAATAATTTAAATTGTACTTTTAAAATGAATTAGCAAAATCCCTCTAAGTACTAAGCCAACCCTAGGTTAACTTCTATTTAGAGACCAAATCAAGTGATGGTTTCAACATGAAAAATGTTTGATTAGGCACTCTAGACAAGATTATCAACTTTGATTCTATGAAGAATCACTTTTACTTGAAATCCACTTTTCAAGCACATGTAAGCATATAAACATACCTATATATGTATAAATGGCATGACTCACTTCAAGCTACCATCACATGCACTCTAAAAATGGAATGATGCAATGATGCACATGCCCATGAAATGAGATGACATGCATGCTTAACACCAGGGTGTTACAGTGGGGCTGGGCGATCCACCCCGGTGTCCATTTGCCTCCGGCCTCTTCGTACGACTTTCTTGCGATATTTAGTTTCCAAAATTCGGACTTCCCATGCGGGAAGGAAAAAGGAAGGCTTAGGCCATAATAGACTTGGTAAATTAATAAATTCAATAATATCTATTTCCTCTGGGCCTTTAATTGGTTCGAGAAGGAGTTTGAAGCGGTGACCATTTACCTTAAATAACATACTTTCATCGGTTTGAAGAGTGACCGCTCCATGGGACGAAGTGTCGATCACCTTGAATGGTCCTTCCCATTTGCTTTGTAACTTTCCATGACCGAATAACTTCACCCTGGAATTAAAAAGTAATACCTGATCTCCGGGTGCGAAGTCCATCTTCTTCAGCCTTTCGTCGTGCCATCCCTTGGTTCTCTCTTTGTAGATCTTGGAGTTGTGATATGCTGTCTCACGCCATTCATCTAGTTCAGAGAGTTGCATCTTTCTTTTTATTCCTGCAGCATCCAGATCCATATTCCATCTCTTGATTGCCCAGTGAGCCTTGAATTCAAGCTCTACTGGCAAGTGACAGGTCTTTCCATAAACAAGCTGGTATGGTGACATTCCAATTGGTGTTTTGTAGGTTGTTCTGTAAGCCCATAGTGCATCTGGTAGCCTATCTTTCCATGCTGTTCCCATTTCGTTGACCGTCTTCTACAGAATGTTCTTGATCTGCTTATTTGATGTTTCTGCTTGCCCACTTGTCTGAGGATGATATGGAGTGGCAATGTTGTGCCGAACCCCTCTTTTTGCTAAATATAGTTGGAATCTCTTATCGATGAAGTGGGATTCTCCATCACTAATTACCATCCTTGGAGTACCAAATCTTGAAAATATTATTTCTTCAAACATCCTCTTTGAGCTTCTGGAATTTGCAGCTTTGCAAGGCATAGCTTCTACCCATTTTGAGACGTAGTCTACTGCCACCAAAATGTACTCACACTGCTTTGACTTTGGGAATGGGCCCATGTAGTCGATTCCCCAGCCATCGAAAAGCTCTACTTGGAGGTTGTTGACGAGGGGAAGGCATCTCTTGAATTGATGTTTCCATGTCATTGGCATGCCCCGCATCTCCGAATGAAGTTTTTCGTGTCATCATACATGGTGGGCCAAAAGAATCCACTTTGCCAAATCTTTGCATGTATGCGAAATGCACCATAATGTCCTCCACATGGTGATGAATGGCATCTCTCAATGATCTTGATCCCCTCTTCCACTGGTACACATCTCCAGAGTAGTCCATCAGAACATATCCTAAAGAGGTATGGCAGATCCCACATGTGTTGTCGACTTTCGTAGATGAGTTTTCTTTTGTCCTCCCCTGGTGGTACATATCCTACAACCATAAAATTCATAATATTTGCGTACCAGGGGTCGGATCGGGTGATCCGATAGAGCATGTCGTCCCTCATCGAGTCGTTGATTGGCATTTCCTGCGTATTCTCAGAATGCATTCTAGACAAGTGATTTGCTACAGAATTTTCTACTCCCTTTTTATCTTTTATTTCTAAGTCAAATTCTTGGAGTATCAAAATCCATCTTATCAATTTAGGTTTAGCATCTTTCTTAGTGCAGCAAGTATTTTAAACCAGCATGATCAGTATAAACAATCACTTTAGCTCCAACTAAGTAAGATCTAAACTTGTCAATAGCAAAAACAACAGACAGAAGTTCTTTTTTAGTTGTTGCATAATTAAGTTGTGCTCCTGTCAGAGTTTTACTAGCATAAGCAATGGCATGATGGTTTCTAGCTTTAATTTGCCCCAAAACTGCCCCCACAGCATAATCACTAGCATCACACATAAATTCAAAAAGGTAAAGACCAATCAGGGGGTTGAATGATTGGTGCAGAGATGAGTGCTTGCTTAAGGGTGTTAAAAGATTTCATACAAGCATCATCAAAATCAAAGGGAGCATCTTTGGCTAGCAAGTTTGTAAGAGATCTAGCAATATGAGAAAAGTTCTGTATAAAGGGTCTATAAAAGCCAGCATGACCAAGAAAGCTTCTAATCCCTTTAACATTAATAGGTGGAGGTAGTTGTTCAATTACTTTAATTTTTTGCTCTGTCTACCTCTATCCCTTTTTCAGACACTAAGTGTCCTAGGACTATTCCTTCTGTAACCATAAAATGACATTTTTTCCAATTAAGGACTAAGTGCTTTTCTTCACATCTTTGCAAAACCTTGTCTAAATTTTCAAGACAATCATGAAAAGTTTTTCCATAAACAGAAAAGTCATCCATGAAAACTTCCATGATTTCTTCAATCATATCAGAAAAGATAGACATCATGCATCTTTGAAAAGAAGCTGGTGCATTACACAATCCAAACGACATCCTACGGTAGGCATAGGTTCCATATGGACAGGTAAAGGTGGTTTTGCTCTAGTCATCAGGGTGGATAGGAATTTGATGATATCCAGAATATCCATCAAGGAAGCAAAAGAAAGAGTGGTTTGCCAATCGCTCTAACATCTTATTGATGAAGGGCAAAGGGAAGTGATCTTTCCTTGTTGCCTTGTTGAGTTTTCTATAATCTATGCACATCTGTCATCCAGTGATGGTTTTCTAAGGGATTAACTCATTCTTGTCATTCTTGACAACCGTCATGCTTCCCTTTTTAGGAGACTGGGCTTACCCACTCACTATGCGGCACAGGATAGATAATCCCGGCGTGCAATAGCTTCAAGACCTCTTTCTTTACAACCTCTCTCATCGCATTATTGAGCCTACGCTGGGGCTCTCTAGATGGTATGATATTAGGATTAGTTGGAATGCGATGGGTGCAAAGAACAGGACTAATTCCTTTCAGATCTTGGAGTGAATAGCCAAAAGCTGATCGATGATTTTCCAAGACAGTGATCAAGCGAATGGTCTCTACCTAGGAGAGTTTATCACTAGTAATCACTGGAGATTGCATATCTCTATCTAGAAAAGCATATCTAAGACTGGCTGTCAATGGCTTGAGCTCAATAGGAGGTTTAGGTGGCACTAGGAATTCATCAAGGGGTAAAGATTCTGGATTTTTGGCTTCTTCCTCAATGAAAAACTCTTTATCTTCTTCAAGATGGGATTTTCTCAGAAAATCAAGGGCTGCTACCGTGATCTCACTAATTGGATCAGCCTCAGGACATGGCTCAGTCTTAGCATTTAATGAATGGGTGATGGACAAAGGGAATCTAAAGTTTGGTCCTAATTGAACATTGATTGTCCTAGTTTGTACTTCTTGAATAAGTCTTCCAATTGGTTGGCCTATGAACAGGTCAAACTCCATGACATCAAAGATATAAAAACTTAGAAGGAGCATGGTGTCGTTTACCCAAATAGGGAGCACATATAAAATGCCTAAGCTTGGAATAATGTGCCCGGAAGAACTTTTCAAGAGCTTTGTTGTTGGGGTTAGTGGCATGTCTATTGATAAATCTTGGGCAAAAGATGCCGACATGATATTAACACCCATAACTGGATTGTAGAAAAATTCAAAAGGGCCTTTATGGATTTGGCATTTGATTAAGACAGAAGGTGAATCCAATCGGATCACATCAAAGGAAACCTCTGATTCTTCTAGCCAATCATTGCAGATTATTGCTCTGAGCTCTCTTGTGGTCTTTCTACAGAAGGCTACTTCAGGAGGTTCTAAAGGTTCTAAAGATAGTTTCTTGGGCTCCTGAGGCTTCTTGATCATATGGAAGTGAGAAGTGTTTCCAAAGTTGGAGGAAAGATCATCTTCAATGTCAAGTATAAAGTCCAAAAGCAGAGTATCCTCCTTTTCCATAGGATTGGAAATCGGGATAGCTGAGGATTGGCATGTTGATGGTAAAGGTTCAGGTTCAGCTACCCTAAGCTCTCCTTCTAACTTCTCCTCAGGTTGGTTGTCTAAGATATTGTCTAGGATCTTGTGTGCTTCAGAATCTGAAACATGCGCAAAAGATCCTCCCGCAGAGTAGTTGAGATGCTTCTTGGATTTTCTTCTCAGACCCACAAAAAAGTGTTGAATGAGAATCGAGTCTGGTATGGATAGATTTGGTCCAGATTTTATGAGATCATTAAAACGCTCCCAGGATGTGGCCAAAGATTCATTATCTTTCGGTTTGAAAGATAGGATCTTAGCTCTGAGGTTGACAATTTTGGAAAGGGGGTAGAATTCGAGACAAAAGTCTAAACGAAGTTTTCCCCAATCTCCTCCTTCTTTCTCTACGGTTCGATCATACCAGGTTTTAGCTCTCCCTCTCAAAGAGAAAGGAAAAAGCTTCTACCTTAGGGTTTCATCGGACATGCCCTCTACATGGAGGCAGTCACAGGTTTGATCGAACTCTCATAGATGAAGATGAGGAATATCATCTTCCTCTCCAGAAAAGGATCAGCTTTGGACCATCTCAATCAGACATGGGCGTAGCTCATAGGTAGGGGTTTGGATAGGCTTTGAGGATTGCCTACGACTATGGCTTGTGCTAGTGGATGCAACATATTTATAGATGGGTGTGGTTTCAATGGCATCCATAAGGATAATAACAAAAACAAGGAGATAATAAAGCTAAAAGTATGAATACAAGGTTAAGATAGACTCTAGATGTTTCAACCGTTTTCCTCGGCAATGTCGCTAGAAATGATTGTTGGTATAAGATAACTCAAACAAATAAACACTAGTATTATCTGCAAGCGGACAGATACCGATGTAGCACTTCACCCGGGAGTATTACAGGTATCGTTATTTATATTTTACCACAGGGAAAACGGGATGACTAGAATCTAGACTTGACCCCTGAGCTGCTATCAAGGACAGAAATAATAGGTCATGTAGGAGACTGCTAAGGCCTCTAGTTCTAATCCTCACAAGATATGATAAGATTGTTCTTGAAGGGGAATTACTATAGGAATACACCAACAAAAGGTAAATTCCTTAGTAATGGAATCTTAAGGTCTTACTGACGGGAGGTGGACTATGTAAGACTCAACAAGGTTAGGTCACCCTCGCAATCTACCACCGATCCAGACAGTATATGACATTTACGAGTAAATATAATCTAAGCACCACGCTCAAACTATAAATAACTACTTCAATCAAGGAGCTACCAAGACTAAAGCACTCAAAAAAATCATAAACATTAAGAACAATAATAACAACGTTACTCACTTAGATTAGAAGTTGAACTCCGAAGAAATCTTCAGAAACTAGTCCCAAAGAAGGACTTGAATCCGCGGGTACAAGTCGTAGAGCAGTCGCCGACAGGCCGGCAACTCCCCCAACTATCTCCAGCTCTACTACCACACCACTTCTAGAACAAGAATAGCCCTAATCTAGAGAGACTACAAGGCTAATCTTCTACTTGATGCTTGGCTCTAGATCCTATCTTGGGTTTCTACTCTATTTGAGATATGTCGGTGGAATTCTGAAACCCAAGATTGATTTCTCTCTGGATCATATTATGAAACCCTGGGGGTCTGGGGGTCCTTTTATAGGCTAGTGGGATGAACCGTAGCCCTTGGATCAAACCGACTTCGACGGGCGGTAGAGATTGTGTGAAATTTCGGGGTGTGGGTCCACGTCGAAACGTAGACGAAAAGGACTCTCTGAGGGATCGGCCGACCTGTCAGTGGGATCGGCTGATCCCCTCTGGCTGACATGTGGGCCCTCCCTCGGCAGGCGTATCTCTGGTGTTCTCTAGAATATTCTTGATCTCCTGTTATGGCGTAATTCAGTATTTTTCTCTACGGTGTGGGTGCTCTTTGGTTCTTTTCCTGTATAGTCCCTGGAAAACACAGATTCACCAAAACTCATGGAATTCTGTCAGTTTAAACCCTATTCTAGGTGTTGGCTCTCATTTATATCCTTTTTCATGATTGGTTGACGGGTAAAATCATACAATAACTACCGTCAACAACTATCATATTATTATGACTCAGCTGCTCCTAGTTGCACTGCGAGGTATCTTCCCTGACAAGGTTCGCACCCCAATCATAAAGTTGTGTTCAATTTTCAACATGATCCCTAAAAAGGTAATTGATGTGGCTAAGCTTGACCAGCCGAAGTAAGAGGTAGCCAAGATTCTATGCAGGCTTGAGATGCATTTCTGATCGACTTATTTTGATATATCATTGCATCTACTTGTTCATATTGCTGACTGAATTAAATCCTTTGGTCCAATGTACCTACACCAAATGTTTCCTTTGGAGAGATTGATGAAAGTTTTTAGGCGGTATGTCAGGAACAAATTTAGACCAGAAGGGAGCATGGTAGAAGGATAAACAACGCAGGAGGCCATTGACTTTTGCACATATTATCTGGACATAAATTGGATCAGAGTTCTAAAATCTTATCATGAGGGAAGACTATGGGGCAAAGGAATGATATGTGAGAAAGCTATCACAATAGACGAAGAGGTTTCCTTCAGACAAACACACTTCATTGTTCTCCAGCAGCCCGAGGGTGTGATGGCGTACATTGATGAGCACAAGTAGTTACCTCAAAGTAAGCACATTGATAGTTCACAGGCTTGGCTTGAGAAAAAACATTAGGAGGAATTCAATGACTAGTTTCGACGCCCAGGCTAGGAATGGTGACGGGTTGTTAGCTGGATCTCTTAGCTCCTGGACCATCGACTATAGTGATGATGTACCAAGTGTATGGTATAATTGGATTTAAATTATGCACAAAAAAGCAGGACTAAAAGAGCATGAACCAAAATAGTGGTGTTCATTTCAATGCTCACGATGAATACAGCATAGTCGAGGTGACATACTAAGATTTCATTGTTGAGATATTGGAGCTAGACTATGGACGACAATTGAAGATAGCTCTTTGTTGGTATTTATTAAGTGCATATAGAATATGAAAGATTCCACAAGCGCACAGAATACCATTGTAGATTTTACCCGGAAATATTCCAGAGTATCGTTATTTATATTTTACCACAGGGAAGCAATGGTTAAAGAATCTAATAGTTACCATCATGTATCTACTAACTTAATACACTAACTAGACTATAGTAGGGGTAAGTGATAAATGATAGGAATTATGCATAGTAATCACTTGTAAGATAAATGAGTAGTTTAACTAAGTTGAGAGGATAACAGGAGAGTTCAAGGTTCCTAAATACTTCTCTATTACTTGGGTTCTAAGATAACTGAACGATAGTTAGATAGGGAATCACACAATAGCACTTCGGGACATCAGAACACTAGTCTCAAATTGAGATGAGAATGGGACTAGGAAGCTCTGACTACGGTCGTACAATCATCTACCTGTTGACGGTAGTTATTGTATGATTTTACCCGTCAACCAAACATGAAAAGGGATATAAATGAGAGCCAACACCTAGAACAGGGTTTAAACTGACAGAATTCCACGAGTTTTGGTGAATCTGTGTTTTTCAGGGACTATATAGAAAAAAACCAAGAAGGACCCACATCATAGAGAAAAATACCAAATTCCGCCGCGACAAGAGATTAAGAATATTCTAGAGAACACCAGAGATACGCCTGACGAAGCGGGGCCCAGTTGGCAGCCGGGGGAGGTCGGCCGACCTGGCCCAGAGACCTTTCTGCGTGCGTTTCGACGTGGACCCACTACCGCCTTTGAGGATCAATCTCCACCACACGTCGAAATCGGTTTGATCCAAGGGCTACGGTTCATCCCACCGGCCTATATATACAGCCCAGACCCCCTAGGGTTTTATATGATCCAGAGAGAAATCAATAAAGGGTTTCAGAATTCCACCGACATAGCTGAAGAAGAGTAGAAACCCAAGATGGGATCTAGAGCCAAGCATCAAGCCTTGTAGTCTCTCCACATTAGGGCTAGTTTTATCTAGAAGTGGTGTGGTAGAAGAGCTGGAGGTAGATGGAGAAGTTGTCGGCCTGTTGGTGACTGCTCTACGACTTTTACCTGTGGATTCAAGTCCTTCTTTGGGGCTTGTTTCTGAAGATTTCTTTGGAGTTCAACTTCTAATCCAAGTGGGTAACATTGTTATTATTGTTCTTAAGGTTTACGATTCTTTTGAGTGCTTTAGTCTTGGTAGCTCCTTGATTGAAGTAGTGATCTATGGTTTAAGCATGGTGTTTAGATTAAATTTGCTCGTAAATGCCCCATACTATCCGGATCGGTGGTAGATCGCGAGGGTGACCTTGCCTTGTTGAGTCTTACACAGTCCACCTCCTATCAGTAGGACCATAGGTCTCTTTTACTAAGGAATTTATCCTTTGCTGGTGTATTCCTATAGTAATTCCCCATTAAAAACAATCATATCATATCCTGTGAGGATTAGAACTAAAAGCTTTAGCAATCTCCTTTATCACTCAATTTTCTCCATCCTTGATAGCAGCTCAGGGGTTAAGTCTATATTCTAGTCATCCCGTTTTCCCTGTGGTAAAATATAAATAACGATACCTGGTATACTCCCGGGTGAAGGGCTACATCGGTATCTGTTCACTTGCAGATAATCCTAATATTTATTTGTTTGAGTTATCTTATACCAACCCAACCTACACGAGGTGGAATACGTTGGCCATCAGGGTTGTCACCTCCTTAGGATACCATAACTATTCGTAAGGTTGAGTGCAACCTCAGGTAACCTCTAGTCTAGACACCATGTCTACACTATTAATTACTACTCTAATCTCATGACAACTAGAGCACTCGATGCGAGCGGAGATCATATGCCAAGTATAACTAATCAATCACATAATAAAACATATAAGTAAATAAAGAAGATGAATATATAAAAGCCTAAGTCTTACAGAGATAAGATACAAGTCATACTAAACCTCAGATGACTCCTCCAGAACTCGAGCATGGTTTCACTCTCCCCAACTCTCAACTAGAACTAATCTACTACATTGGTGAGAGGTTATCCTTCAATGGGGCACCTCTCCATCCAAGCCCTAACTAGAGAATATGAATTATAATCATGAAAACGATAGAGCCTAGTGGGTCCCTGGGGCTATATATATAGGCCGGAGCGTGAAACGTGAGCCCTTGGATCAAACCGATTTAAGCAACGGTTTAGATGAACTCTCCATGGCGTTGGGGAACCTTCTAGAGAAGTTGAGATCGATTCAGGGACTCCAAGGGTTGGCCTACCTGGTGGTGGGGTCGGCTAACCCTACCTGGCGACCTCTCGCGGTCTGTTTTGGCGTGGTGGTCTCTAGTGTCCTCTAGAACCTTCCTTTGCGACTTTCATATCTTTTTACTCTGAAATCCAAAAATAACAAACCATAGGTCTGTTTCAATCGTCTCTACGACCTCTACGCAATGGTGAACACCAATTTCTCATTTGAGATACTTTTATTTGGTGAAACCTTGCAATTCCTTGCATCACCTATAAAACAAGTGGGAATACCAAAACTCGTGGAACTTGTTAGAATCAAACCCTATAACTATGTTGTAAATTATTTTATGCCCTTGATTCATGTTTAGTTGATGGGTAAAAATGAGAAATAACTACCATCAACACTCTTCTTCACTGCGAGTGGGTCCAGCTAGAGGAAACAACACCGATAATGATGGGTTCACTGCTGTTGATCTCATTGTAAATCTTCTATGGATAACAAGACAAAGGAAAGACTACAAGTAGTCATGCAAGGCAGGAGGAAGATTGTTGGTGTTGATGGAGTGACGGATGAAGAAGACTACAGAGGTTACCAAGAAATGGCTCCTTTTGGGCAAACGTAATCCTACCTATCCTTAAAGAGGGTGACAAACCCGCTTACGTCCAGAGTGATCATGATGAGGCCATCATTGTTCCTACACCATGAATTGTTAGAATTTATAAACTATGTAATCCTCATATGGAGTTATTGTCTGACCATGATAGTGTCAATTTTATTTGGGTATTTCTCTAGAGGGATTTTGTCTGACCGCTCGATGTTGTATTTTGCTTTCCTTTTGGAAAATGGAGATCCAGCATGTCGGAGATATAGTCCAGAGAATTTTAATAAAAACCTATTTTGCTATTTTTAGAATTTTCTGTGAATTATTGTGAATTTCCAAAATTCCTGTACAATTTTCAAACAATTTAAAAAAACATGTATCACTGTCGGTTTAGATACAAAATCGGTACTGATTTAAACAAAAAAAGGATAAAAAGTCCCAAAATTAGCTGCCAAAAGTTCAAACCCAGGCCATGGAAACCAAAGTGCAATGCCTTAACCAATCGGACTAAGCATGACTTTTGAATGTGTGGGATTTACTTTACATTTATAGCGTCAAGCACTGGATTCGCAGACAATATCGCTGTCAGTTGGTAGAAACAACATGCATCTATCATGCTGGTTTTAATTACCAACCGACATTGTCTTTCACCTTGGAGAAAATAGAAACAAATCTAATTTGCACGTAGTGCCTGCAAGTCCTTGCCCTCTTCGTATGATATTATGATTCTAATCTTTGGATTTTGCTAAAACTAACGTATGATGTTATTTGTAGAATCCAAGTGCACCTTTCAAAAAATGCCAATTGTGCAAGATGGGTACATAAACCCTCAATGCATAGTACAGACAACCTTTAATTACGCCAAAGGTTGGAAACTAGATGACAAAGAGCTGCTTGAGAGACCAATGAGGAGAAAGAGAAAATCGGGTTGAAGGAAATATGGAAGGCTCCCTTAAGGTTGTGGTGTACATTTCCCTAGCTCTTAAACATCTCCATTGTAGCTCCATGATATGGCTGCTATACAACTTCGCTAAGTTCAACTATATAAGTTTTAAGAATACATATTATTTTGTTCGATGCAAAATTTCTTATCCATTTATATAATTAAATTCATGCAGGGCCACTGGATTGCTATAGACATCGATGTAAAGATGGCCATGGTGTGAGTCATTGATTCAATAGATAAGGAGCCGAACACGTACAACGACTTTGTATTGATTCTCACTATGTACATATCTGCAATCCTCTTAGTTATATGTTTGTGTGTTTTTATATATATATAAGCACTACTATAGAAAATGTTTTTTAGGGATGGTTAAATAGGATTTTAGGGATGGTTTGTCCAACCCCTATAAACCCATCGACTCTAAAAATAGGGTGTTTTTAGCAACAGGCTTTTAGCCGTTCTTGAAACTATATTTATAGGGGCAGTTCTGTTAGGATATCCGCCCCTAAAAATACCATTTTCAGAGACCATTGTGTTACGTGAACTGACTTTGGAAAATGATTTTTAGCCGCCAAAAAAAGCTCGCCGGCGGCCACGTTGCCACGGCAGCTAGCATAGCAGCGTTGAGCCACCACAGCACAGGTGCTTGCAAACTCGTCGGTGCTCGCATGTGCTACTGCGCTGCGTTAGCTCACTGTCGCCGTCCAGCAGGCCAGCTCGCCGACGCTTGTAGTTGACTAGTCGTAGGTGCTAATGCACAACTAGCGGACGTCCAGCAGGCTAGCTCCGGCCAGCTCGCTATCGCCGTTGATGTCGCCGCTGCCACGCCGTCGCTGCCGCCGTAGCACCCAGTCTCCGAAGCCGAGGAGCTCGCTGCCGCCGTAACACCGAATCGCCGAAGCCGAGGAGACTCGCTGCCGCCGTAACACCGAATCGCCGAAGCCGAGGAGCTCACCACCGCCGCTATTCTCTTCTGCTCCGCCCGAGGTCAAGCATCGTCGTGCAGTCGTGCTCGCCTATGCCTACCAGAGCCACGAGCCGCAGCCTGGCCCTCATCGCTGGAGCTAGCTCTGCCTCGCCGGTGCCTAGCCGTCCTTCCACCGTGGCCGCTGCTCTGCTTCCTCCACGGTCTCTCCCCGTGCTTCCTCTCCCTTCCTTCTCCCTCTTCCCTCCTCCCCGCATGCCTTCGCTTGGAGATAAATGCTTTGGCTGCTGAGAAGATAAGGATGCAAAGGATGCATGTGGGTGGGTCCTATGCACAAAGGTGTGAATATGTGGATAGCCTTATGCATGTGGGTAGATCCGATGCACATGGGTGTGAATAGCCTTCAACCACGCACTGTCTGAAATTTTGAACAGCCAACGAGCGAGGCCTCATTGACCACTACGAGAAATGATGACCACTACTGTAAGGACTCTATTTTCAGCAACGGATGAATTAGAAGAACCATCTTTGAAAATAACTTATTTTAGAGACGGAATTCATAACCGATCCGCGCCCCCCTAAAAATGGATTTTTAGTAGCGATTATGGAGCTACAATGCTCCCGAAAGACGTTAGAGGCAGTATACTAGTTTAACCACCTCTAATAGAAAAGGAAGGCATTCTTAAAAATCTTTTCTGTACTGGTGAAGATTCACAATTGGATACTAACAAGTTGTATTTGTTAAATTCACTAGTACGAAGGGCGCGCATTAGCGCGCACGTGGAGTACAGAACGATAAATGACTAAGAAATGAAAATATCATAATGTGAATATAAGGAAGTGGATAGAGATGGGTTTGCTCAGCTACTTAAGAGGCTATAAATTATATGAAACGATTTAGTTGCGGAAGTACGGCGATCCATATATATATTTAATACTTGTAGTGTATAGTAAGATAGATTTACAGACTACTTTAAGTACGGGCCTGTTATACAAGCACTGGCTTCACAAAAGCTCCAACGTAGATGACTGCTGCATGACACATAGATAGAGTATGGCTATACATGACGGTTATGGACACATTGCTATAATGTTGATTGACGGAATAGATGGTTGGTATGGATAGCTGAGTAGGCTGCTAGTGTTGCTAGAAGAGCGTCTGCTGCTGTGGAATGTAGTGTTGGTCATTGACATATATTCCCTCATTTATGTCAACGACATATCTGTAAAAAGTCTGTTACTATTGAAGAGTTGTTCAATGAATTCTCTTCTGTCTGCAGGATGTATTCCTAAACTTCTAGAACAGGGAAATAGCATGATTATGAAAAGTAGTGGTGGATGACAAAGGAGGTTTTGTTGTGTATGTTCTCACCTTCAGATTCTGGCAGCTGACTTGTGTTGGAGACGCCAAGAAATGAATGGAGCAAAGGGACGCCACCGTGCAAGAGCAGAGGGACTGCAGTTGGAAGCACTAGAGGCCGCAACCGTCGGGGCCAGCCACACCTGCGTAGCGCACACTATGATCGCTGCCGCCCAATCAGAGCCGACCATGGGTAGCAAATCCAAAATTTTCATGGAATAGTTGTATTGAAGCAAAAAATTAAAGTGCACTCGGAGAGATGTAAAGGAAGAATCATCATAGCTCCGAAACATTGCTTCAGTTCTCAGAAAAAAAAGAAAGGGATATGAACTGTGCAACGGTAGCCCATGATCATTGCAGTCACAGCACCAGGCCATTTCCTAAAAATTAATCCAACAGCAAGAGCAAAACACAGGCATCATTGCACACGAGAAAAATGCAATTGATACATGAAAAATTATGAGCACCGCAGTCTAGGACAAAATCAAGCAAATATCATTGACATGGTGATGATGTCAGATATCTGCCAAGCGAAGGGGAATTTTAGGCGACGTGGCCACCCAAGTTGATTATGGGGCAACATGCCTAGGGTGGCTGTGCATGCAGCGCCTGTGCTTTGTAGGGGGACATACAACTAAACCGAGTAGGTCACACTGTGTGCAATCCAAAAAAATTGCAGTTAGCATACACATAGGTACGACTAAAGGGGGGGGCAACAATAGAGCTAGGGCCAAATTGACCTTGCCTTGTTTTTCACCAAAATCTATTCAGTTTAGTGCGCTAGTATTCAAAATCCCTATGCTTAGTGCGCTAGCATACAATCTATTCAGTTTATTAGTGTGCTAGCATTCAACATGGATTCATATAGTAGCAGAAGAAATGCAAAAAAGATATCAAAGTTAGCATTTCTTTGTTATCCTTCACCTCTATCCAAAACCATCTCAACATCCACGTGTTTGTAAGCCAGCATTTCTAAAAATAGCATAGTTAAGACTTAATAGTAGTCAGTAGTGATTGGGTTACTGAATCCACTTGTTCCAAAGTTTGAAACATAATGAGAACATTGAAGGGTTATATTACATCATAATCCTTATGGCATGTGCAAAATATATACTGGATTGAGTCATTTCATTTCATATTTGAAACAGGAGAGGTCAGCCCAGGCATTATATTCGGCAAACCACAAATAAAGATTTGTGCATTCCACAACAATGTGTCCATGTAAACAACAAAAAGTATACCACTATTCTAGCAGGTGGCTAATAATGACCGAAATTAGATCCCTAAGAAAGCACTGAGCACTGAGCACTGACCTGGAGTCCTGATATCCTTAAGAAATCGTCAGACCAAAATGAGGAAAATCTGCAAGGGATAAGGAAACATAAGCAACTCCCTAGGTGCTAATGCACTTTCCATCATTTGGATAGAACAAAAGGGTGATGATCTTTATGCTCATCTTGGACCAATGGTCTTATTTTTTTTCAGAATTACCTAGGTTGTCTATGCTATAAATAAACAACGTATTCACTGAACAAAGAAGCGATGACTAAAACAGCAGTATGTCATTGCTTTTTGTCCCCAAAGATTTCTCACAATAGAAAGCTAATGTGGAAGCAGCAAAAGAGTAGTTCACGGCAGCAACGGTCAATGTGCATTTGTGTAACCCTCACCATGGATATCTATGAACTAAAACATATATTTTCCTGTCACCTCTAATGGTCCGTAGGTAGATTAAAAATATTTTTCATCTGAAAACAACTTTTGGAGGGTCACTGAACCACAGTGCAGAACCAAAAAAAGCTCATGCTTCTGTAATCAGAACCATTTGTAAAATTTTCCTTATAGCCTGTAGATCCATACCACTAGAATTGAGATATAACTGAAATAGGCTGCACCACGACACCAATCTTAGCACATCATTGCTGCAAAAGCTGGTGACAAAAGTTAATATAACTGAAATAAACACAATAGGAATTCACTAACAGAACTAAAAGAGTAGAGGCAGATGTCTAATTTGGTAGCCCACTAATTTGTCATGTTAATTATCAATTAAGGCTTTTAAAATTAAGATATAATTAGTTGTGGCAGGATATTGTGATGTCCTAAATTAGAGGAAGTGCTACAAAATATACAAACACTCATCCTATAGTATTACCATTGTATAGGAAGGATCAGTGCGCAAAAGAACTGCAGATATGGTTATACAGTCCATTAGAATATCTATCCTTTTAGTTGAACAACATTATCACCTATGCCTGAAGCTACTTTCACATATCTTGAACATTAAACGACAAACCCTGAAATAGTTAATTAGGAAACATGAGAGTTGTAGCACATCAGAATTCCTATGGCATTTAGCTTTCAGGCAATGATATCTTGCAAACCCAATTTCAGATAATCTATAAAGTCATCAAGTGTTGGATCTAAACACCTTCATAAAACAAGCAATCAAGTGTTTTTTTTATAACAAAAATCATAAAATCTGACTTTCACATGAGGCTAGAACTGGTTTTTCATTTAGTAATAGACTGACGCAATATATCAGAATCACCATTACCTAGTGACATTAATCTGAAGAAACTATATATTGTTTGTCTTGGATGTGTAGTGTATCTATGTTCCAAGGTGCAAATCGGGGTGGATATAGGAAGAAAAAAAAAATCATGTAGCATCCTCACCTGTACTGCTGTTCTGGGCTTTCTATCAAATACATCATATGCAATTGACAAAAGAAACTTTCTTTATATACATAGGATGCATATTTGGTAGAATCTTTTCAGCCGCTCTATAATTCTATATGGACACATCTTGAGCTACTTAAATAAAAGCAGAAGCAGCACTAAAACGCAATTGATGCGTAGAAGCACAAACCTTTCATTTCAGGATTTTCACTTCGCTAGCTACTGAGAAACCCTCTACCACCACCTTGTTTTCAAAAGCTAGAACCTGATTTTTCTTTAGCCCCAACCTTCTAAAGGCAGTCATAAAACAACCATTCAAGAAGGATATCAAGTATCTGTTTTTTTTCCATCTAGAATGAGAGGGTTTTTAGTAACCTGCACATTGTACTGTAAAGCCTCATCACAATATAATCTTCTATCCTTTTTAAATTTAACACATACGTTGAACCATGAGCACATATAACAGAGAAAGCCAGATTGGTGCATATAGGAGCAGTAAGACTATTATTACCTTCTGGCAGCAGGGTGCTCAACGTCATCCACGGGAGGCCAGCTGATTCTGAGGAGACATGGCCAGGCTCTCCACGTGACCAAAGGGACGCTGGCAGCGAAGGAAAAAAAAACGGACCCGTGGCCGACAACAACTACTGTGAACACGTATGGAATCCGACGTGGCTAGCCTGCTCGCGTTGGAACGAACATCCCATTGTAGGGAAGAATGATCGCCTGAAATTGAAAAACAGCGTGTTAAGGACCTGAGTAGCCCGTGGGTGTAGAGGACCAAAAGAAAAGGCAACGTGATGTATCATGACTGAACAACAAAGGCAGCTTGAGCTCTATACCATACAGAGGACTACCATCATGTGCAAACTCATCTATACGTGCCACCAATGGAATGCAACAGCGATGAGCTGCAGCCTGTAAAATAGACACAAAGGATAGTTGCAAAGTAAACATAGGCGAGAAGAAAGACCCAAAAAAACAAAAAGCAAGTTGTGTGACGAGCAGAGATAGTATCACAGAACAAGCATAACTGTGTAAACCACAGAAAAGTAGACAGATGAAATTCAGACTGCAAGCTCGTGAATAAAACCAACTGCATACAAGATGCAGGCTGCACATACAGGATGCAGGGTAGTAATGAAGATGTGTGATGATAACACAAAGAGGCGATGTTGTTTTCATTGTATTTAATGACGACCTTGTAGTAGTCACGCTGTCTGATATAAAATACTGGGGTGAATTGGGAAAGGAACCGCTAGTGCAATTCTTTTGGGGGAAACCTCAGAAGCCCCAAGTCAGAACTGCACCATGAATTGCATAAGTCACTGCCTCATAAAGCAATAGGTGGTCAGGAATATATGAGAAACAATCTCAAGGGACGTACACATCCTGAAGAAGAGAGCAAGCAAGACAGACGAAATCTACAGGTCCAAGAAAGCAACGCGAGCAAGACGTGGAGCAAACTCGAGGGGAATAGTGTGGGCATAGCACAGGAACACACGCAAACCCCTAGCCGCAGCAGCCGCCACGGGGAGCCAGAACTGGAAACTACGGACGGACGAAATAGTTTTTTGAATGAAGATAAAATCCATAGAGTAGTATGTGTTTCGGAAAATCATAGAAGCGTTGTCCACTATAAATTTCACATTCATTTTCATATGGTTAAAATTTACACAACACGCACCTCAGTTAATGTGGAATCACTATAACCACTTGGGTGCTAATTCTGACACTAAAATCTGTGCATAAAAAGTTTTGAACAAACTGGATACTAAAGACAGCATCAGTAATGAGAATTGAATGGTCTATAAATTGATCTGCACAATACACAGAAGAGGACACTCTTCATACATGTTAGAATACTGGACAATTCCACAACACTCTCTCCATATCGATCTGAAGGTTTACCTCATAAGATCATCAGCCACACTCGGACCAACACCACCATAGACAAATGTACGAACAAGAAGCAAGGTGCTGTTATTTTTGGAGGGAAGAAAATAAACAAAAGAAAAGGAACCTGTCAGCCAGACTATTTAAAGATAATATATGGTTTGGAACATAATATATCAGCAATTACAAAGAATCACTGAAAAGGTAGGGGCACAGATATAACATCCATGTCATTGTAACCCTGTCATGTACAATGTGGATCGGCCCCTGAACAAATGCATGCAGACTTGGAAGGAAACTATGTGTACTAATAAATCTGATGTAGCCTAAACTGAGTCGATGTCAACTGAAGGAGGAACGAGAGAGGCAAAAGACAAATCACAAGAATCTAAGAGGAAAGCGCGCACCTGAGACTGCTTTGAGCAGACCACGGCACCACCATGGCCTCCGTCCTGCGCCGGCGGCGCCACAAGCTGGTGGTAAATCGAGACGGAGGGAATGGAAAAGGGGATGCGGAGAGGGAGGGAGCAAACCAGCGAGCAGACGGATCGAGGAGGAGCCGCGCGAACGGCGTGCAAGAGGCCGCATAGGCGAAGTTGAGGACGGCCGGCGGCTGCGGCCACCGGTGTTGCCCGCCGCCGACGCGGCGTCATGTGGCCGCGACGACCTACACGGGGCGTGGCACGGGACTCTCCCGCTGCGCCGAGGGGTGGGGGGCAGCGACGACCGAGGCCCGGCGGCGCCGCTGCACCGCACGCCGTGGCCGCCGGCGTCCTGCCTGCGCGCAGCGCGGGAGCAGGCGACCCTCCAACCCCGTCGCACCGACACGCCAAGGGCGAGGGAGAGAGAAAGGGGAGGCAGGAAGAGAGGGGATGCGGATGGGAGGCACGGCGCGCGAGAGAGAGGGGGGATGGGAGCCCGGAGGAGGCGCCGTCGCCTCGGAGAGACCGAGGGAGAGAACAGGTATTCTGGAAGGACGTTGAAGCAAGCGAATGAAGGAAAAAAAAAAGCATCGGCCGACAGCTGGAAAAAAAAACCGGCAGAAAATAATGTAGAGGTGTACGGAGTGAACGAGAGCGCTGGAAGCCACATCCCACTGTTATGAAGAAATTCGAGTAGGGCATACAGGTACTTACATTATTTTTTTTCAAACGCGCAGGAGAGCTGCGCATCTATATATTAAGAAGAGAAAGGAAAAGAGCCCTAAAAATATAAAATGCTACAGTGGTCAAGGATCTGTAACCATCCTAAGCAACAAAAGAACAGGAAACAAACAACTCTGAAAACACTAGACCTCAGCACCTAAAGGGAAATAAGCAGATGGAGCCAAGGCAAGGATCTCCGCAATTCCACGAGCCCCTGCAGCTGACCACCGCTGAGCTTCCTCCCTTAAAGCCGAGATAACCAAGACTAGGCTAGGATTTCCGCCATAAAAAACACAGTAGTTACGGTGCTTCCAAATTAACCAAGCTCCCAGTATAATGATGGAGTTGATACCTTTCCTTTCTTGATCTGACAACTTGCCACTTGCCCTTTCCCACCATTCTACAAAGGATCGATCATCAATTTGTGGAGCTAAAGCTTGCAGCCCAAGGGGCCGTAGAATGTTGAACCAGACTTGTCGGGCAAAAACACAAGAGAGAAGAAGATGGTCTATATTCTCCCCATCCTGATCACAGAGTGGGCACCTTGGTGGATGATCCAAACCCCGGCGTGCAAGCCTATCCGCTGTCCAGCATCTATTGTGAGGAACTGTCCACATAAAAAACTTGCATTTGCTGGGGGCCCAACTTTTCCGGATCAGCTTCCAAGGACTAAAAAGAGTGGCGCCAATGAACAGGGCTTCATATGCTGACTTATTTGAATATGATCCGGAATCTGTGAATTTCCAAATGTGTTTATCTTCCATCTCCGGCTGCAAAGTCACACTTGAAAGGAGAGTCCAAAGTTGCAGGTATTCAATCAGAACATGCAAATTCAAGGCACCTTTTATGTCTGAAATCCATTTTCCATCAGTGAGCGCCTCAGACACTGTTCTTTTCCTTGCTCTGACTGCTATAGAGCAAAACAAGTGTGGAAGGGCCTGCTGTAAACTTTGATCCAGCAACCATTTGTCCGACCAAAAACGAGTGTTTTTTTATTTCCAATTACTAAACACAAAGGGAGGCATCATAACTTTAGTACTTACCTTATGTTGTTGTTAAAAGGATTATTTAATATTTTTATATGCGAAACACACAGTGCCCAATCAGAAGCCTGAGAGTGTACATTGTGGAGATTATGTATACAGTATCATGAGTAACACCACTACCTACAAGAGATACCCTTGTAGAGTAAGTTTGAACCTCTCCATATGAGTAGTATAAAAACTTGGAACAAAACAGATATATATATTACAGAATAGTAAACCTAAACTTATTTTCTTGTACTGGCAAGATGAGAAAGGTTTGAGACATGATCCACACAAATATGACATCCTCTTGGATCTCATCAGCGATCTTTGTAGCTTTATACTGGACTAAATTATACATGCCAAAGGTGTTTACCATCTCGCGGGCTCCGAATCAGCTAGAAATTCTTAGTACCAACATCTACGTGAGTGAGAAAGGCTAGGCTTAGGTCATTGATAACAATGTGAATGGACATACCACTTGTAGAATAGTCAGACTTTGCAAGGATGATTATATATGTATGTAATGTCCTTTAGAATTATATATATGAAAATTAGTGTCGGTGCTAGTTTTGGTGGGCGCTAACACCGGCTAGTAACTTGTGAGGTTTCGGTTGGTGTGCAAGGAGGAACACGAGAGATTTATACTGGTTCAGGCCAAGAGGGCCCTACGTCCAGTGGAGAGGCGAATCGTATTTTCTTGCACCGGGGTGCTTGTAGTAGGGGGTTACAAGCTGAGTCGAGAGAGGGAGAGAATCCCAAGTCTCTTGTGCGAGGAAGAGGATGCTTTCGTTTTCGTGTAGTTTTGTTGTGTGTATGTTGGTGTCGTGGGCTTCGTGTATCTCCCCTGTGATTAGTGGCTATCGTCAGCCATGCCATCGTCTTGGCGCTTCAGCGATATGGCTTCGGTCATTCGACTGATCTTCCACTGTTCGATCGTTGAGTTCCAAGGTGGCACAGTCTATGGGACGTGGCTTGCTGCGTGGCGCAAGCTGAGTCGAGAGAGGGAGAGAATCCCAAGTCTCTTGTGCGAGGAAGAGGATGCTTTCGTTTTCGTGTAGTTTTGTTGTGTGTATGTTGGTGTCGTGGGCTTCGTGTATCTCCCTTGTGATTAGTGGCTATCGTCAGCCATGCCATCGTCTTGGCGCTTCAGTGATATGGCTTCGGTCATTCGACTGATCTTCCACTGTTCGATCGTTGAGTTCCAAGGTGGCACAGTGTATGGGACGTGGCTTGCTGCGTGGCGGTGCGTCATGGCGTCGTGTCCGGTCCTGCACAGTGCAACGAGAAGACTGGTTGACTTTTAAAGATTGACTCCCGAGGCTTGGGAGCCTTCTTTGCCATCGGGAGCGTGACGGGACCGGTCATTAGGGGTGTCCTCCTTCGGGCGTGTTTTTCTCTCATGCGCGGTACCTTCCCGAGAGGCGAACGGTCATGTTGCCACATTGCCCATACTCTCGGGTCGGCGGGACAGCCGTCACCTCTCCCGTCCCTGCGTGACTCGTGCGTTATGGGCAGGAGCTGTCGCTGTCATAGTTGGAGAATCTCTCCGTCAGCAAGGGGCGTCATCCGGTTGACTGTCCTTAGACGGAGTAGGAAGAGTGGAATCGTCGTATCGGTCTCCGGAGGAGGTATGGCAGTGGGTACGGAGGGCGTGCACGAGCGGGGTGCTGTCGCCTCGCGGCGTCTAGTCAGTGGGGCCGCGCCTGTAAAGTGGTCAGAGGGGTCCCTTGCAGTCCAAGATTGCCCTGCTGACGTCGATTGTGCATTGGATGCCTTTAGAGGGATCGCGCTCGAGGAGGATGAAGAGGCTCAGGCGAATCGGAGATTTAGCGCCCGAGGGTGCCGCTGTCCCGAGCCCTCTCGTGGAGGCTCAGGCGAATCGGAGATTTGGCGTCTGCGGGTACCGCTGTCCCGAGCCCTCTGGTGGAGGCTCGAGCGAATCGGAGATTTGGCGCCCGAGGGTGCCGTCCGGCCTTACGGGTGGCCACTTTGGGCCTTCACGCGCGTAGCCTTCGTGGGCTTTGGCTGGCCTTATTTGGGCCAGGCTGCGCTGAGGTTGCTCGTTTTTGCGTTGAAGTTGGGTACCCCATACTTTGGTACCCGACAGTAGCCCCCGAGCCTGTGGGGGAGTGATGATACTCGTCCACGGGTTCAAGTCTTCCTGTCATTGTGGTCGGGAGTAGATGCCTTTTCCGCTGGGTGCGCGCGAGTGCACTCGGCGGGTGTAGCCCCCGAGCCTGTGGGGGAGTGATGGTACTCCTCCATAGGTTCAAAACCTTTTCGTCTGTCAAAACAGTAAAGGGTAAGATAGTTTCCGGGGGGTGCGCGTGAGCGCACCCGCCGGGAGTAGCCCTCGAGGCTTTGGAGGGATGTTATATCCCTTCAAAGGCTGAAAATCATAGTTGCGCGTGCTCGGGTATTCATCAAGGGAAGGTGATCCCTCGGAAACGCAGCCCCCGAGCCTCCTATCGTAAAGGGAGTTTGTCCGGTGGTATTTCTGAGGTGCAGTGCATGTTCTCGAGCCTCCGTTTTCGTACTAGAGGTCGACCTGGTCCTCCCTGTCTTTTGCTAGTTCGACCTTCGCGCTCTTTTTTCGGAAAGAGAAAGGTTTGGTCCTGCTTGACTTCCCCGCCGGGGCACGAATCGGCATTTCCGATGAGCTACAAACGGATTGGTCCAAGTGGAGGTCCGTGCCCCGTTCGTTGGGGGTCGGCTAGGGGCCTGAGCACACTCCAAATGTTTCCCGAGGGTCAGTTAGTGGATGTCGGATCCCTTCGATGGGTCCCGAGGGCATGCCATGTAAGGCCAATAGTTGAGGTACCTAGATCCAGACAAAACTCTCCATTTTTAGATGGCAAACCCGGCTATAAGAGGATAGCAGAGCCCATGCATAAGATGCTGCCTGGCTTGATGCCTCCCACGGAGGGATTCCACGTAACCGACTCGCTACTAGGACTTGGACACAGCATGGGATGTCCCTTGTGACATTTCGGGCGTCGGGATACTGGCCGTTTTCGTGACCCATCCACTAGCTATCCCTAACTCGGTTTCCCTGGGGTGACTGTTCGAGCCGCTGTGGGCCAGTCTTCGATCCCCTGGGAACGTAACGGGCGCCCGAGCCCGGGGTTCCTTCGTCGGAGAGGAGAGAATATTGGCGGAATCGAGGTGCGCAGTTGTAATGATTCGGCTCACCTTTTGAGGCGCGAAGCCCGACGGACGCGATGGTTCGGCTCAGTCGAGGCGGTTTGCGTGCACGGCAATGGCGGCGATGTGGGGATCATGGCGGGTCCCACATAGTTAATGCGGCAGATTCACTGCGGATCACGGCTCAGGTATATGAGGAAAGATCGTGGTTTCTTTCTTTTTACCTTAGCCATTCACTCGCACGGCTGCTCGCCTTCTCGCTCCCGTCGCCTGTCTCCTCGCCTTCGCTTCCTCGCTAGAGCCATCGTTGCCACGGCCGTCGTTCTTCCTGCAGCCCTTTCCCCCTTCGCTTGCCAAGGATTCCTCCTCCGCCGCTATTGACGTCGCCGCCAATGTCGCCGCCACCGACGCTGCCACGGCCGCCGCCAGCATCCTCAGGCTAGAGCCGTGGCCGAGGAGCACTGTGACAGAGGCGCAACTGGAGGGCCTCGTCACTCTGGGGCTGCTGCATCCTCGTACCGACGCACAGCACCCGGAGTGGGCCGTGCCGCCGCGTGACCACGAGGAGCCGAACCCCGGCGAGGGGTACGTGGTGAGCTTCGTTGCTTACCACGATTGTGGGCTTGGCTCGCCGCCGAGCCGCTTCTGTCGGGCCCTCCTCTTCGAGAACGGGCTGGAGCTCCACAACCTCACCCCGAATTCCATCACACAGGTGTTGATTTTCGCCGCCCTGTGTGAAGGCTACTTCGGGGTGCCCCCGCACTGGAACCTGTGGCGCCGCATCTCCCGCGTCGACTGGTACACCAAGTGGCTCGGCGCGAGGAAGCCGCGGGAGATCCAGCGCGCGGGGGGTGCGGCTTCGTGATCTGCTCTTCGTCATACATCCCCTGTAGGGCCCCCTCCTCCAACAAGGGGTGGCACAGTGGCTGGTTCTACCTTTGCAATGACGGGGGTCTCTTCCCCAAGTTCACGGGAAGGGCGCTCAAGGCTCCCCTTCCCCAATGGGAGTGGGGGTGCCCGTCGAAGGAGTCCAAGCACCTGGACGTCTATTTCGACGCGCTGGAGGAGTTGAACAGAAGGGGCCTTACAGGGGCCGGCGTGGCAGGGAACTTCCACATGCGGACGGTGCTACCTCTGATGGAGCGCCGCCTGGCGCTCCATCAGATGGTGACCGGGTCGCAGCGGGAGGGCACGGCGATGCTGGCCCGTGACCTTGGCGAGGTGGTGGTCATGCGTCGCGTCAGCTACATGGTGGGGGGTCATCCCACCTGGGAGGAGGTGAATCGGGTGCCTATGCATCCCTGTGCGGGCTTCCCGGCGCTGGTAAGTGTCGTTTGTTTGATTGGGCTGCTGGTTTCCCCATCTTCTTCCTAACCTTTCTCCTTCGTTCGTCGTAGGGCCTCTCGAGGACCGGGAAGGCTTCCCTTCCCCCCGTCCCGGAGGACAAAGAGCAGCGAACCCAGAACCGCCTCTGGGCCATGGCGGAGAAGGCGAGGAAGGACAAGGCGACCGCCCAGAAGCAGAAGAAGGTGCGAAAGGTGGAGGAATACTCCCAGCGCCGCCGCCGCCTAAGGGAGGCCGAGGAGCCTGAGGTGGATACCCCCACCGATGACGATGACGACGACGATGATGAAGAAGAAGACAATTTTTTCATCTTTGACTTGATAGAGTTTGACCGGCCGCTTGCGGCCACATAGCCCGCGGTGGGCGCTGATGAGCCTAGGAAGGCTCTGTTGTCAGCTTCCGCCGACAAAAGTGCCGGGGTTCGTGATCTGAACCCTCGGGCAAACCTGCCGGAGACCGCGTCCAAGGACGCGGCTCCTGGCAGGGCGACATCAGGAGGCGGGGCTCTGCCCGCCATCAGCAGCGGGGTTCCGCCGGGAACGGGCTCAGGCCCGGCGCCCGAGATGCCCCGAGGCTCCGGTGGGGTGACCGAGGGTCCCCTGTTTCGGCGGACCCTCCACGCCGACGCGTTGCTGATCGCCCCGACGGCCACAGGCGGGGGGAGGGGGGGGCTGGAGGTGCCGCCACCCTTGCCCCCCCGAGGGTTGTCACCATTGAGACTCCCTCGAGCGGGTAGCGTCTGTGCCACGGAGGGGGCCGGCGCGATGCCGAGGTGCTGGTCACTCCTCCACCATCGGTGGGAGCCGGCTCGTCCGCCGAGCTTGCCACCTCCGACCGGCCGGGGCGGCGAGTAGGAAGAGGAGGGTGGTGCCGAAGACCACGTAAGTCGTTTTTCGTGTCGATTTTTCCTGCCGGAGTTTTGTTTCAATGTAATGACATTACCTTTTTTCTTGTTGCCGCCGCACCGCGCAGTCCGGGTTATCTCTCCGGGTCTCTCACCAGAAGGTGCTGAAGAACCAGGAGGATGACACGGCCAGGGAGAGAGCCCGCGCCTCGGGCGAGCAGACTCACCCTCCTGTGGGTCTGACGTCGACGTCGGAGGGACCTCCTACGGGGAGGGTGACTCCGTCCGAGGTTGGCGCTGCCGCATCCTCGGCTGCCGTGGCGGCGGTTCCATCCCCAGCCCTCGGGACTCCGGTCGTCGGTTCCGGAGGCGTCTCACGGGAGCCGACCGTTGACGTCGCCGCGCAACCGGTTGTCCTGGACTCGGCGACCGCGGCAGCCGCAGCGAGGGCTCCTCCTCTTCGCGAGGAGGGTCCTTGGGCATTGGCGCTGACGGACCCGCCCCCTCGGGAGCTGACGTCCTCTCGGATCGAGTAGGCAGATCGGGGAGACCCTCAGGGGCCGCCCTTCTTCTCGCTTCGGGACGACCTCGAGGGCCCCGAGTGGGATGCTGTCCAGGAGCTGGGGTCTGACTCGGCGGTGACCCTCCACGCGGTCGCCGATGTCCTCGACACGGAGCTCTCGGATCGGCTTCGGAGCCTCAGTTGCCTTGTAATTTCACCTGCGCGTAAGTACTCAACTTACCTATGGTCGTTTTTTCCTTCCTTCTTAGGGCCTGATGCGCACCTCCCGGGACAAGTCCCGCTTCCTCCATGGTGGGCTTGGCCTTTGGAGGCAGTTCGACCTCAAGAAGAGAGTGCTCGACCGTGCCCAGAGCGAGCTCGCCGCCGTGACCTCCCGGTTCGCCGAGGTGAGTGTCAGCAACGCCCTCCTGAAGAAGGAGGTTGCGGAGGTGGTGGGCCGGGTCGCCGCCTCGACAAGGCGGTCGCAGGAGCTGGAGAGCGCCCTGGCCGAGCGACGAGGGAGCGTGACGCCGCCCTACGGCTCGCCGCCAAGAAGACCTCCGCCGCCGCATCACTGGCCGACGACCTGAAGGAGACTCAGGCGGCCCTCACTCAGGCGGTCGGTGAGGTTGACTTGGCGCGGGACGAGGCGTCGAAGGCTCGGGAAGCGGCGCGGCTGGCTAAGGAGGAGACCGGCGGTACGCATTGTGTCGAGCTCTTTTTTCTTCGTTCGTCTTCGTTGCTTGCCGCCTGAAACCCTGTTTATTTTCTCGTTTCGTACCTTTACAGCTCTGCAGGCCGCTTACTACGGCGAGGTCCGCGACAGCCAGGAGCTGCAGCGGGTGGCACGTGCCTTGTGTGACTCCGTCGGCTGCGGCGGCGAGCCCTCGGGGATGTCGCTCCGCAGCTGACTGGAGGCGCTTCACGGCAGTGTCCGCGACCACATCAAGGAGGCCTGGTGGGTACTAAAGTTTGGGGTACCCAACTTCGATGCAAAAACGCTCAATCCCAACGCGGGCTGGCCCAAGTAAGGCCAGTGGAGGCCCACGAAGGCCGCGCCTGAAGCCCATGAAGGCCGCGTCTACGGAGGCCGACGACGTCATTGCACCAATGACAGCCAACCCTCGAGAGAGCGGCACCCTCGGCGCCAATTCTCTGATTCGTCCGAGCCTCCCCGGGAGAGCTCGGGAGAGCGGCACCCTTGGCGCCCATTCTCTGGTTCACCCGAGCCTCCCCAGGAGAGCTTGGGAGAGTGGCGCCGAGGGCGCCCATTCTCCGATTCGCCCGAGCTTCCCCATCCCCCTCGAGCGCAATCTCACAAAGGCATCCAAGGCACAGGTGATGTCAGCGGAGCAATCTTGGACCACAAGAGACCTCTCTGACCACTTTACAAGCACTGTCCCATCAAGCGAGATTCTCGATGCGACTGTGCTTCGCACGCCCTTGACGGCCATACCACCTGTCAGGATTTCCCTGGCAGCGGATTTTATACGCCCACTACGGCCGTCCTCTCCACGGTATGGTCTACGGTGCGCCACCCCGTTTTCCGCCAGGATCTACCAACTACGACTACGACAGTCCGAGCGCCTGATGACGGGCTATGTAAGAACGGGAAAAGCAGCTACTGCACTGTCCACTCGAAAGGACGAGCACGCCTTCCATCCGGGCCCACCTAACCCTTGGGGAAGTACTGTCCAAAGACCGGAAATACGCCCGAGGGGAGATATCACCCTGCTCCATTCCATCACGCCTCCAGGAGTCGCGAGCCTCGGGAGACAACGCCCCGAGGTGACTCGCCCTCTTGTCACATAATGCGGAAGGACAGCCATCAGTACGGCATGCCGTAATCCGATGACTGTTGCTGCCTCGGAACTCACCAAGATCGTACGAACCACTACGGCCATACCCTGGAGACACGGAGAAAAGACCATAGCTGAAGACAGTCAAACGAGGAACGACAACTCCTCACTGTAACATACGTAGCATTGTAAGCACTGCCCTTGCCTCTCCCTTGTGACTATAAAAGGGAGGGCAGAGGCCAGCTTTAGGGGGGCCGAAAGTCCTAAGCTCTCACTCACACATACACACCAATAGCAAACGACTTGCATACACTTAGACACTCACAAGAGACCTGGGAGCACTTCCCTCTCACGCCTAGCTTGTAACCCCCTACTACAAGCACTCCGGTGCAAGGCAACACGACTCTCCTCTCCACTGGACGTAGGACTTGCTTGGCCTGAACTAGTATAATCCCTGTGTTCCCCTTTGCACACCATCCGCTAAAACTAGCACCGATAGTTGGCGCGCCAGGTAGGGGCATTTTGCGTGTTGATCCAGGTCGCGGATGGCTGACGTTTCCATAATGCTTCCCGCTGGTGTGGTGCTCCGGTTCGGGAGCCTCGAGTTCGTAGCCACCGGCCACGGGCTTGAGATGAACCCACGCCCAACTGAGCTCCGCACCATCATCGTCCTGATCCCGGCCCATTAGGTGGCCAGGGAAAGGGCCACGACGACGCTTCCTCCCGTCCTAGAGGACGAGGGGAATGCCGCACGCCGCGCTTCCCGGCAGACTAGGAGGAGGAGGAGCAACTGTGCCAGCCAGCCCCTGGTCGCGGAAGGCGTGAGCAACCAGGTGTCCCCGGCGGGGGACGCCAACACTGCGCCGGTCGCCACCACGGCGCCTCCGGCGCCGACTGCTACACGACCGCTAACTGCCCGGAGGACGGGCGGAGGCGAAGCCGCAACGTCGACGGGTCTTTCTCTCCGCCCTCATGGCGGAAGGGATACGGTGCCATCATCTCTCTTCGGGCTCCAAAACACTGTGGATGCCCACGTCTGCGCGGTCCGTGCATTGCTGCACGATCTGGTGGAGACACCTGTCCACCGCCTCGAGCGTCTAGATGACCTCGTGGGCGGCCACGTGGCCTCCCCACCATCCTCTCCTGGGAGCAATCCTAGGGTATATGGCGGGGAGGAGACCGACTCCGCTGACAGTCTCACTCCCCGAGAATTCTCAGAGGAGTGGGATCATCGCGGTTGGACCTCACCATCACGGCGGGGCCTCAGCGACGACGACGAGTTCTGGGCGAACGTGGACTTCACCGTCCACCCCGGAGACTCGTGGGAGGACACTCTGAGCATCGCCACCGACTCCGACCAGTCCTACATCGACCCCGCTCGGGAGTGCTACCACTTGGTGCACCCCGAGGAAGGACGGGTGGAGGACGTCCATTCGGGGGACGACAACGACGAACCTTCCCCGCTCCAGCCACAGCCTCAGCAACGCACCCCTCCGTCGGCCACTCCGCGGCCTGCATGGTCAGCCCCACCGCAAGACGCGGGGGGCTGGGCCGTCTCGCCCCGCGCACCAGTCCCCGGAACTAGAGCATCTCCAGGAACTAGAAGCACGGATGGAGGAGAACCGCCTACGCCTCACTCAACTGCGAATTGCGCTTGAGCGCGACGAGCGGCAAGGCACCGGCGGAGCAGCGCGACGCCGGGCCCGGGACGTCCAGGCTCGCATCCTCGCCGACGAGGGAGCCGGGACACCAGGAGCCCTGCCTCGGGCAAGCCGCAAGCTCATAGAGGCGGCAATGCTGCTCTGGAGCATGCCTGAGCCCTCCACCGAGGAGGCACGGTAGCTCCGGAACCAGCTCAAAGACCTCCTGGAGGATGCAGCCGTCCTCCAGGCGGAAAGCTCGGCGTCACGCCACCGTGGCGCTGAAAGCCACCCACGTGGCGCCACGGCGCGCCACGATCGTGAGGCCTCGGTGCATTCCGTGGTCCCAAGGGCCCCATCAGTCCACCAACGGCTGGGCAAAGACATCGACATCTGAGCCATCCTTCAAGCCCGCAGTCGGCGAAAGACCGATGGAGCCGCACGAGGCTACCATGTCCATCGGGGTGGTCGCTACGACTCGGACGAGGACCGTGAGCCCTCGCCCAAGCCCTCGGGTCCTCGCGTCTTCAGCGAGGCCATCCAAAGGGCCAGGTTCCTGCCCCGGTTCTGAAAACCGGCCAACATAGCCAAGTACTCGGGGGAAACTAACCCCGAACTCTGGCTAGCAGATTATCGTCTCGCGTGCCAACTTGGCGGCGCGCAGGATGATCTCATCATCATCCGCAACCTACCCTTGTTCCTCGCCGACTCTACAAGAGCTTGGCTAGAACATCTTCCCCCGCGTCTGATCTTCGACTGGAGTGATCTGGTCAAGATCTTCGTTGGGAACTTCCAGCGCACGTACATGCGCCCTGGCAATTCCTGGGACCTCAGGAGCTGCAAGCAGAAGCCGGGCGAGTCCCTCAGGGACTACATCCGGCGGTTCTCAAAGCAGTATAATGAGCTGCCCCAGGTCACCGACTCCGACGTCATCGGAGTGTTTGCTACAGGAACTTCCTGCGAAGAGCTTGTTCATGAGCTCGAACGCCAGACACCCACCAGTGTCTCCGAGCTCATGAAGATAGCAACCAGCTTCGCCTTGGGGGATGAGGCGGTAGGAGCCCTCTTCTCCAACCTCAAGGGCAAACGGAAGGAGGAGGCCCCCGAGGGCACCTCTTCCCGAGGCCCGAACAAGAAGAAGAAGAAGGGGAAGGGAAAGGCCCCACTCCGCGATGACTCCCTCGTGGCGGCCACCGAGCCCAAGAGGGAACGACCCCCTCGAGGCCGCTTCGATGACATGCTCTACAAGCCGTGTCCTTATCACCAGGGCCAGGTGCATCACACACTCGGGTAGTGTGTGATGCTCAAGAATCACTACAGTCGGCAGGCGTTCAAGGACAACGCCGGCAAGAAGCCCGCCAGGGATCAGGAGGACAAGGGCGGGAAGGACGATGAGTTCCCACCCATCGACAAATGCCTCATGATCTTCGGCGGGCCCAGCGACACCACGCTTCCTCGACTAGTCCCACGACGCTATCACCTTCAGCCGGGACGACCACCCGGACTACGTCCCATCACCAGGACGCTAAAAACTCGTTGTTGACCCCGTCATCGGCAACACGAGGCTCTCCAAAGTCCTCATGGACGGAGGCAGCGGCCTCAACATTCTGTACGCTGAGACCCTCGACTTGATGGGGATCAGTCGCTCGCTCCTCCGGGCGAGGACATCCCCATTTCACGGGATAGTGCCTGGAAAGAGCGTGCAACCCCTCGGGCAGATCGATCTGCCCATTTACTTCGGGACTCCTGACAACTTCAGAAAGGAGGTCCTGATATTTGAAGTGGTAGTCTTCCACGGCACCTACCACGCCATCCTCGGGAGGCCATGCTACGCCAAATTCACGGCGGTCCCGAACTACACCTACCTCAAGCTCAAGATGCCAGGGCCAAAGGAGGTGATTACCATCAGCACCTCCTATCAGCACGCGTACCAGTGCGACATCGAGTGCTGCGAGTACGCCGGCGTGCTGGTGGAGTCAGAGGCCCTCATGACCGACCTCGAAAGGTTGGAAAAGGAGGTCCCCAACCCCAAAAAGGCCACGGGCACCTTTGAGCCCGCTGAGGGGGTGAAGGAGGTGCTCCTACACCCGATCTCCCCAACGGCAAGGTGCTGAAGATCAGCACCACCCTCGACCCGAAATAGGAGGCTGTGCTCGTCGACTTCCTCCGCGAGCACGCCGACGTGTTCACATGGAGTCCCTCGGATATGCCAAGCATCCCGAGGGAGGTCGCTGAGCACTCCTTGGACATCTGGGCCGGTTCCAAGCCGATGAAGCAGCGCCTGCGTCGATTCGACGAGGAGAGGCGCCGGGCCATCGGGGAGGAGGTGCAGAAGCTTTTGGCGGTCGGATTCATCAAAGAGGTCTTCCATCCAGAATTGTTAGCAAATCCTATTTTGGTTAAAAAGAAAAATAGAAAATGGAGAATGTGTGTCGATTACACCAGTTTAAATAAAGCTTGTCCTAAGTATCCATTTTCATTACCTCGCATTGACCAAATAGTCGATTCTACTGCTGGCTGTGAACGACTTTGCTTTCTTGATGCTTATTCCGGTTACCATCAGATCCGCATGAAAGAGTCCGACGAATTAGCGACCTGTTTCATTGCTCCTTTCGGCACATATTGCTATGTAACCATGCCATTTGGCCTCAAAAACGCAGGCGCAACTTACCAGCGTTGCATGCTCAAAGTTTTTGGGGACCTCATCGGGCGAACCGTTGAGGCTTACGTAGACGATATAGTGATAAAATCTAGGAAGGCGAGTGATTTAGTAGCCAACCTAGAAAAGGCATTCGACTGCCTTAAAAAGAAAACATAAAGCGAAACCCCGAGAAGTGCATTTTTGGGGTCCCACGGGGCATGCTCCTCGGGTTCATCATTTCCGAGCGTGGCATCGAAGCCAACCCGAAAAAGGTATCGGCCATCACGCAAATGGGTCCGATTCGGAACCTCAAGGGTGTGCAGAAGCTCATGGGGTGTCTCGCAGCCTTGAGTCGATTCATCTCCAGGCTCGGCGAAAAGGGACTTTCCTTGTATCGGTTGCTAAAGAAAAATGAGCACTTTACCTGGACCGCCGAGGCCTAGGAAGCCCTCGAAAGCCTTAAGGCTCTACTTTCAAAAGCACCGGTTCTTGTGCCTCCTACGAAAGAGGAGAGTCTCTTGCTGTATGTCGCCGCTACTAACCAGGTTGTGAGTGCAGCGGTCATCGTAGAGCGGCAAGAAGAAGGACACGCCTTACCGGTGCAGCGGCCGGTCTACTTCATCAGTGAAGTCTTGTCCGAGTCCAAGACACGCTACCCTCAGATCAAGAAGCTAGTGTACGCGATCATTCTTGCTTGACGCAAGGTGCGGACTACTTCGAATCCCATCCCGTGACTGTGGTGTCATCCTTACCCCTCGGGGAGGTGATCCAAAATCGAGAAATGACTGGGAGGATCGCTAAGTGGGCCATCGAGCTCATGGGCGATGGCATCACCTACACGCCACGCAAAGCCATCAAGTCCCAGGTGCTTGCGGACTTCATGGCAGAGTGGACCGAGACACATCTACCGCCACGCCCGACCCAAGAAGAATATTGGGTCATGTACTTCGACGGGTCGATGATGAAGACTGGTGCTGGCGCAGGCATCGTTTTCATCTCACCCCACGGGGTCCGGCTCAAGTACCTACTGTGGCTACACTTCACGGCTTCTAACAACATGGCCGAATACGAGGCTCTGGTCAACGATCTCCATATCGCCATCGAGCTCGGGATCCGGCGCCTAGAAGTCTGAGGCGACTCCCAGCTCGTCGTGGATCAGGTCATGAAGGAGTCGACGTGCCAGAACCCCAGAATGACCGCCTACTGCAAGCTGGTGTGGTTGCTCGAGGAGAAATTCGACGGCCTCGAGCTCAACCACGTCGCGCGTCGGTACAACGAAAAAGCCGATGAGTTGGCGAAAATCGCGTCCGAAAGGGCCACGGTCCCGATGGGCGTATTCGCCAATGACCTCCACAAGCCCTCGGTCAGTACCGAACCCTGGGAAGCTAAGGGGAAGAAGACCCCCAAGCCCCAGGGAGAACCCAGACCGTCTCCAAGCCACGCAAGCCCCTCGGGGGCTGCCGACCCTTCCAACAAAGGGGAGTCACCCGAGACCCTTGCTGAGGATGGCGACGAACCCAAGGCAATGGAGATCGAAGCCGAGATGGAGGATGACGAACCGGACTGGCGCGAGCCGCTGGTCAGCTGGTTCGTCCGAGGAGTTTTGCCCACGGACAAGACCAGAGCGCGACGACTGGCACGCAAAGCCAAGTCTTTCGCGATGATCGGTGGCAGCCTCTACCGACGGAGTCCCTCGGGCATGCTTCAGCGCTGTATTCCTTTCAGCCAGGGCAAACGCCTGCTTGAAGAGATACACGCCAGAGCCTGCGGTCACCACGCAGCGCCGAGAACCCTAGTCGGTAACGCCTTTCGGCAAGGCTTCTACTGGCCAACCGCCGTGGCCGATGCTACTGAGGTGGTACGCTCCTGCGAGGGGTGCCAGTACTACACCCGGCAGACTCACCTCCGGCTCAACCCTCCAGACGATCCCACTCACTTGGCCGTTCGCCGTATGGGGACTGGATCTCGTCGGGCCCCTCCAGAAGGCGCCCGGGGGCTTCACCCACTTGCTTGTCGCTATCGACAAGTTCTCGAAGTGGATCGAGGCTCGGCCAATCGCCCAAATCAACTCGGCACAAGTGATGCTATTCTTCACCGACATCGTCCACCGGTTTGGTGTTCCGAACTCCATCATCACCGACAACGGCACGCAGTTCACCGGAAAGAAATTTCTGGCCTTCTGCGACGAGTACCACATACGAGTGGACTGGGCAGCCATCGCCCACCCGAGAACGAACGGCCAGGTAGAACATGCCAACGGCATGATTCTCCAAGGCCTTAAGCCGAGGATATTCAACCGATTGAATAAATTCGACAAGTGGTGGCTGACGGAGCTCCCGGCAGTGAGATGGAGTCTAAGGACTACGCCAAGCCGAGCCACGGGCTTCACGCCCTTCTTCATGGTGTACGGTGCAGAGGCCGTCCTCCCCACGGATCTGGAGTATGGCGCCCCGAGGGTCCGAGCCTACGATGAATAGGGCAATAAAACGTCCCGCGAAGACGCGCTGGACCAAGTCGACGAAGCTCGGGACATGGCCCTGTTGCACTCGGCCAAGTACCAGCAATCCCTACGCAAGTACCATGCTCGGCGCGTCCGAGGCCGAGCCTTCAGCGTAGGCGATTTGGTGCTACGGCTCAGGCAGGACAACAAAGGGCGCCACAAGCTCACTCCGCCGTGGGAAGGACCGTTCATCATTGCCGAGGTGCTAAGCCCAGGCACATACAAGCTCACGAATGAGAAGGGCGAGGTCTACAGCAACGCTTGGAACATCGAACCGCTATGTCACTTCTATCCTTAAGATTCCGAGCATTGTACTATTTTGTAAAATCTTGAAATCAATGAAAAGACCCGACTTCTACTCTTTTTACATGATTTTAGATTTTCAATCCGAGCCTACACTCGGGAGTGAAATGACCCTTTATTTCACAGCGCATTAAAAGCGAGGCTCGGCCCAACCTACGGAAAGGCCGACCCTCCCTCAGGGGCTAGGACGGGGGGAACCCCCGGACTTTCCCGAGATTCAACAATTTTGGAAACACAAAAATGTCAAAACTTGTCGAATTCGTTTCTCTCTAAAACACGCTTCCCTCCGGAAATCAAGCATGAACTTATAGAACTCGGAAGAGTGAGGGAAGTCCCAGATAACAGAGCCGGCCGAGTCGTGGAGACCGCTTACGCTACAGGGCCACAGCATCTCCCTCGCCACTCCGCGTTTGAAGGCTAACCCGCACTCAGAAGAAAACCTATAAGATCTACGCTCGGCCAAGGGAGGAGGCTCGGGAGGAAACGCCTAAGCCTTTTTTCTAAGGATCCTTTTTGCCAAAGTTCCTAGGACATCGGCTGCGTCTATGCCGCTAAAGCTACGACACCCGAAAAGCGTCCCCCCAAGGCTCGATGGCCCGGGCACAGGATCGGCAAGAAAAAACGCCTAAGGAAAAAAGCACGAAACAAAGAGAAACAAACATTCAGCAAATATTTACATAAATATTGAGGCCACGAAGGGCCATATTGTTTGTTTCCTCTCAAGCCACTCACGAAAGGTTATTTTTTACAAGGGCACTATGGCCCGCTTCTTCTTCACGGCAGGTTCAGGGGAGGGATCTCGACCTCGGCTTGAAAGAGGCCCGCCAGTGCTTCTCCTGGCTCGTTCATCGAATCCTCCAGTGCCAGGAGCTCGGCGTCATCGGCTTCAAGGAAGCCCTCGCTGACAGGGCCGGCGTCAAAATTCCCATAGTGGGACTTCACGACCGCCAGTGTCTTTTGGACACCCGTTAGAAGGGCCTCCTTGATCCAGCCGCTCATGCTGCCATGGAGTGCCTCCAGTCGGCTCCGGAGCGACATCCCCGAGGGTTCTCCACCGGTGCCAACGGAGTCACATAGTGCCCGCACGACCTTCGGCAGGTCCAGGTGTTCGGCCAACTCGCCGTCGTAAGCCGCCTGCAGAACTGTGGGAGCAAAGCACGGAGATGAGTAAAAATACAGCGAGCAACCGAGACGAGCAGAATGGAAAAAATACAACGCTGCGCTTACAGTTAGCCTCTTCCCAAGCCTTCTGTGCCTCCTTCCCGGCCAAGTCCGCCGCGACGAGCGCCAGGCGCAACGCCTCCCGAGTCTCATCCAGGTCGAGAGCCAAGACCTCGGCGGTGAGCTCTCGAGCAGCGTCGCGCTCCCTCGTGATCGCGGCCAGGGCGCTCTCCAACTCCTGCACTCACGTCGTCGAGGCAGCGGCTCGGCACTGCGCCTCCGCGACCTCCCCCTTCAGGATAGTGTTGTCAACACCTACTTCGGCAAGCTTGGAGGTCGCGGCAGCGAGCTCACCCTGGGTGCGGGCAAGGGCTTTTCCCTTGAGATCGAGCTACTTCCAGAGCCAGAGCCCACCACGAAGGAAGCGGGACTTGTCCCAGGAGGTGTGCATGAGGTCCTGGAAAGAAATCAGAAGCGGAAACGGTAAGAACGATGCTCATATGTAGAAAAAGTTTACAAGACACGGGGATTTACCTGAAGCTGGGCCGGGAGGTCCTTCTCGAGGATGTCAGCGATCGCGCGGAGCCCCGCCGCCGAGCTAAACCCGAGCTCCTGAACGGTGTCCTACTTGGGGGCCTCGAGGTCGTCCCGGAGCGAGAAGACGGGCGGCGCCTGAGGGTCCGCGCGGTCCGCCCACTCGATCCGGGAGGCGGTTAGCTCCCGAGGCTGAGGCTCCCTCAAGGCCAGCGCCCAGGGGCCTTCCTCACGGGCGGGGGGAGCTCCGGCGCTGACGTCCACGGCCAATGACCCCGCGGCAGTAGGCTCCGTGGGGACGGCATCGGCTGGCGCTTCTGAGCCGTCTATGGAACCGACAGTCGAGGCCTCGAAAGCCCATGCTAGCTCCGCCTCCAGGTCGATCACGGGCACGACGACAGCGGCCGCAGCCGAGATAGCCTCCCCCGAGGGAGGAGCCTCAGACGCCACGGGCGTACCCGTGGGGTGACGAACTTCCTCGCCCGCCGACCGGGCTCTCCCCCCGGCCGTGTCATGGCCCTAAACCTTCAGGACCTTCAGGTGCGACACCTGGAGGTCCGCCCCCGAGCGTTTCCTGAAGCAGAGAAGGAAGAAAGGAGTGCTCATGAAAGGATCCCCACCAGAAGGAATTACAGGTAAAGATACTTACCTCGTTTTTAGAATCACCCTCTTCTTCTTCGCAGCGCCCACGCTCGGCGAGACGACGGATGGTGTGGGCTGCGCCGGCGGCGGAGGAGTGGGCGCCAACCCGGCGTCTGGGCCAGCGCCGCCCAGTGACGAGGGCTCTGCCTAGGCGCCGGGGGTCATCCCGACGTCACCGCCCCGCGGCGGGGAAACTTGAGCCTGGGAGGGCCCCAGCCCAAGCGCCGGCGTCTTGGCGCCGGTGGGCTCCGGCTCCGGCGGTGTCTTCCCAGTACTTCCCCGCCTTCGGTCGCCGCGCCGACCAATGACGCGTCGGTGGGGAGGGTCCGCTGAAACAGGGGACCCTCGGTCCTCCCACTGGAGCCTCGGGGCATCTCGGGTGCCGGGCCTGAGCCCGTTCCCGGCCCCTCCGGCCGAACCACGCTGCTGATGGCGGGTGGAGCCCTGCCTCCTGATGTCGCCCTGCCAGGAGCCGCGTCCTTGGACGCGGTCTCCGGCCGGTTTGCCCGAGGGTTCGGACCACGAACCCCGACACTTCCGCCGGCGGACGCTGACAGAGGACCCTTTCCAGGCTCGTCAACGCCCACCGCGGGCTGTGTGGCCGCATGCGCCCGGCCAGACTCCATCAAATCAAAGATGGAAAAATCATCTTCTTCTTCTTCATCGTCGTCGTCGTCGTCATCGGTGGGGGTATCCACCTCAGGCTCCCCGGCCTCCCTCAGGCGGCGGCGGCGCTGGGAGGACTCCTCCACCTTCCGCGCCTTCTTCTGCTTCTGGGCGGTCACCTTGTCCTTCCTCGCCTTCTCCGCCATGGCCCAGAGGCGGTTCTGGGTTCGCCGCTCTTTGTCCTCTGGGACGGGCGAAAGGGAAGCCTTCCCGGTGCTCGAGAGGCCCTACAACGAATGAAGAACAAAGGTTAGGAGGAAGATGGGGAAACCAGCGGCCCGATCAAACGAACGACACTTACCAACACCGGGAAGCCCGCGCAGGGATGCATAGGCACCTGGTTCACCTCCTCCCAGGTGGGATGACCCCCCACCATGTGGCCGACGCGGCGCATGACCTCCGCCTCACCAAGGTCATGGTCCAGCATTGCCGTGCCCTCCCGCTGCGACCCGGTTACCATTTGATGGAGCGCCAGGCGGCGCTCCATCAGAGGTAGCACCGTCCGCATGTGGAAGTTCCGTGCCACACCGGCCCCTATAAGGCCCCTTTTGTTCAACACCATAAGCGCATCGAAGTAGACGGCCAGGTGCTTTGACTCCTTCGATGGGAGTGGGAGCCATGAGCGCCCTTCCCGTGAACTTGGGGAAGAGACCCCCGTCGTTACGAAGGTAGAACCAGCCACTGTGCCACCCCTTGTTTGAGGAGGGGGCCCTACAGGGGATGTACAACAAAGAGCAGATCACGAAGCCGCACCCTCCCCCCCCCCCCGCGCGCGCGCTGGATCTCCCACGGCTTCCTCGCGCCGACCCACTTGGTGTACCAGTCGACGCGGGAAATGCAGCGCCATAGGTTCCAGTGCGGGGGCACCCCGAAGTAGCCTTCACACAGGGCGGTGAAAATCGACGCCTGTGTGATGGAATTCGGGGTGAGGTTGTGGAGCTCCAGCCTATTCTCGAAGAGGATGGCCCGGTAGAAGCGGCTCGGCGACGAGCCGAGCCCATGCTCGTGGTAAGCAACGAAGCTCACCACGTACCCCTCGCCGGGGTTCGGCTCCTCGTGGTCGCGCGGCGGCACGGCCCACTCCGGGTGCTGCGCGTCGGTACGAGGACGCAGCAGCCCCAGAGTGACGAGGCGCTCCAGCTGCGCCTCCGTCACAGTGCTCCTCGGCCACGGCTCCAGCCTGAGGATGCCGGCTGCTGCCACGGCAGCGTCAGTGGCGGCGGCGTCGGTGGCGTCAACATCGGCGGCGGCGTCGACAGCGGCGGAGGAGGAATCCATGGCAAGCGAAGGGGGGTAGGGCTGCGGGAAGAACGACAGCTGCGGCAACAATGGCTCTAGTGAGGAGGCGAAGGCGAGGAGACAGGCGACGGGAGCGAGAAGGCAAGCGGCCGTGCGAGCGAATGGCTAAGGTAAAAAGGAAGAAAGCATGATCTATTCATATATACCTGAGCCGTGATCCGTAGTAAATCTGCCGCATTAATTACGTGGGACCCGCCACGATCCCCGCGTCGCCGCCAATCGCCGCGCACGCAAACCGCCTCAACTGAGCCGAACCGTCGCGTCTGTCAGGCTTCGCGCCTCAAAATGTGAGCCGAATCATTACAACCGCGCACCTCGACTCCGCCAACATTCTCTCCTTCCCAACGAAGGAACCCCGGGCTCGGGTGCCCGTTACGTCCCCAGGGGATCAAAGACTGGCCCTCCGTGGCTCGAACAGTCGCCCCAGGGAAACCGAGTTAGGGACAGCTAGTGGATGGGTAACGGAAATGGCCAGTATCCCAACGCCCGAAACGTCACAAGGGACATCCCATGCTGTGTCCAAGTCCCAGTAGCGAGTCGGTTATGTGGAATCCCTCCGTGGGAGGCATCATGCCCTCGGGACCCATCGAAGGGACCCGACATCCACTAACTGACCCTCGGGAAACATTTGGAGTGTGCTCAGGCCGCTAGCCGACCCCCAACGAACGGGGCACGGACCTCCACTTGGACCAACCCGTTTGTAGCTCACCGGAAATGCCGACTCGTGCCCCAGCGGGGAAGTCGAGCAGGACCAAACCTTCCTCTTCCCGAAAAAAAAGCGTGAAGGTCGAATTAAAAAAGACAGGGAAGAAACCGACCGATCTCCAATACGAAAATGGAGGCTCGGGAACTTGCCTGCACCTTGGAAAGACCACAGAACGACCTCCCAACACGATGGGAGGCTCGGGGGCTCCGCTTCCAAGGAAACAACCCTCCTAAATAAATCAAAAAACACCCGAGGACTAACAAATACGATTCTAAGCCTTTGAAGGGATATATCATCCCTCCAAAGCCTCGGGGCTACACCCACCAGAAAAAACAACCCATACTTTATCTTTTTGACAGGAAGAACCAGCGTGACCCTGTGGAGGAGTGCTTTCACTCCGCCACAGGCTCGGGGGCTACTGTCGGGTACCAAAGTTTGGGGTACCCAACTTCGATGCAAAAATGCTCATTCCCAACGCGGCCTGGCCCAAGTAAGGCCAGTGGAGGCCCATGAAGGCCGCGCCCGAAGCCCACGAAGGCCACGTCTACAGAGGCCCACAACGTCATTGCACCAATGACAGCCAACCCTCAGGAGAGCGGCACCCTCGGCGCCAATTCTCCGATTCGCCCGAGCCTCCCCAGAAGAGCTCGGGAGAGCGGCGCCTTCGGCGCCCATTCTCCGATTCGCCTGAGCCTCCCCATCCCCCTCGAGCGCAATCTCACAAAGGCATCCAAGGCACAGGTGATGTCAACGGAGCAATCTTGGACCACAAGAGACCTCTCTGACCACTTTACAAGCACTGTCCCGTCAGGCGAGATTCTCGATGCGACTGTGCTTCGCACGCCCCTGACGGCCATACCACCTTTTAGGATTTCCCTGGCAGCGGATTTCATAGGCCCACTACGGCCGTCCTCTCCACGGTATGGTCTACGGTGCGCCGCCCCGTTTTCCACCGGGATCTACCAACTACGACTGCGACAGTCCTAGCGCCTGACGACGGGCTACGTAAGAACGGGAAAAGCTCCTACTGCACTGTCCACTTAAAAGGACGAGAATGCCTTCCATCCGGGCCCACCTAACCTCGGGAAGTACTGTCCAAAGACCGGAAATACGCCCGAGGGGAGATATCACCCTGCTCCATTCCATCACGCCTCCAGGAGTCCTGAGCCTCGGGAGACAACGCCCCGAGGCGACTCGCCCTCTTGTCACATCATGCGGAAGGACAGCCATCAGGTGTGACCCTATGGCATGCCGTAATCCGACAACTGTTGCTGCCTCGGAACTCACCAAGATCGTACGAACCACTATGGCCATACCCCGGAGACGCGGAGAAAAGACCATAGCTGATGACAGTCAAACGAGGAACGACAACTCCTCACTGTAATATACGTAGCATTGTAAGCACTGCCCTTGCCTCTCCCTTGCGACTATAAAAGGGAGGGCAGAGGCCAGCTTTAGGGGGGCCAAAAGTCCTAAGCTCTCACTCACACATACACACCAATAGCAAACGACTTGCATACACTTAGACACTCACAAGAGACCTGGGAGCACTTCCCTCTCTCGCCTAGCTTGTAACCCCCTACTACAAGCACTCCGGTGCAAGGCAACACGACTCTCCTCTCCACTGGACGTAGGGCTTGCTTGGCTTGAACCAGTATAATCCCTGTGTTCCCCTTTGCACACCATCCGTAGCCTCAACCGCAAAACACATATTTACTAGCCGGTGTTATCCCCGCTAAAACTAGCACTGGACGTAGGGCTTGCTTGGCCCGGAGGAGCGAGCGGCTGATTCCCATCGAATCAAGGGTATCAGCGTAGAGAAGGTTGAGACCGCTACCTCCGTCCATGAGGACTTTGGTAAGCCTTTTGCTACCGATGACGGGGTCGACAACGAGCGTGTAATGTCCTGGCGACAGGACGTAGTCCGGGTGGTCGTCCCGGCTGAAGGTGATTGCGTCGAGCGACCAGTCGAGGAAGCGAGGTGTCGCTGGCCCGACGGAGTAGACCTCCCGGCGCTCGCGCTTTCGCTGGCGCGGCGTACGGGCAGTCCCTGGCCCGCCAAAGATCATGAGGCACTTGTCGATGGGCGGGAAGTCATCGTCTTTCCCGTCCTTGTCCTCCTGGTCCTTGGTAGGCTTTTTGCCGGCTTCGTCCTTGAACGCTTGCCGGCCGTAATGCTTTTTGAGCATTACGCATTGACCGAGCGTGTGCTGTACCGGACCTGTGTGGTACGGGCACGGCTTGGTAAGCATTTCGTCAAAACGGCCCCGAGAAGGCCATGCCCCCTTGGGCTCCGTGGCTGCCACCAAGGGGTCGCTGCGTGGTGGGAGCTTTCCCTTCCCCTTCTTCTTCTTGTTGGTCGGGGCTCAGAAAGAGGTGCCCTCGGGGGCCTCCTCCTTCTGTTTGCCCTTAGGGTCGGAGAAAAGAGCTCCCACTGCCTCCTCCTTCTGTTTGCGATCCTCATGAGCTCAGCGACACTGGTCGGCGTCTGACGCCCTAGCTCGTGAACTAGCTCCTTGCAGGAAGTTCCTGCCGGGAATGCTCCGACGACGTCAGAGTCGGCAACCTGGGGCAGCTCGTTGTACAGCTTGCAGAAGCACCGGATGTAGTCCCGGAGGGACTCGCCCGGTTTCTGCTTGCAGCTGCGGAGGTCCCAGGAGTTACCAGGGCGCACGTACTGTAACACCCGAAAAATTTCATTCTTTTAAATAGTGGGAATTTATTTAATTATGCAATTAGTTGATCATTCCAATATAGGGAAATAATAATTTTTCTCAAATATAAAATCAAACCTAGGTCATACACATGTATGATGCATTCATGCTGGAGCATTTCTTCTTTGTACTGTTGTAGATTATTTGAATCTCTCAAATATTTCAAAACCCAATTTGAAAATCCTTTTGGAAAATGGAAAAAGAAATTAGAGCAGAGCCCTTCCCCTCTCCTTTCTGGTCCGAGCAGCAGCTTGGCCTGTTTTCCACTCCCTGGCCCCAGCAGATCCAGGTCGGATGGCTCGAGGATAGCTCGGCCGACCTGCTCCCTTCCTTCCCCTTACCCCATCCGACTGACGAGTGGGACCCACGGGTCAGCCCTTCCTTCTCCACCTCCCCCGCCGCGCGATCAGAGACGCCGCTGTCGTGTTCATCCACCGCGGCCGAACGCGAGCGAAGCCCCCCTCTGCCGTGACTGCCAGCCCGACCCCAGCGCTCGGTGCTACCGACCTGTGGACCCACAGAACAGCCCCTCCCCTGTTTCCCTCTGCTGCTCGCCGAGAGTCCGACGCGTCGAAGGCCGAGTTCGCCTTCTCCGGCGGCCCTCTGGCCATGGCACCGCCGTCGGCCTCTGTTTTCCGGCCGAGAGCACCGCCACCCCTCCTCTCTGTTAATCTGATCCGCCGATTTTGAATCGGACGGCCGAAGAGCAGCCCATACCGATTCGGCCGGCGTTGTTGCGAATAACCCCCTACAGTTTTTAATGCTTAGCCCGCAGCCCTTTGCGTATACAGTAGATTACGTTTGAAGGCGTATTTATTTTCGGTATATATGAAGATGTGTTTTCAGATTTGAATTCAAAATTGTTTCATTTATAATTTCCACGTTTTAGTTCCGATTTGTACGATTCAAATTGCGTTAGATTCATAATTTCATAATCTATCTGATGGTACCACTGTTTAATAAATTTTCAACTTTGAAAATTCGAGATTATATTTAATCTATTATTATACTATTATAAACCTTGTAAAATTCATATCTTCCAAGTTTTTAAATCCGATTTGCGCAAACTTTATATCGATGTGATCGTAGCAACGTGTAGATTTGTTTTATAACCTTTTCAATTTATTTTCTCTCTGTTGGTGTACTGTTCTAATGAAAACTCTTGTTTGTATGCATGATTGCCCCTGTATGCGTGTGTGTTGTTATGATGGATCGAGTATAGACGGTGAGCTTTACGTGGGTGATCAAGATCAGTACTGCGACAACCCGGATCACCAGGAGTTTGCTGATCAAGGCAAGTATTAGCATGGATCATCCTTGTTGTCCTATTCACCAAATAAATAACTGCATTTGCATGTGTCTTCCTTGTTAACCATAGTTACTTCCCAGTTTTGTTATCCTGTTCCTTGCAACCTATGGGATTATGCATATGGTAATTGATGCTAGTGCGTTATTGATATCATGATCATGTAAATTGATTAATTGAATATGCAATAAGGATTAAAACATGCCTTTTTAGCAACATGGAACTAGAGGATTGGAGCATAGTTTTGTGATGCACCATATCCTTCCCCCTTGGTAATAATCTGTCAGCAAAAGCCGGGACTTACAGTGCAACTATGAGGGCTATATGGCTCTGGTTTTAGCTCAGTATGAGGACCTTTTCTAGCTTGTTAGAAGTTACCGAAAGGCGCAAGAGGGGCTTAGACGACTCGGGTATAGTGCGGCCTCTGTCCATATGTGTATAACCTGCGTGACCTTGTGCCATATGGAAGGGGGGCTCTACATCTGCTTGCCGAGGAAACGTCGCGGCCCTAACATGTTAGACGAACCTTTGAAAGGCTTCATAGTGAAACCCTGCTCTCTCACCTTGGTAGTGTTACGGGAGTAATTAACCCGAGCAAATGGGAATCACGGCTCATAGTGAAAGTGCACAACCTCTGCAGAGTGTAAAACTGGTATACTAGCCGCGCTCACGGTCACGAGTGGCCCGGAAAACTCACGGAATAGTTATCTTTCAGGGTGATGTTTACTTGTTGCTTATCTATTTATTGCTACTCATTAATTGTGTTTACTCTGATCATGAGAATGGGCATATTAACTTGATGTTGTCCAACTGCATAAAAGATGATTAATTAAAAGCAACTGCTGTTAAACCGTGTCAACCTTTTGAGCCTCATGAACCCATGCTAGTCTTGTTGAGTACGACATGTACTTACGCTTGTTTATTTTTCATTACTTGGTTAAAAATCCCGGATGGGTAACAGATGGTGATAGTGATGAGGACTACCCAGAGGACTACTAGACTTGTGCTTCACCAGTCGACGTCCCTGTGCTATGGAGCTACCGCGAGAGTTATCTTTATTTTCCGCTGTGTAATGACTTTGATATTATTCACTATGTATTAAACATTGGTTATGATACAATTTATGCAATTTGTTGGCTTATGTGTGTGACTGATCTCTGGGCGCACATAAGATTATGCATCCCATTTTATCCTTAAAATTGGGTGTGACAAAGTGGTATCGGATCCATGTTGACTGTAGGACGCAAGCCTAGTTAGCACTGGATAGCCCTTAGCTTTATTATCTCTTTTTACTTGTTATATTAATTTGCTACAAGTTTTTGCTGATATCCTACCCTTGTCCATTGCAAAATTTTAACTTAATCTTAATTCCTGTAGATGGCCAACCTTAAACGCACTGCTCGCAAGCGTGTCATGCCACCTAAGAGGTACCTGCAGCGCTTCATCTCTGGCGGACGTGTACCCCGACCAGAGGTACCCGTGGAGGACGTACCAGTGGAGGAGCACCAGCAGGAGGTGCCCGCAGAGGAGCCTAGTGAAGAGCCCTTGGAAGACAGCTCTGAAGACGTACCTATGGAGGACCCTCAGAAAGATGAACCCGAGAAGGTGGAGCCGCAGGGTGACCAGAATTGTGCTGGCGACCCTGACGACGGAGATGATGGAGGCAACTCGGATGACTCCGACGACCCCGAAGACGATGGCGATGATGATGGAGACCAAGGTGGAAAACCCTGGGTGGGAATGATTCACTATGATCATCATGGTGATGACTACTACCACCCGCTGCTTCTAGACTTGGTGCGCCGTTTCTACCCCAACGCCTCGGTGCTGTACAAGACGAAGTACTGGAAGCACCCTGACTACGCCGACTACTATGAGACGAGGGTGTACATCAAGGAGGGAAGCCAGGTGAAGAATATTCACTATGCTGTCTCCATTCGACTCTCCAAAGCTGCCGCCATCAAGGACGCCGCACGACAAGCTCTTATGGTGCACCGCCATGAGAATTGGGACATCATCAAGTGGGAGATGCACCGCTACCTTCCCCGCTGTCAGAGTGGCCAAGCTAACTGCAGTATCACCGGTCCACTTGGAGAAGTGAACGCCCGACTCCACGCTGCCTTGGAATGTTTGGCTCAGACCAACACTTTTCTGGACCAGACACTGGATGAGCTGAACACCAGGACTGAAGCTAACTACAAGCTCAGCCGGGCAGTGGATGGGTTGAACAGGCAACTCGGTGTTGGACCCCCTCCGCCATCACCAAGGTGTCCAGCTGAATTGCCGCCAAGGAACCGAGGAGACCATGGAGATGCTCACACCTACACCGACATCGACCCCTAGAGGAGTTACCCCCAGTTAGTAACAAAAGACGCTAGAAGCGCAAGTTGAGTCAAGTCGAGTCTAGTTCGTGTCTTGTGAACTTTTGTGCTAGATTGCTTTTCCTTATGAACAATGCTTGATTTGGAGTTTGTAATGAGTGCTGAGATTGTGGGCATGTCCGCAAATCTCTTTATATAGGTTTGAATGAATGCATAATATTTTGGGTTGATTATCTCAGTTTCCAGCAGTGCTGTTTTTCCGACCTCTCTGCCCTAGTTATTTTTCCTATTTAACTATATACGACCAAAAATCATGAGAAATTTTGTGAAAAACTAGACCTTTGTAGTTTTCTTTGGCCGCAAGAATCATCTCAATATCAGTTACGGTTTGGGAGAAACAAATGTCACAAGTCAAAGTTTCTGCGCTGTCTGTTACTCTGAAACAATTTCGAATCTGTTTTTGATAAACTTAACGACAGAATCTGGAGAGATGGTCTGAATAAAAGTTGTAGAGTTTTTCTCATGCTTTCCAACCATGTATAGCATGTCTCTGTTTGACTTCAGGAACTCCAGATATGACTATTTTTCTACTCTGCCATTGTTGGATCGCGCCCAGAATTTCCTGTTCTAGTCTTTTAAGTGTTATTTCAATGGAAAAGAATTCTAAACCTCACTTCAATGATTTGAACAGCAGATGGCTCACACCAGGAGGAACCCAAGGGGTGATGGTACCTCTGAAGAAAATGCTAATCCACCACCACCTCCGCCACAGCCTAATATGGAGCAACTGATGATGATGCAAACACAGCTGATGCAGCAGATGGCCCAGAACATTCAACTGCTGCAGCGAAGCAATGGCAACGGGAATCCACCTCCACCACCCCAGGACAAGAGAAGTGAATTCTTGAAGGGACGCCCGCCCACCTTCGATCATTCCAGTGATCCTCTCCAAGCTGATGATTGGCTGCGTGCAATAGAAAGGCAGCTGGAGATCGCCCAGTGCAACGACGTCGAGAAGGTTCTCTATGCATCTGGGCAGTTGCAGGGAGCTGCTCTGGATTGGTGGGAGTCTTTCCGTTTTGGACGTGCCGACCCCATCTCTTGGCAGCAATTCCATGAGGGGTTCCGCAATCATCATGTGCCTGCAGGGTTGATGAAGCTGAAGAGGAAGGAGTTTCTTTCTCTGAAGCAGGGAGGAATGCTAGTTGCCGAGTACCGTGATAAGTTCATCCAATTGTCGTGGTATGCTCCAAAAGAGGTTGAAGATGATGCCAAGAAACAAGAGCTCTTCTTGGAAGGACTGAATGATCACCTCCAGTACCAGTTGCTCTCCCACACTTTCGCCAACTTCCAACAGTTTGTGGACAAAGCTTTGATCATCGAGAGCAAGCACCGTGAGATAGATGAGAAGAAGAAGAAGAGGAAGTTTCAAGGGCAGTCGTCTGGAAGCAACAGCCGCTTCCGTAACAACCAGCAGCAGCCTCAGCAACAACAACGTTTCCAGGGACAGTCTGGACTCAAGAACAATTTCCAGAATCAACAACGTTCCCAGAATCAGCAGTGTTCCCAGTACCAACAACAAGGTGGTAACCAGGCGCCACAACTGACTGCTCCCAACAACATCTCAGTGAAGAATGGTGCCCCCAACAAGTGTTTCCGCTGTGGCAAGGAAGGACACTTGTCCTACAATTGTCCTGAGAAGCAGAATCCCCAAGCCTCCCAGAAGCAGAATAACCAGCAGAGAGTGCCACCTCGCACCGGGAAGGTGAACCATGTGTCGGTTGATACGGCACAGGAGACTCCAGAGGTCATGATGGGTACGTTCAATATCGATTCCATCCCCGCTACAGTTCTTTTTGACTCTGGTGCTTCGCATACTTTCATTTCGCACACATTTGTTAGAAAGCATGGTATTCCCCTTAGTGTCATGAAACATCCTATTATGGTTTCTTCTCCGGGTGGTGTTATGCAAGCTACTCTTCAGTGTCTCCCGATTACTGTCTCATTAAGGGAGGTAGAATTCAAGATAACCCCTACTGTGCTAAATACTGCCAGAATTGATCTTATCCTGGGTATGGATTGGATGATGAAGAATGACATCAATATAAAGTGCAAGGAGAAGGTCGTGACTATCACTACCCAGAAGGGAGATGAGGTCAGAATTGAGGTTGTTTTGCAAGTTCAACAGAAAGCCACAGTACATCAGCTCAGAGAAGAAGTGCAGCTGGATAACTCAGTGGTGGATGAGTTTGAAGATGTGTTTCCAGATGAGTTGCCAGGTATGCCGCCTGACCGTGACATTGAATTTATCATTGAATTGTTACCTGGTATTGCACCTATAGCTAAACGTCCATATAGAATGGGAGTTAAAGAATTAGAAGAACTTAAGAAACAAATCAAAGAACTGTCAGAAAAAGGTTTCATTCGTCCTAGTTCTTCACCTTGGGGAGCCCCGGTTATTTTTGTTGATAAGAAAAATGGTAGTCAAAGGATGTGTGTTGATTATCGATCACTGAATGAGGTCACCATTAAGAACAAGTATCCGTTGCCTAGAATTGATGACTTATTTGATCAGTTGAGAGGTGCTTATGTGTTTTCCAAGATTGATCTCCGTTCAGGTTATCATCAGTTGAAGATTCGTGACTCTGACATACCTAAGACTGCATTCACTACTCGGTATGGATTGTATGAGTATACGGTAATGTCCTTTGGTTTGACTAATGCACCTACCTACTTCATGTATCTGATGAACAAGGTATTCATGGAATTCTTGGATCAGTTTGTTGTGGTGTTCATTGATGATATCTTGATCTACTCCAAGAATGAAGAAGAGCATGCCGAACATCTGACATTGGTTTTGCAGAAGCTCAGAGAACATAAGCTGTATGCCAAACGAAGTAAGTGCGAGTTCTGGTTGAGAGAAGTTGCTTTTCTAGGACATATTGTGTCCAATGGTGGAATTTCTGTAGACCCAAGCAAGGTGGCAGACGTGTTGAATTGGAAGCCGCCAACTGATGTGACTGGCATTCGTAGTTTTCTTGGTTTAGCTGGTTACTACCGAAGGTTCATTGAAGGATTCTCCAAGCTTGCGAAGCCAATGACTTCCTTGCTAGAGAAGAATGCCAAGTTTGTGTGGTCTGAGAAGTGCCAAGCTAGTTTTGAAGAATTGAAGAAGAGATTGACAACAGCCCCAGTGTTGGTTTTGCCGGACCTAAGTAAGAAGTTCTCTATCTATTGTGATGCTTCCCGCCTAGGTCTTGGTTGTGTTCTCATGCAAGAAGGAAGAGTCGTAGCATATGCATCGAGACAGCTGAGGAAGCATGAGTTGAATTACCCTACTCATGACTTGGAGCTAGCAGCTGTGGTTCACGCTTTGAAGATTTGGAGACATTATCTTATTGGACATAAGTGTGACATCTATACAGATCATAAGAGCTTGAGGTATATCTTCACCCAGTCAGAGTTGAATTTGAGGCAACGTCGTTGGTTGGAATTGATAAAGGATTATGATTTGGAAGTGCACTATCATCCTGGCAAAGCAAATGTTGTAGCAGATGCTCTTAGTAGAAAGAGTTATGCTAATGAGATTTGAGCAACCAACATACCCGCAGAATTGTGTGCAGAGATGGAGCGTCTCAACTTGGGAATTGTGATCAATGCTGTTGAGATGGAGGTTGAACCCACACTAGAGCAAGAGATACGAAAGGCTCAGTTGGAAGATGAGAAGCTCAAACAAATAGCAGAGAACATTGTGGTTGGAAAATCACCAGGATTCAGGCTAGATGAGAATGGAACCTTATGGTTTGGAAAGAGACTCTGTGTACCTGAAGTGAAATTCATCCGAGACGCTATACTGCGTGAAGCTCATGAGTCAGCATATTCTATACACCCAGGAAGTACCAAGATGTATTTGGATCTGAAGGAAAAATATTGGTGGGTTGGACTGAAGCGTGATGTAGCAGAATATGTGGCTATATGTGATACCTGTCAGAGAGTTAAAGCTGAACACCAGAGACCTGCAGGATTACTACAACCACTAAAGATACCTGAGTGGAAGTGGGAAGAAGTTGGTATGGACTTCATAGTTGGATTGCCACGTACTCAGAGAGGTTATGATTCAATCTGGGTAATTGTGGATCGACTGACTAAAGTTGCTCATTTTCTCCCCGTCAAGACCACCTATACCGGAGCAAGACTTGCAGAGTTGTATATGGAAAGGATTGTGTGTCTACATGGAGTTCCAAAGAAGATTGTGTCTGATAGGGGCACTCAATTCACCTCACATTTCTGGCAAAAGATACATGAGTCTCTAGGTACTAAGCTGAATTTCAGTTCTGCATATCATCCTCAAACTGACGGTCAAACTGAACGGATTAATCAGATTTTGGAAGATATGTTGAGAGCTTGTGCTTTACAGTATGGAACAAGTTGGGATAAGAGTCTGCCGTATGCGGAGTTCTCTTATAATAATAGTTACCAGAAAAGTCTCAAGATGGCACCCTTCGAAGCATTGTATGGACACAAGTGCAGGACACCCTTGTTTTGGAATCAAACTGGTGAAAGTCAAGTGTTTGGACCGGATGTGTTGAGAGACGCAGAGGAGCAAGTCCAGACAATAAGAGAGAACTTGAGAATAGCACAATCTAGACAGAAGAGCTATGCGGATACACGGAGAAGAGAACTAGCTTTTAATGTAGGAGACTATGTATACCTTAAAGTGTCCCCGATGAGAAGTGTGAAAAAGGTTCAACAGCAAAGGAAAATTGGCACCAAGGTATATTGGTCCTTTCAAGATCCTGGAGAGACGTGGAGAAGTAGCATATCAGCTAGAACTTCCGGAAAGTTTGTCCGGTGTGCATGATGTGTTCCACATATCTCAGTTAAGAAAGTGTTTGAGAGTACCGGAAGAGCAGGTTCCTGTCGAGGAAATAGTTTTCAAGAAGGGTCTCACTTATGAGGAACATCCAGTGAAAATTTTGGAAACCGCAGAAAGAGTTACAAGAAGCCGAGTGATAAAGATGTGCAAGGTGCAGTGGCATCGGTACTCTGAGGAAGAAGCTACTTGGGAAAGAGAGGAAGATCTCAGAGAAAAGTACCCGGAATTGTTTGAGTAAGCACCAACTGAATCTCGAGGACGAGATTATTTTTAAGGGGGTAGAATTGTAACACCCGAAAAATTTCATTCTTTTAAATAGTGGGAATTTATTTAATTATGCAATTAGTTGATCATTCCAATATAGGGAAATAATAATTTTTCTCAAATATAAAATCAAACCTAGGTCATACACATGTATGATGCATTCATGCTGGAGCATTATATAAAATCAAACCTAGGTCATACACATGTATGATGCATTCATGCTGGAGCATTTCTTCTTTGTACTGTTGTAGATTATTTGAATCTCTCAAATATTTCAAAACCCAATTTGAAAATCCTTTTGGAAAATGGAAAAAGAAATTAGAGCAGAGCCCTTCCCCTCTCCTTTCTGGTCCGAGCAGCAGCTTGGCCTGTTTTCCACTCCCTGGCCCTAGCAGATCCAGGTCGGATGGCTCGAGGACAGCTCGGCCGACCTGCTCCCTCCCTTCCCCTTACCCCATCCAACTGATGAGTGGGACCCACGGGTCAGCCCTTCCTTCTCCACCTCCCCCGCCGCGCGATCAGAGACGCCGCTGTCGTGTTCATCCACCGCGGCCGAACGCGCGCGAAGCGCCCCTCTGCCGTGACTGCCAGCCCGACCCGAGCGCTCGGTGCTACCGACCTGTGGACCCACAGAACAGCCCCTCCCCTGTTTCCCTCTGCTGCTCGCCAAGAGTCCGACGCGGGCAAGGAAGAAACGGCCGAAGCCGAGTTCGTCGCCGCGCCGAGAGTCCGTAGCAGAGAAGAAACGGCCAAAGCCGATTTCTCCGCTCGCCGAGTTTGTTTCAATCTCCGAGATTGTCGTCACACCTCGGGAGTATTTAAGCAACGCTACACCCCCCGTAGCCGTCACCTAACCCTAGTCGCCTCTTCTCGCCGCCATTGCCGAGCTCCCGTGAGAACCGAGCAGCCGCCGCCGCGAGAAATTGGCTCGATTCGCCACCAATTCCTCTCGGTAAGCCTTTGAGGAGCTTCGTTGTGATCTTGTGAAGTTCCCGAGCACTTTCCCCCTTCGATTTGTGCACCGACACGCCTCCGCCGCCGTTGCAGAGATCCACCGTCCGCCGGATCACGCCGCGAGCTATCTCCGAGTCGATTTCCGACCTTCCCATCACCCTAGGTGAGCTTGCGATGCTCTTCCCGATCTATGGGTACCCTTCCCGACCTACTTCATGCATCGAAGGCCGAGTTCGCCTTCTCCGGCGGCCCTCTGGCCATGGCGCCGCCGTCGGCCTCTGTTTTCCGGCCGAGAGCACCGCCACCCCTCCTCTCTGTTAATCTGATCCGCCGATTTTGAATCGGACGGCCGAAGAGCAGCCCATACCGATTCGGCCGGCGTTGTTGCGAATAACCCCCTACAGTTTTTAATGCTTAGCCCGCAGCCCTTAGCATATACAGTAGATTACGTTTGAAGGCGTATTTATTTTCGGTATATATGAAGATGTGTTTTTAGATTTGAATTCAAAATTGTTTCATTTATAATTTTCACGTTTTAGTTCCGATTTGAACGATTCAAATTGCGTTAGATTCGCAATTTCATAATCTATCTGATGGTACCACTGTTTAATAAATTTTCAACTTTGAAAATTCGAGATTATATTTAATCTATTATTATACTATTATAAACCTTGTAAAATTCATATCTTCCTCGTTTTTAAATTCGATTTGCGCAAACTTTATATCAATGTGATCGTAGCAACGTGTAGATTTGTTTTATAACCTTTTCAATTTATTTTCTCTCTGTTGGTGTACTGTTCTAATGAAAACTCTTGTTTGTATGCATGATTGCCCCTGTATGCGTGTGTGTTGTTATGATGGATCGAGTATAGACGGTGAGCTTTACGTGGGTGATCAAGATCAGTACTGCGACAACCCGGATCACCAGGAGTTTGCTGATCAAGGCAAGTATTAGCATGGATCATCCTTGTTGTCCTATTCACCAAATAAATAACTGCATTTGCATGTGTCTTCCTTGTTAACCATAGTTACTTCCCAGTTTTGTTATCCTGTTCCTTACAACCTATGGGATTATGCATATGGTAATTGATGCTAGTGCGTTATTGATATCATGATTTTGTAAACTGATTAATTGAATATGCAATAAGGATTAAAAGATGCCTTTTTAGCAACATGGAACTAGGGGATTGGAGCATAGTTTTGTGATGCAACATATCCTTCCCCCTTGGTAATAATCTGTCAGCAAAAGCCGGGACTTACAGTGCAACTATGAGGGCTATATGGCTCTGGTTTTAGCTCAGTATGAGGACCTTTTCTAGCTTGTTAGAAGTTACCGAAAGGCGCAAGAGGGGCTTAGACGACTCGGGTATAGTGCGGCCTCTGTCCATATGTGTATAACCTGCGTGACCTTGTGCCATATGGAAGGGGGGCTCTACATCTGCTTGCCGAGGAAACCTCGCGGCCCTAACATGTTAGACGAACCTTTGAAAGGCGTCATAGTGAAACCCTGCTCTCTCACCTTGGAAGTGTTATGGGAGTAATTAACCCGAGCAAATGGGAATCACGGCTCATAGTGAAAGTGCACAACCTCTGCAGAGTGTAAAACTGGTATACTAGCCACGCTCACGGTCACGAGTGGCCCGGAAAACTCACGGAATAGTTATCTTTCAGGGTGATGTTTACTTGTTGCTTATCTATTTATTGCTACTCATTAACTGTGTTTACTCTGATCATGAGAATGGGCATATTAACTTGATGCTGTCCAACTGCATAAAAGATGATTAATTAAAAGCAACCTGCTGTTAAGCCGTGTCAACCTTTTGAGCCTCATGAACCCATGCTAGTCTTGTTGAGTACGACATGTACTTACGCTTGTTTATTTTTCATTACTTGGTTAAAAATCCCGGATGGGTAACAGATGGTGATAGTGATGAGGACTACCCAGAGGACTACTAGACTTGTGCTTCACTAGTCGACGTCCCTGTGTTATGGAGCTACCGCGAGAGTTATCTTTATTTTCCGCTGTGTAATGACTTTGATATTATTCGCTATGTATTAAACATTGGTTATGATACAATTTATGCAATTTGTTGGCTTATGTGTGTGACTGATCTCTGGGCGCACATAAGATTATGCATCCCATTTTATCCTTAAAATTGGGTGTGACACGTACGTGCCCTGGAAGTTTCCTGCGAAAATCTTGACCAGATCGCTCCAGTCAAAGATCATCCATGGGGCAAGATGCTCCAGCCAAGCTCTAGCAGAGTCGGCGAGAAACAGGGGGAGGTTACGGATAATAATAAGGTCATCCTGCGCGTCGCCAAGCTGGCACGCAAGACGGTAATCCGCTAACCAAAGCTCGGGGTTCATTTTCTCCGAGTATTTGGTTATGTTGGCCGGCTGTCGAAACTGGGGCGGGAACTTGGCCCTTCGGATGGCCTCGCTGAAGACGCGAGGTCCTGAGGGCTCGGGTGAGGGTTCGCGATCCTCATCCGAGTCGTAGCGCCTGCCCCGATGGACGCTATAGCCGCGCGCGGCTCCATCAGTCTTCCGCCGGCCGCGGGCTTGCAGAATGGCTCGAACGTCGACGTCCTTGCCAAGCCGTTGGTGGACTAGCGGGGCCCTTGGAGCCTCGGGTCGAACTGAGGCTTCGCGCTCGTGGCGTGCTATGCCGCCATGCTGGTGACTTTCAGCGCCACGGTGTCGCGACGCTGAGCTTTCCGCCTGGAGGACGGCTGCATCCTCCAGCAGGTCCTTGAGTTGATTCCTGAGCTGTCATGCCTCCTCGGTGGAAGGTGCAGGTATGCTCCGGAGCAGCATCGCTGCTTCCGCGAGCTTTCGGCTTGCCCGGGGGCGGCGCCCGGCGTCTCGGCCCCGTCGTCAGCAACGATTCAGGCCTAAACATCTCAGGCTCGATGCCGAGCTGCTCCTCCATCGCTCCACCGCTCGTCGCGCTCCAGCGTAGCTCGCAACTGGGTGAGGCGCAAGCGGTCCTCGTCCATCCGCGCCTCATGCTCGCGGAGCTGCTCTAGCTCCGGGGTTTGAGGTGCGGGGCGAGATGTTCCTGCCCCCTTATCCAGCGGCGGGGCTGACCGTGCGGGCCGCAGGGCCGCTGGAGGGGGCGTGACTTGTTGGTGCTGGGGTTGCGATGGAGGGGTATGTCGTCGTTGTCCCCCGAGTGGACATCCTCCACCCGTCCCACATCAGGGTGCATCAAGTTGTAGCACTCCCGAGCGGGGTCGATGTAGGACTGGTCCGAGTTGGAGATGATGCTTGGGGTATTCTCCCCCGAGTCGTCGATGTGGGCGACGAAGTCCACATTTGCCCAGAACTCGTCATTATCGTCGTTGTAGCTGCGACGAGACGACGAGATCCAGCCATAACGGTCCCACCCCTCCGAGTGTTCTCGAGGGGTGAGGTTGATGGTGGTATCTGTTTCCCCACCGCCATGCGTCCTGGCACTTTCCCCAGGGGATGACGGTGAGGACGCCACGTGGTCTCCCACGAGGCTGTCCAGGCGCTCGAGGCGCTGGACTGGAGTGTCCGACAGTTCGTGCAACAATGCGCGAACTGCACGAATGTGGGCATCCATGGCGGTCTGGAGCCCAAAGAGGGATGACGGCGTCGTTCACTCCCCTGGTGAGGGCGGAGAGAAAGATCGGCCGGCGTCGTGTTTCTGCTTTCGCCCGTCCTCCGGGCAATAGACGGATGCGTGGCCGCCGGTGCCGGAGATCCTGGAACAGCGGTTGGTGCAGTATTGGCTCCCCCCGTTGGGAGTGCCTGGTTGGCCGCACCTCCCGCGGCCAGAGGCTGGTTGGCGCTGCTGCGCCTCCTCTTCCTGGTCCGCCGGGGGCAGCGTGCGATGTTTCCCCCGTCCTCTGATGCGGGTGGAAGCGTTGCAGGGGTCCCTTCTCCGGCCGCCTGCTGGGTCAAAGTTGGGACGACAAGGACGTGGGGTCCGGTCGGGCACAGGTTCATCTCGAGCCCTTGGCCGGTGGCCACGAACTCGAGAGTCCCGAACCGGAGCACCGCGCCAGCGAGGAGCATGGTGGAGCTGGCTGCCATTCGAAACCTACGTCAACACGCAAAAGCCCCTACCTGGCGCGCCAACTGTCGGTGCTAGTTTTGGCGGGCGCTAACACCGGCTAGTAACTTGTGTTTTGCGGTTGAGGTTTCGGATGGTGTGCAAGGAGGAACATGAGAGATTTATACTGGTTCAGGCCAAGAGGGCCCTACGTCCAGTGGAGAGGCGAATCGTGTTGCCTTGCACCAGGGGTGCTTGTAGTAGGGGGTTACAAGCTGAGTCGAGAGAGGGAGAGAATCCCAAGTCTCTTGTGCGAGAAAGAGAATGCTTTCGTTTTCGTGTATCTCCCCTATGACTGGCCTCCGCCCTCCCTTTTATAGTTACAAGGGAGAAGCTAGAGTTATATGTGGTGACTTATGATGACGATACTTCGGCATGGTGGGAGCAGAGGTGATTAGTGGATATCGTCAGCCATGCCATCGTCTTGGCGCTTCGGCGATATGGCTTCGGTCATTCGACTGATTTTCCATTGTTCGATCGTTGAGTTCCAAGGCGGCACAGTGTATGGGACGTGGCTTGCTGCGTGGCAGTGCGTCATGGCGTCACGTCCGGTCCTGCACAGTGCAACGAGAAGACTGGTTGACTTTCAAAGATTGACTCCCGAGGCTTGGGAGCCTTCTTTGCCATCGGGAGCGTAACGGGACCGGTAATTAGGGGTGTCCTCCTTCGGGCGTGTTTTCCTCTCATGCGCGGTACCCTCCCGAGGGGCGAACGGTCCTGTTGCCACATTGCCCATACTCTCGGGTCGGCGGGACAGCCGTCACCTCTCCCGTCCCTGCGAGGCTCGAGCGTTATGGGCAGGAGCGGTCGCTGTCGTAGTTGGAGAATCTCTCCGTCAGCAAGGGGCGTCATCCGGTTGACTGTCCTTAGACGTAGCGGGAAGAGTGGAACCGTCGAATCGGTCTCCGGAGGAGGTATGGCAGTGGGTACGGAGGGCGTGCATGAGTGGGGTGCTGTCGCCTCGCGGCGTCTAGTCAGTGGGGCCGCGGCTGTAAAGTGGTCAGAGGGGTCCCTTGCGGTCCAAGATTGCCCTGCTGACGTCGATTGTGCATTGGATGCCTTTAGAGGGATCGCGCTCGAGGAGGATGAAGAGGCTCGGGCGAATCGGAGATTTAGCGCCCGAGGGTGCCGCAGTCCCGAGCCCGCTCATGGAGGCTCGGGCGAATCGCAGATTTGGCGTCAGCGGGTGCCGCTGTCCCGAGCCCTCTGGTGGAGGCTCAAGCGAATCGGAGATTTGGCGCCCGAGGGTGCCGTCCGGCCTTACGGGAGGCCACTTTGGGCCTTCACGTGCGTAGCCTTCGTGGGCTTCGACTGGCCTTATTTGGGCCAGGCTGCGCTGAGGTTGCGCGTTTTTGCGTTGAAGTTGGGTACCCCATACTTTAGTACCCGACAATTAGACGGTTGGTGGGTTCAAATTTAATTTTTTTTAATAGGAATTGGATTGTGGGGCGGTTCTAAATTAAACCGCTGGTACAAAATTATCTTTGTAGAGGCTGCTCATGTTACAAGCCATCCTTGCAAATAATACTTGTAGAGGCGGCTAGTACCACCCGCAGCTTCTACAAACGGGTTTATAGGAGCGGCTGCTAATAGCAACCGCCTCTATATTGTAGGAGCGGCTTAGTAACCACCCTTGAAAACCATATGTGTAGTAATGGTAGCGATTATAAACCCTTTTTAGCCGTCTCCTACAGATCAATACGGTAATAGTGTACCTATTTATTTTAGGACGAAAGGAATCGTTGAAAATGGAACTCGATCTCCCCTCTCGATCCACCCTTCTCTTCTCTGTAGCAAAAGTTATAATAAATAATTTGGCTCTAAGACTTATTATTGTTATACTTCTTCTCGGAGAAATTAGTTTCATATTTTAGTTTTTAAGACTGTCATACATATAAAAAGGGCAGTACTTTTGATGGACAGTTTTACAACAAATACTACGTATACTGTCACCGAGTTCTACACGAACTCCGTAGGTACCGTAGCCTACTTTGCTCCGACTTGCGATCTCAGTCAGACACACAGGGCGACCGGTGGCCCAAAGAGCTCGAAGAGGCCCCGCTCGCCCAAGTGGAACGCCGCGTTGATGATGTCCACGCGCACGTCGTGGCTGAGCCCGGCGACGTACTCCGCGTCATACCTGCCGAGATCCCCAGTGCCGACGGTATCGCGGCCGATCCAGTACGCGATCACAGCGGCGAGGACGCTGCCAGTGACACCATCGGGCACAGGCACGGCCCCTGTCGCCGCGTGCTCTCCGGTGTCCATGCCGGCCGCGACAACACTGGAACGCCGCGCCAGTGCAGACGGCACGTGAAACTCCTCGCCGTCGAAGCACCTCAGCAGGATCAAGTCTTCGGCGTTGGCGTACTCGGCCATTGGCTGCGCCGTCGTCGTCTCTACATGCATATACATTACTGCGAGCTGATGAGAGAGGCGCCTCGATAGGAATTTATGGAACTGTTGGGGCAGCCACGAGATGCTTTGTGTCGATGGAAACCATGGAGGCACTCATTGTTGGCATCGATCAGCAGATTATATTATATTAGAAATGGCGGTCCCAACACTAGACTAGTAAATCTTTGTATAATGCCTTTCCTCCCTTCTTCGGGCCGACGGGGTCGGTGTCAGTGTCACTTCGCAATGCACATTCTTGGAACAACAGCCCATTTTGTTGTTTACAGGGTTTCTTTAGAACTTGGAAGAAAATGAGTATATATGCTCAGTTCTATCGCTTTGTTTCTTGGAACGCAATACTAATACCACTGTACCACACTGACACTAATGTAATACTCCCCCCAAAAAACGTTTTTTACTTATTCTTTATGTGATCGTTCGTCTTATTCAACTTTTTTTTATTCAAACAATAAAATAAATAAATTATTAATATTAATAATAAAGTAAGTTACAAAATAAATAATATTTACATAAATTTTTGAATAAGACGAACAATATAACCGAAAATCTAAAAATAAAATACGTTATATTTTTAGGACGGAAGGTACAGCAAGCACACACATATATTCTACTTGTACGAGGACATTCGAAATTGAGCCAGTAAATCTTGACTTTGACAAAGACATCATACACGTTATTACCTTTAAAAGATTGTGCCTGCATACCATGATTGTGTCGTTGTCGATGGAAATATAGTCTAACCGTGAAGAAGTAACAAAATTAAACCTACGAGAATAAGTGTAGGAAAATGTGAGTACCCACGTCTAAGTCAAGAACTTAAATTCCGAACATCTCAGTTGGCTAGCTCCGTCATTTCTATTTGGGAATGAAATTCTTTCCAATTTTTCTACTACTTTACTTCATAAAGTATCTCCGAACATTAATGTGATTTGATTTCAAGAATACTGGTTGCTCTATTACATTCTTTGTTTCTCGCCTTTTTGTTTGGCCTGGTGGAGGGAGCAGGATACGTCAGCAAATGACCTTCTACTCGGTCAATTTTGATAAGGATATGGGGTGATCTCACAAAATTCTTGGAATGGTCTCTATAATACTTACACTGTAGACAAGTGATTTTTCAAACCGAATACCTATAATTAGTGTATGGCCTAGTGGACACGACAGTATATCAAACATACTCCTGAATACTTCTCTATCCAGAAATAAACGTCATTCTTGATTTCTAAGGACTCAAACTCTTTCAACTGCTTACTCCCTCCGTCCCAAAATAAGTGTCGTTTTGACTTTTTAAAATCAACTTTTAACCGTTCGTCTTATTCAAAAAAATTACGAAAATATAAAAATAAATAAATCAAGATTAAAGTACTTCTAATAATGAATCATTTCATAATAAAATAATTAATTTTTCACAAAATTTTTAAATAAGACGAATGATTAAAAGGAGATAGTTAAAATCGTAAAACGACATTTATTTAGGACGAAGAGAGTATGATACATGTTCAATATAATATCATTAGATAGATTGTTGAATCTATTTTAATAAACTTTTTTATTGATACAAATATTATTAATAACTTTTATATCTTAGTCAAAATTAAGAATATTTGACTGGCATGAATATCATAAGGATACTTTAATTTAGTGACGGAGGAAGTATGTGTTATGTAGGTCTTTTATAATAATTATACGATAGAGCTAATTAAGGAAGAGAGAAAATGTACTTGCCTCTGTACTTGGATATAGGTTCTGGAGTGACAAGAAGACGCCCCCGATAACAAGGTCAACACGGCAACACCCTATCTCCGTCCACAGTTTATCAAAACTGCCATCAACGCGGGTCACATTAGGCCTGTTTAGTTAAAAAAAATTTCTAGATTCTCTGTCACATCGAATATTTAGACGTATGTATAGATCATTAAACGTAATATCAGTTATTGTATATTTGTATAGTTTAGCTATTTTTCTCGAGATGAATCTTTCGAGTCACTTGGACCATAATTGGATACTTAGTAGAAAGATTCTCTATTTGCTACAGTGACTTTTCACTGCACTTTTCGTGAACTAAATGCACCCTTAGAGGAACTGGTTAAAGCGGAGCTGTGGAGGACCTACTGCTTTGGAAACATGCAAAGATTTAGCAGATTGTTATAAAAAAAAACACTGCTGAATAGCTATTTAATGCTGACTCAGCCAATCAGCCGTAAAATCTAACCAGCCAATCGCCTCATGGGGCCCAAGCTATTTAGGGTCGGGTCCACGACTAGGACCCTGCGTACTTCCTGCTCCCTCCATACCCACAATTCTAGTCGTTCTAATTGATGGGCTTGTTTTTGCTAAGCAAGTCGACCGCGCCTGCACGCGCCTGTAACGGACAAGAGTACCCCCAACGCTTCTTACGGGTGCGCTCGATGCAGGAGTAATGGCATCCGTGGCGGGCCACTGGCAAAATCCTACGAGGGGCAGGGCCCACAGACTCAAAGTTCGATGTGCTTGTTCGTCTGAGCTAAGCTTGTTTATCAGTAGAAAAGCACCCGAAACCGTATTTAATAAGACATACAAGGAAAAATAACCCCTATTTAATCATTTCTTGATAAGCATAATCCTGCCATAAACGATTAGAATTGTGGGTACTCCATATAAGATTTAGATGCCACTTAGGATAATGACATAGTCTTCAACACATTACTTTGATTTCATATTTCTATAAAAAATATTTATTGAAAAGTAATACATATATACTTTTATGAAAATATATTTGAAGATAAATCTATTTATATAGTTTTCATATTTCCAAATTGAATAATTTAAAAGTTATTCGTGATTTATATTCTCAATGTTTTACCAATGTCTTTTTCAAAATGACATCATTTTCTTATATAGAGGGAGTACTTATGAAGCAAGAAAAAGCGCACCACTTAAAACTGCTATCCTATATCAGTCATATTTATCATACCGGTGGCCTACATTTCGTCAAGTTCATAATAATATGTAGTCAAAATTGGTGATTTACTTATGTTAACTTTGGTGTATACTTGAACATTTGGTTTGTATTGATTTTGTACAATTTGTTATGGTTTGTATTAACTTGATGTTTCAGAATGACTCATTGTAATATATAATCTTTTGTTAATTAGGTTTATTCTTGTTTTGAAACATATCTGTTTATGGACGTAAATTATTAGCATATAACACATATATGGACGTAAAATATTAACATATAATACGTATATAGAAAACTATTTTAAACAAAAAAGAATTGAATGAAAATGAAACCATAAAATAAAAATAAATGAAAAAACAAAAAACAGTCCTAATTGATAATATTAACCGAGACTAAAAGTACCCGCCACTGGCCACGTGCTGGAGGCCCTTTAGTCTCAGTTGTTGATATCAATAAGAACTAATTATCCTATTTATGTCTCGATTCCCTGGCCCTGGACTAAAGGACGGGCCTTTAGTTCAAATAGGTTGTTCCGGTTGGAAAAACCAGGACTGCATGGTTTTCCAGCTAAGTCAACAACCAAGTTCTGCACTAGAGACGACCAAACAACATGTTTATCGTATGTATGTGTGCAAGATTGCAAACATCTCCCAAAGAATGTCATTTGACCAAATTGAAAAAAAATATTAAGGTGTTTGAAGCATACAACAAATTTTGGAGATTATGTATCTTAGGGGCCAGGTGCACAGTTCGAGCTAATAATGGATATTTGAATTCGGATTATGCTGGTACATGGTTGATAGAAAGAGCACGTCAAACACATGTCAAATGCTTAGAAGGTCACTTGTATCATGGTCTTCTAAGAAGCAAAACTCAGTTGCATTATGAAAGGCTAAGGAGAAATACATCTCCGCGAGAAGTTGTGCATAACGACTTTTGGATGAAGTCCACCTTATAGGACTTTGGAATCAAATTTGACCAAGTACCATTGCTTGGTGACAATGAGAGCCATTAAGATTGCCACCAACTCGGTTCAACACTCAAGAACTAAACACATTAATAAGAGATCTCCATCACTTTATAAGAGATCACCGAGCCAAAGAGATATCACGATTGATGGCATGTTTAATTTCCACCGTAAAAACTTTACACCCATCGCATCAGATGTTTACACATATGCATGGAGTATTAAATATAGACGAAAAAATAACTAATTATGTGTAAATTGCAAGACGAATCTTTAAAACCTAATTAGTCCATGATTTAATAATGTTGTGCTATAGTAAACATTTTCTAATAGTGTATTGATTAGACTTAAAAAAATTTGTCCCACGGTTTACATGTGAGTAATGTAGTTATTTTTTATTTGTGTCCACAAAACTCTTTCACAACAGCCAACAGAACATTATAACTTTACGTCCCCATTAAACAACCTTGATAGACAAATTGCCAAAATATTTCGGTGTTACAGCTCTGTTCGTTTTACCTTATTAGTGCTTATTTTTAGATCTGAAAATTGTGTTTTTCTCCTAACAAATCAGCATCAGACAGAATCAGCTTGTTGACGCCGAAACGGGACGACACACAGCAAGGTACTAGATCGCACAGTCCCGTACGAAACGAAACAGCACGGAGCAGCACGCCCGCGAAACCCAGCCTGGCCGGTTTCAGAACCCGACCGAGCCGCCTACCCGGCCTGGCCGACTTTGATAGTCGGCTGGGCCGGTTTCCTCGGGTTCGCCGAGGAAGCTAGGGTTCCGGTCTTCTGGTCGTCGGGACGACCGTCTTCAGCAGCAGAGGACGTTTGGTGGTCGATGTAGCGCCCGTCCTTCACCGGAAACTCCCGAACACCCCTCGGAAAGATCCGTCGGAGAGATGCACGTAGAGATTGCCCTAGGGATCACGGAGATCACCTAGAACGCCGACTAAACTCGCGGAGAGTCGAGCCGAACAGCAGGATAGAGATGAACCACCGCGAGAATTTACTTGGTAGATGTGTTTTGACGATTGGATGGTTAAGATCTCAATCGGCCATGATCCTCCATATATATAGAGGGGGTGGTCTTATTCCAGTAAGAAACACGTATTTAGGTAAGTCTCCAAGTTTTCTACGTCCAAAAACTACCAAAAACCGATTAGATCTATTAATCAGCTCGGACTCTGCCAAACCCGGCCAAGCCGGTTTTCACGGGGCCTCTCGGGGCGCCACGTGGCAGCCTGCCAAAAGTCGGCGTAGGGGCCAAATCCGGTCAGGCCGGTTTCGCCAGCTAGCACAGATTTAGGTGCAAACACAACTCTTAATATCTCTTATCCAACAGAATCAACTCTTATTATCGCTTATCCAACGAGCCTAGATTTTGACTTCTTTTGGGTCTAAAATAATATTTTTCTCTTATAATAAATTAGCATCAACCAAAATCCATAATCTTGTGAAGTGAACAACACAAGCGTACCATCCTTCCCTAAATGGACATGGCGGATGGGAGAGCTGACACATCTCTATGAGTAGTGAGTACTATTTAATTGATTCGTCTACTCCATTCGTCTATAAAAGAACATATATAATTCTCGTTTTTGGAAAAGACCAAATGTTTTTATGTTTGACTAAACTTATCTTAAAAACAAAAATTCTTTTGAAGCAAAATAAATTGAACTATGTGTTGACGCTGAAACGAGACAACACACAGTAAGGTGCTAGATCACACAGTCGCGAAACCCGGCCTGGCCGGTTTCAGTATCCGGCCGAGCCGCCTACCCGGCCTGGCCGACTTTGATAGTCGGCTGGGCCGGTTTCCTCGGGTTCGCCGAGGAAGCTAGGATTCCGGTCTTCTGGTCGTCGGAACGACCGTATTCAGCAGCAGAGGACGTTTGGTGGTCGATGTAGCGCCTGTCCTTCGCCGGAAACTCCCGAACACCCCTCGAAAAGATCCGTCGGAGAGATGCACGTAGAGGTTGCCCTAGGGATCGCGGAGATCACCTAGAACGCCGACTAAACTCGCGGAGAGTCAAGCCGAACAGCAGAATAGAGATGAACCACCGCGAGAATCTACTTTGTAGATGTGTTTTGATGATTGGATGGTTAAGATCTCAATCGGCCATGATCCTCTCATATATATAGAGGGGGGTGGTCTTATCCCAGTAGGAAACACGTATCTAGGCAAGTCTCCAAGTTTCCCACGTCCAAAAACTACCAAAAACCGATTAGATCTCTTAATCGGCTCGGACTCTACCAAACCCGGCTAAGCCGGGTCCAAACCTGGCCAAGCCGGTTTTCACGGGGCCTCTCGGGGCGCCACGTGACAGCCTGCCAAAAGTCGGCGCAGGAGCCAAACCCGGCCAGGCCGGGTCACCAACCCGGCCAAGCCGGTTTTGCCGACTTGTCCAGACTCGGGTGCAAATATATGTCCCCCTGTTTTCAGGCGAATTCTCTGCATATGAACCTGAAAACAAAAAACTAAGCAGCAACGATACTTAATCCAACGGCTGTTTAGTGACTAAGGGCGATGCATACATCGGCCATTTTATTCTAACGGCGATACATGTATCGGCCATTGCTTGGAGAGCTCCTAGGCCTCTTGCCAAACACTTGGAAAGTATTTTTTCAAATACCTCCCGTTAATTGCTCTTGGGAGACGATCACCTTGCAACGTCTCTAGCATATATGAATTTCCGAATATCACCTTGATCACTCTGTAAGGACCTTCCCAACTAGGCGACCACTTGCCGAACTTATTGCTCTTTGTTCCAATTGGTAGTATGGTCTTCCACACTAATTCCCCAACTTGGAACGACTTGATCTTCACTTTCTTGTTATAAGCTCTAGCAACTCGGACCTTTTCCTTTTCCATCTCCTTTAGAGCCGCTAATCTTTTGTCAGTCACCTCGTAAATATTATCCATCATAAAATCATGATACATAACGGCAGACAAGTCATTTTGCTTAGTGAGCCGATATGCATTTAAATTCACCTCGACGGGTAACATAGCCTCCTGTCCATATACTAGCTCAAAAGGAATAACCTTTGTAGCACCATGACGAGATATACGATGAGCCCACAGAGCCTCCGATAATACCTCGTGCCACCTTCTTGGATTGTCCTCTATCTTCTTCTTAATAAGTTTGATCAAGGTCTTGTGACTAGACTCAGCCTGGCCATTAGCTTGAGCATAGTACGGAGATGAATTAAGCAACTTAATCTTATACGATTCGGCAAATTCTCGCACTTCTTTTGATATGAAAGATTTCCCCTGGTCTGTAGACAAAGTCTGAGGAAGGCCGAATCTATGAATAATATGCTCAGTCACAAACTCAATCACCTCCTTACGTGTCATATTTTTCAAAGGCACCGCTTCGGTGCACTTAGTAAAATAATCTGTGGCCACTAACACGAAGCAATGACCCTTTGAAGAAGGGGGATGAATTTGGCCAATGAAGCCTAGTCCCCAACCACGAAAAGGCCACGGTTTGATTATAGGATGAAGCATTGCAGCAGGCACTAACTGAATATTACCAAACCATTGGCACTCCTCGCATCCTTTGTAGTAGCGAAAACAATCAGCTATCATAGTAGGCCAATAAAAATCAGCCCTTCTCAAAAGCCATTTCATCTTAGGAGCCGATTGATGTGTACCACAAACACCTTCATGGACTTCCCCCATAGCCACTTTAGCTTCATCAGGTCCCAAGCACTTGAGCAACAAATCATAGGCGGTCCTCTGATAAAGCTCATCATTATGCAAAGTGAACTTAAACGCAATCCGCCGAATACTTTTATCGGCTTTAGTGCTGGAATCTCGCAGAAAATTTAACAAGGGAGTCCTCCAATCCTCCAAATCGGCCTGCCCATCAACTTGGCACAATTCTGGCCGATTTGGATCAAATCCGCAATATCCGGCCGAGCCGGCTTCAACACCCGGCCTGGACGGTTCCTGGCCAGACCCGGCCTGGCTGCCTTCTGCACCTGGCCTAGCCGGCTTTGGTCCAGAGTCGGCCTGGCCGACTCCAAGACCCGGCTGGGCCGGTTTCCACGTGCCTGCACAGAAACCAGAAAAGATACTTTGCACCGGCTTTAAATCTTTATGCCCACCGACGTCAAAGCCTGATGCTCGCTGAGCTAACATGTTGGCTCTTGAATTTTCATGTCTCGGTATGTGCCGAATTTTAAATTCGGCGAAAGATGCAATTAAATCAAGACAAGTATCAAGATGAGCATTAAGTGATTCCCCTAAACATTGGCATTCACCAGAAATTTATTGCACCACTAATAAAGAATCGCCATAAGCCTCAACATGTCTTACTCCCATGGAATTCAACATCTCCAAGCCGCAATAAAGAGCTAAATATTCGGCTTGATTATTAGTGCAATAATTTTCTAATCGTTTTGACACGTCCATCTCAGCACCATGTGGTGAAATAATAACAATACCAACACCTTGGCCTTGTTTGCAAACTGATCCATCAAAATAAAGTTTCCATGGAGTAAAAGTTATATAATTGATCTCATCTCTTAAATCAATTGCATGCTCAACAATAAAATCAGCAAGAACTTGACCTTTCATGGCTCTCAAAGGCTCAAAAGTCAAGTCATATTCAACCAATGCATATGCCCATTTACCGATCCTTCCACTAAGGATTGGCCGATATAACATATGTTTAATTACATCGGCCTGGCAAGCAACAATGCATGTACTAGCTAACAAGTAATGTCTCATCTTAGTACAAGCAAAGTATAATGATAAGCATAATTTTTCAATATGGGCATACCTTGTCTCGGGATCAAGAAGACGACGACCAATATAAGCAATAACATACTCCTTGCCATCATCCTCTTGAGTCAAAACCGCACCAATTATTTTTTCTTCGGCAGCAATATATAATTTAAAAGGAACTCCTCTTCTTGGAGCACGAAGAACCGGTGGCTTCGACAAGTATTCCTTGATCTTCTCAAATGCCTCTTGTTGCTTTGCCTCCCAAGCAAACTCGTTCTCATCTTTCAATCTCAATATGGGGGTGAAAGGAATAACTTTCCCGGACAAGTTAGCAATAAATCTTCTCAAGTAGTTCACCTTTCCCAGAAACTTTTGCAAGTCTTTTTTACATGCAGGCGCCTGAACTTGCTTGATACTCTCTATTCTCTTGGGGTCAACTTCTATGCCCTTCTCATGAATAATAAATCTCAAGAACTTGCCCGCCGATACACCAAAAGCACATTTAAGCGGATTCATCTTTAAACCATACCGGCGCATCCTTTCAAAAGCAAGACGCAAATCGGCCAAGTGAGAATTATTGGCAGCCGATTTGATCACAATATCATCAATATATACTTCCATGATCACGCCAATTAAATCATGAAAGATTAAGTTCATAGCACGTTGATAGGTAGCACCGGCATTTTTCAATCCAAATGTCATGACAATCCACTCAAATAATCCAACAAACCTAGGACAAACAAAGGCCATTTTAGACGTGTCCTCTTCGGCCATAAATATTTGATTGTAACCAGCGTTACCATCAAGAAAGCTAAGAATTTTATGCCCTGAAGCATCATTAATAAGCATATCGGCAATAGGCATAGGATATTCATCTTTTGGAGTGGCTCTATTCAAATCTCTAAAATCAATGCAAACTCTAATCTTGCCCGATCCCTTCTTTTCAACGGGCACAATATTAGAGATCCACTCCGCATACCTACATGGGCGAATAAATCCCGCTTCCAACAACCGATTAATTTCTTCTTTAATGCGGTCGTAAATTTTAGCATAAAAGAAGCGAGGACGTTGCTTATGAGGCCGGAATCCAGGTTTAATGGGAAGCCGATGCTCAACAAGCTCTCGGCTCAATCCGGGCATCTCATTATAACTCCATGCAAAGCAATCACCATATTCTTTCAAAAGCGCGATTAATTCAGCTTTATAATCGGCTTTCAAATTTTTATTAATGAACGTCGGCCTTGGTGTAGAACCATCCCCAATGTCAACTTCTTCCAATGGGTCGGCCGACGTGAAACCTTGGCCCAACTTATTGAGCTCATCAAAGTCATCAATTGTTTCACAGACATCGGTCATAGAAGCCCGATATTGATCCACACGATGTTTCAACCATTCAACATTAGCATCCATTGCAAAAAATTAATTACACGATGATATTGAGCCGATTATCAATCGGCTTCAATGACACAGGTACAAATCCTTCCTTAGTGATGCTAATAAACTCAACGCCAGACAAGTCATGACCAGATAAGCAAGCAATACCATCGTGCCCTCCCGAGCGAAGGAGCATCGGCCGTAGCAATGGAGGCCGATGAATCAGCATAAATAACCTCAACTTGATCCTCCACCCATTGAATTAAAGTCTGATGCAAACTAGATGGAACGCAACGATTGGCATGAATCCAATCGCGACCAAGGATGAGATTATAGCTACCTTGTACCTCGGCGACGAAGAACGCAGTTGCCAACGTTTTGCTACCGACGGTCAACTCCATCGTCACTACGCCCAAAGCTGGAATTGGCTCGCCGCCTCCAACTCCGGTGATCGTCATGTTGGTCTTCACTAGCTCCCCCTCCGTGCCGCCGAGCTTCTTGTAGAGCGAATGCGGCATTAGATTGACAATCGCGCCGCTATCCACCAACATATGATGAACCGGCGTGCCGTTGATATGCCCCTTGATATGGAGCGGCCGAAGGTGGTTGACGGAATCCTCCGGCTTCTTGAAGACGGCATCTTCGGCGGCGAAGCAAAACTGAGCCGTCGCCGAACCTTCATCTTCATCGATTACATAGTAATCGGAAGACAGGTAAACGACATTAAGTTCGGCGCGTGGCGGCGTCGGCTCATAATCGACCATCTCTTCATCTTCTGCGTCACCAGAACCTGCAACAACAGAAGAAACAGCAGCAACAGCCGATTCCAGTAAACCGGTGACGGTGGCAGCGGTGGGAGACGAAGCCGCAAAACCCGGCCTAGCCGGGTCTGACCCGGCCTGGCCGGCTCTGACCCAGCCTGGCCGGTTCCTGAGAAACCCGGCTGGGCCGGCTCTGACCCGGCCTGGCCGGTTTCTGCGACCTGTGCAGGCTTCGCTTCTGGAAGATCTTTCTGCCCAGCAACCTTCTCTGCAGATTTTGGGAAACACGCCGGATCACTTCCTTTCTGAGTTTGCGGAAAAATTGGGTGTGCAGCATTAAAGACCTCCTCTCTCATTTTTTCCAACTTCTCCCACTTTTGCTGCGTTTGGCGCGCTCGCTGTAACTTCCGCCGCTGTGTCTTGGTCAATCCCGGTGGGCACCACTTCGGTTGCAAATATTTTAGATCAATCGGCTTCTTCTCCACAACCTTAGCGACGACCTCCGGAGCGGTGGATGATGGCTCCTCAATCCTCATCGGCTCATCATTGTCAACGATAGGTACCTCTTGAGAGCCGATAAGAATTGTTGCCGAAGGTGCTTCCTTCGGCGGCGGTGCAGTAGGAACAATAGGAACAATGGGAGACTCCACGACCCTCTTAGGCACATAGACTTGTCGCGGTGGAGCCTTCTCTCTTCCATCACCAATCACCAACCTCGCTGGCGGCGGCGGGAGTGACGCCCCTTGGCTGCCGTAGCCTGATTGACCGTAGTCCAATCGGCTAAACACCGATGATGAAGACGCTCCGTTCATCGGCTGCTGCTGCACGAGGAAGGGATATGGCACGAACACCCCGTCGGGGCCCCAATGCGGTTGAGGTGGAGGCGGGGGACCCCAACGAGAGACGCGAGGGCGAGCAACCTCCTGCGACGGCGACGCTGCCGGAACCACCGTCATCTTCTTTGGTTGCTCATCTCGCTTTGGCGGTGTAGCCTCTCTTTTTTTATAGGCCGATTCTGGGAATCGACCTTTTCTTGCCGGTACTTTTCCATGAGCCGGTCAAACGTGCAAAGCTTCTTTGGAACGACCTTCCCCTTGTTTGAACTTGCATTCGTCTTCCAAGTGCCAATTTCTGGACGCTTTGGGACGAACGTCCTGATCACCTGGGCACTACCAGCGCCGGCGGCCCTGGGAGCAGCAGAGGAAGAAGGGCCGCCACCACCGGCAAAACCGACCGAGCCGGCTACTGTACCCGGCCTGGCCGGGTTAGCGCCAGAACCGGCCTGGCCGGCTTCTGTAGCCGGCTGGGCCGTGTTTTCGGCCGGGCCGGTTCCTGGAACCGGCCTGGCCGGCCTCTGCTGTGCCGCCGTGGCCTCCCAGCGCCGCTGCCGAGATAAGTACTGTGACGACCCTGCAGAGATTGTCAGCTTCATCTTGCCGTCTTCATCCTTCTCAACCACCACTTGACGCCCCGAAACTTGTTTCGGTGCCTCCCGTGGTTCACCGATAATCACGTTCTTGCCTTGTGTGGTATCGGCTTGCTCTGGACGAATCAAAATAGCGGGCTCCCCTTTCTCGATGACATTCATCGGAAAAGGCACTTTGTCAACCATCATCTCAGCTAAGTTCAATCGTCCTTCGTTGAGGGCCGATTGTATCTGTCAACGAAAATAGTTGCAATCATTAGTAGTATGACTAGAAGAATTATGAAATTTGCAATACGCCCGTTTTTTTAATTCTTCACTAGATGGCAAGGTATGAGTAATTCTAATGTTACCGGTTCTAAGCAATTCATCAAAGATCCGATCACATTTAGAAACATCAAAAGTAAATTTAATTTCATCCTGCCGATTTTTAGAAATCGGTTTCAGAGATGGGCAAGAAATTCCCCTTTTATTTGGAGACCAAACGAATTCAGCAGAGTTACACTCCAAATTCTCATCGTCCTCGTTGTCAGAGCATTCCAACACATGGGTCCGATAAGATTTTTTGGATTCACTTGTTAAACGAGATTCTACAGCAATAGCCTTTTGCAATAATTGATTAATGCTATAGAATTCATAGTGCTCCAATTTCTCTCTAATATTAGAGTTATACCGTTAAGAAATAAATCTGCCAAATCTCTATCAGAAATATTCAAATTAAAGCATCGGTTCTTAACGTCCCTAAAACGTTTAGCATAATCAAGTACGGAATCACGCCCTTGACGAACCGATGTGAGATGTGACAGTTTAGTTTCTTGAACACCAGTAAAGAAATAGTTATGAAATTTTTACTCCAAATCATTCCAGGTACTAATTGAATATGGTGGCAATAAAGAAAACCATGCAAATGCTGTACCAGACAAAGATAAAGGAAAACATCTGATTTTCATGTAATCATGAGCACTAGCTTCTCCTAACTGAGTCAGATACATGCCAATATGCTCCATAGTGGTTTTACTATCATCACCATTAAATTTCTGGAAATCGGGCATCTTCCACCCAAGCGGTGCCCGCAAAACATCATAGGTGGAAGGATATGGTTTTTGGTATGAGCTCTGAATAGGCTTAATGGTTATCCCCAGATTCCTCTCAATGGATTTAGTCATCTCAGCCTTAAACCGATTTACGATAGTGTCTATATCAGTTTTGGAGCAATCGGTGACTGCATTATTAGCCACTGGAATCTGACTAGGTGACGGCGGGGGATTAGGTAAAACAGTGTTACGACCCACCGATGGCCTAGTCGGATTCACCTGCCGAGCTGAAGAGTTAGCCATGCCGCGATCGGTTCTATCGGTTTCATGCGCCGAAGGACCCGATTGAAGTTGGCTAGCTATAGCAGAATCAGGTTGATTTTCATAAAAATCGAAAGGCATACCAAATTCAGGTTGATTATCAGGATCTGAAAAACCAACTAACTTTTCCTCAATTTTAGATATGCGCTTGCCGATTTTAGCTTCGGATGCATCAATAGAAATTTTAATCTGCTTACCCATATCTTCAACCAAATTTGCAAGACCATCATGGGTAGTAGTGGAGGGGTTCTCATCATTATTTACCTTAGCCTTGAGCTTTTCCTCCTCCTTAGTAGCCCTTTCCGCTTCGGTCTTCCCGCCTCCTCCGCCGGATGAAGAAGACGAGTCGCCGAAGTTAGGCTCAGAGACTTGGGTGACCTTGTTGCGCCGGTCCTTAGTACAGCTATCCAGGAAGGCTTGTGTATCGGCAGCAAGGTTGGCCTCTAGCTTTTTCCGGAGCTCCTCAGGAAGCTCGTCGATAGTCTTGGGGCGGACGACGTTGTCTTCATTGATGTTCTTGTCGGTCTTCTTCCCGTCGTCGGCCGCCATGCCGCTAGTAGATTGGATCTGGGATTGAGCTTTCTTCCCCAGCGGAGTCGCCAAAAAGTGTGTTGACGCCGAAACGGGACAACACACAGCAAGGTGCTAGATCGCACAGTCACGAAACCCGGCCTGGCCGACTTTGATAGTCGGCTGGGCCGGTTTCCTCGGGTTCGCCGAGGAAGCTAGGATTCCGGTCTTCTGGTCGTCGGGACGACCGTATTCAGCAGCAGAGGACGTTTGGTGGTCGATGTAGCGCCCGTCCTTCGCCGGAAACTCCCGAACACCCCTCGGAAAGATCCGTCGGAGAGATGCACGTAGAGGTTGCCCTAGGGATCGCGGAGATCACCTAGAACGCCGACTAAACTCGCGGAGAGTCAAGCCGAACAGCAGAATAGAGATGAACTACCGTGAGAATCTACTTTGTAGATGTGTTTTGACGATTGGATGGTTAAGATCTCAATCGGCCATGATCCTCTCATATATATAGAGGGGGTGGTCTTATACCAGTAGGAAACACGTATCTAGGCAAGTCTCCAAGTTTCCCACGTCCAAAAACTACCAAAAAACCGATTAGATCTCTTAATCGGCTCAGACTCTACCAAACCCGGCCAAGCCGGATTCAAACCCGGCCAAGCCGGTTTTCACGGGGCCTCTCGGAGCGCCACGTGACAGCCTGCCAAAAGTCGGCGCAGGAGCCAAACCTGGCCAGGCCGGGTCACCAACCCGGCCAAGCCGGTTTTGCCGACTTGTCCAGACTCGGGTGCAAACACTATGTTTTTATAATATACTAATTAAAGAATATGAATAGTATTTACTATTAAACTTAGATAACTTTAACAGACAAGGACCGACGGAGTACTCAGCGCTGAAAGAAATAAAGCAAACTCATCTCTCTTCCAACCTGTTCTCTGTTCCTATGAGCAATAAAATTTGATTACTCAACGTGGTCCTGGTCCTGCCAAAACTACCCACATGGAACTACGCTTGCATTCAATGGACTTGATGAGACCCGCGTGAGAGATGGTCGAAATGTGATTGGAAAGGACAATGACGAGGTGCTACCGTACTGGAGTAGTAGGGTATAGACGATCGGCTGCTCGTAACTGCATGAGTGGAATGCATGTGGCACTGCAGCACTGCTCGCTGCCAGTCGCAATGGTAAGGGCAGCCCAACGATAATAAATGATCGTTTCAGGTAAAAAAAAATATGACGTGATATCAATTTTAATAAAGAGAGAGAGCAGATTCACTAGAAACCGTTTTTTCCATGAAACGGTGTCGACGCTCGCAACGAGGCTTTAAGAAACCAGCAGAACGCCGATGCAGAGAAACCAGCAGTTCCCATCATTTATTACCTCGTGGAAGCTCGCGACTCTACGCTCGACGCGGCGTCGCGCGTGCTTGTCATGCCTGCTCGTCGCGCCGCGCCTTCTTGTCGCGCTGCTTGGCCGCACTCATCGCGCCTGCTCGCGTTGCGCCGCCTCGGCCGCCCCGCTCGCGCCGCCGGCAACTGAGGACTCGCCTGCCGACTGCCGCGCTCCGCTGGCCACCATCGTCGTGTACAAAACGAACAGGGAGAGAGAGGAAGGATAAGGAAGAGAGAGTACTGGAGATAGAAGAATAAAATAAGCCTCATATTCATTACACGAAGAAACTACCATTAGACAGGATAGTTTCTATATCGAGCATTTTGCTGACGTAGCTTTGTTGGATTTCGTGCATGATGTGTACCATTGGGACTGTCCTAAGGGGCTGTTTAGGTCCTGCTTAGATCCACTGCAAATTGTAATTGTAACTAGTCACATTAACTTTGCGGCATATGCATGAAGTATTAAATGTAGATGAAATATTTGCATGTTTATACTTTTTGTATTTACATCATAAAACGAATCTTTTAAGCCTACTTGGGTCATGATTGGACAAAAGTTGTCAAATACAAACGAACGTGCTACAGTGTAGAATTACAACTGCAACTGAGATTTAAACACAGCCTTAGTTGAGTGAAAAGAGATCGAGTGAAAAATACACCGTAACACTTTCATTTTATTTGACAACTTTTGTCCAATCATGATCCAAGTAGACAAACATGCAACCGCTACTACTTCATTTAATGCTCTATGCAGGCGTAAAGTACAATTAATGTGATATAAAAAAAATGGGAAGTAAACATAGCCTAAAAGTTGTAATTTTTATACATAATAATTTAAAAAATATTACGTATAGGAACTATAATATCAATAAATAATTTGTATAGAATAATTCCCTATCCAATCATATACATTATATTTCTATTCTTTATCAATTACATGGTTCTCATGTAAACACGGTTTGTAACTTAGACCCTTTCATGATTTTTGCTCTCTTCAGTAACTACCTTATCATATTAGCAAAATACTTAGGCGACACGTGACTGTATAATTAATATTCATAGAGAGCTAGAGACTATCTGTATTTACAGTGCCCTCACCCGATCGAGTCTCTGAGACGTGTTTAGACGTTTGATAGCTAGAATTTTGGGTACTATAGCGCACATGTTAACTTTTGTAATAAGTGTCTATGGTCTAATTCGTCTCGTGATTTACATGTAAACTGTATAATTATTTTTTTTATGTATATTTAATGCTCATAGATAATATTCGATGTGATAGGAAAGTTGGAATTTTGAAGGGAACTAACAACCCGTTTAATTTTTTTCAACTTCTAATCAAATTGGTCACGTCAATTTTTGACACATGTATGGAACATTAAATATAAATAAAAATTAAAAAATTTGATAACTTGAGAAAATATTATCTCACGAATCTTATAAACCTATTTAGGTCATGATTAGACAATTATTAAAAAAAATAAAATGCTACTAAAGTACTCCTAACTGAATCTAAACACCGCCTAAAGATGCCCTCGAATTAACTCTCGTCATTTATTTACTCCGACCAAACCACTGCAGCCCTGCGCGGATATTTACAACCCGTAACTCCAACCACGTTGCAAAAATAACTGCGCCAACCTACCACCAGGTTGCAGCTGGAGCTATAGAACGCTCCGAGGATCCGACTTGCAAGTGCAGCCAGCACAAAGCAACAAACAACTCTCATCTGGTGTAGGGCTCGAGTGATATCCTCTGCGAGCTGCTTCAACAGTTCAACACGATGATGACCATGGCATCAGCCTTCTACAGGTTTGGGTACCTGTCGCGTAAACAGAGTTCTCCTAGTAGGTGCTGCTACTGCAAAGCGCCCACAGCTGCTGGCGGCGGCAGTGGTGTCCATGGACGACACCATGCCCTAGCGATTACTCGCAGAAACTGGTACGTGCTACACGAAGTATCATGGTGCTCGATCTATGGAGTAGTATGCATATAATAATAATAAAATAAGTGGAGAATAGCGAACCAACGTAACTGGTACATGCTTGTGTTGACTTGATTGTTGACGTCTCTGCTGCTGAGTCATCGTATGCTGCAGGAGGTGCAGGAATATGGCTACAGCGAGTGGAGAGACGACTGCGGTCGCGGCCGGACGCCAGGAAGAGAAGAAGGATGTGGTCGAGGGGGAGGAGGAATGGTGGAGCTACCTGGCGCCGGAGAGGCTGGAGGTGCTGACCGCGCTGGAGCCTTGGGTGGAGGAGCACATTCTACCGTTGCTCAAGCCAGTGGAGGCGTCGTGGCAGCCGTCCGACCTGCTGCCGGACCCGGCGGCTCTGGGCAGCGACGGCTTCCACGCCGCGTGCCTGGAGCTCCGCGCGGCGGCGGCGGGGGTGCCGGACGACCTCCTCGTCTGCCTCGTCGCCAACATGGTGACGGAGGAGGCGCTGCCGTCGTACCCGAGCGGGCTGAATCGCCTGGAGGCCGTGCGGGACGCCACGGGCGCCGACGCCACGGCGTGGGCGCGCTGGATCTGCGGCTGGTCCGCCGAGGAGAACCGCCACGGCGACGTGCTCAACCGCTACATGCACCTCTCGGGCCGCTTCGACATGCGCGAGGTGGAGCGCACCGTGCAGCGCCTCATCCGGGACGGCATGGTGGTGCACGCGCCGGCCAGCCCGTTCCACGGCTTCGTCTACGTCGCCTTCCAGGAGCGTGCCACCGCCATCGCGCACGGCAACACGGCGCGCCTCGTGGGCGCGCGCGGGGCCGGGGACGCCGCGCTCGCGCGCATCTGCGGCACCGTCGCCGCCGACGAGAAGCGGCACGAGGCGGCGTACACCCGCGTCGTGGGTAAGCTCTTCGAGGCCGACCCGGACGCCGCCGTGCGCGCCATGGCGTACATGATGCGGCGCCGGATCGACATGCCCACCGCTCTCATCGACGACGGCCGCCACGTCGGCGGCGACTTCTACGCTCGCTTCATCGCCATCGCGCAGCAGGCCGGCACGTACACGGTTTCCGACTACCGCGCCATTCTCGAGCACTTCATACGGCAGTGGGGCATCGAGGAACTTGCAGCGGGGCTCACCGGCGAGGGGAGGCGCGCGAGGGACTACCTGTGCGCGCTGCCGTGCAAGATTAAGAGGATGGAAGAGAAGGCCCACGATAGAGCGGTCAAAGCACAGAACAAACCCACACCCATTCCCATCAACTGGATCTTCGATAGGACCATTTCAGTCATTCTGCCTTAACCTCTTCGAGATGCATCATGTATTGTAGGTTCATGCGTACCATTATTAGTGTCGTTCTACCCTAACCCTGCTATGCTACTGTTATGCTACTGTGGTTCCATGTTGTAATAGTACTTCCCTATGCGAATTTATTATGATAATTTTTATTTTGCTTGATGTGGTTCCAACTGCCACAAAGCCTGAGTTTTGTCGCTTGCAACACAAGAGGTTGAATGGACCACTGTTGGTCCAAAATCAAAAGTTTCACTGAAGTCCACTGTTGGTCCAAAATCAAAAGTTTCACTGTTGGTCAAAAGTTTCCTTTCTCCTACAACCATATGAATCCATCTGTTCTCTCATGTTTCACCTCATTTATCCTAAGGATTATCAGAAGAATTTACTCATGACCTCCCCAAGGTCAAGTTCGTCGCTCAAGCATGTCCATCATGGCCTAACCTTCCTTGGGTTTCTAATATTAAAGCACCTTCGTCACCGCAGCAAGTGGCATTATCTACTTAGGTTCCAAATTGAACCCACTAGCTCCGCTTGCACAGTTTCTTCTTATAATCATCCTCAAACAGTAGTACAAAACCATAACTTGGCGAACTATGCAGTGGATCCCTGCGTTTGTGCCACCCCTCCCCCACCCCGGCTTCACCCTAGAGGACCCCAAGGATGCACCTGCCTCTTCATCATGAAGTCTTCATCATCGGATGCTACGCTCTAAGCAAAGTTCACAATGACGACTTTGGAAAATTGGCAACTGAACTCCTAAGGTTCTTCATGGATGTCCATCGGATGTGCGTTACCGAGAGATAGCCCCTGGGAGATGCTTTTGTCTACTTTAGGAGTCCGATAGAGAAGGAAAAATTCTTTAGGCATGTTATTAGTTTTGGCCATTATTCTATGAGACTAATCAAGCATGATGAAGCGGTGAACGCTAGGTTGTTTGATTGGATCATTAGGCGTGTTGGTTGGTTTCTCGGAAGACCTTCGCAATGTCGTAGTTATAGCAAAGATAACCTTTGGATTTGGTACCTTAGTGCATTGGCATGAGTCTAACAACCTTGCTAGATTCATTGTCAAAGCCTATCTAAATGATAATGCGCAAGTCATTTAAGGTGAATGTTGATTTTCTTCAGAAAGCCATTCTTGTATAGTTCCGGTCTTTGTCTTGAAGAAGATGAAGAGCATTGCATAATTGCCAAACGAAGAAGTCTTTATCACTTAGGCCCTTGTCCACCCTCGTCCTCTTCAGCCTCCTGTTGGACTAGGTAGGCTCTAGCAACAAGCTCTGACGCCACTCTAGCAGGCTCTAATGTTCCCCTTTGCACGGCCATGCATGAACATTGATGGAGGGCATCCACATTGTGGGGGCAATCAGATTGTAGACCAAGAATTGGAAGGCACGATGGTAGAGGTCGATAATGATCCTATTGAGAAAGGGGAAAAGGAGATTGTTGCTTCCACAGAGCTCGTGTTTATCTCAGTTGTGCAGAATGTGATGGACCTAGAGACCAATTTTGTTCCTACACAAATAACTCCTCTTGCCCTCAAATCAATTGTCATCAGGGCTGATCCTATTGTTGAGTCCTCTAATCCCTCTCTACCTAAGATATCTGCCAAGGTGCTTATTTTCCTATCTGTCAACCCATATTTTGGCACTTCTCATGTTTATCAATATTGTATCTTATAGCACTTTTATCCCTTCATACTTTGATGATCCTGTTGCCATAGTACATCTAACCTTTCTATTACCTCTACAGATTGGTGAGTCCCTCAAGAAGATAGCCAATGGCTACCTTGAAGAGTAGGAGGATGATAAGGTGGTTGAGATCCCCTCCCCTAGTCTTCATGACACCATGCAAAGAGAAGGGTAGTGAAACTAAAGTAGCTAGAAACAACTTCCTTAGGCGTAGCAAGAGGATCTCAAGCAAGTTGGTTGGCTTCAAAGACCCATAGGACCAAGCCTGCGATACTAGCCATCATTCCTGCATCTGGCACTGTAGCAACGCCTCACCTCTCAAAATAGATCATGGAAGAAATTGACAAGGTGTTTCTTAATATCTTGTCTGAGGCCATTTCTGTTGCTCTCTTAGAGAAGGATAACTTAGATGGTAAGATCTATAGTAGTAGGCCTTCTTGTACTTTCCCTTGAGGGAGTGCTTACTCTATGTTTGGATGTCAGCTACTTATTCTACCTTAGGTGGTTGTGTTGTTCCCATGCCCAGCATGTGAGTCAAGGTAATAAAATTTTGCATCAATGCTACTAGTGTAGTAGTCTCTGGAGCTTTTCTTAGATAATGTTTTCCCTTTAATTTATCATATGTGACATCTGTTTGGTTTTACCTATTTGTTGACTGTACTACTCTTCTTTTTCCCCATTTTTTATTTCTCCCTTGATTATGAACTGCATTATTTTGTTTCATCCATGGAAGATCAATCACTTCACTGTCCTGCTCCCTCCTCCTTATGGATAAAAATAGATCATACAAAAATTCTAGTTTGGCACATTGGATGCATTAATTCGCGAATGGTACAATATAATAGACATATCCTTTTGATCTTGAGTATAGGAATTTCGTACTATCAAGGAGGATGCAACACGAATCACAAAAAAGTCAAGTGTTCAAACTAACCAAAACCATAGTGCTAACATAAGAGAAACATGTGGCACAACACATGCACTTATTGATCTTTATGCTTGTTCTTGATTGGTTTGGATAGCACTTGGAATAAGCTTTTTGAAAAAGTTCAAAATCATGGAAAGTGGAGTTCGGGCCAAACTATTATGGAAATTGTGTTGTGACCTATGCTGTTTTTTACAGCTACGGATGTTCCACGAAATAGATCCCAAGTCTTGTGAGAACTCTCCTCAACTCCTCTCTTTTGTGAGACTGCATTAATGTGTGATTAAGTGTTGGGGTGAGATATTTGGAGTTATAGAGCAATTGAGAGCAAGCCAAACCTTGGTTAGGATTCGCCAATATTTTGTGAAGCATTTGTTACTTGGAAGAGATCCTACACTGCTAGGTGTCGCCTAGCGACCTTCCATGTTTCGGTGAGCCGAGGAAAAATTTGTGAGGGGAGAGATCTTGCCCCCACAAGACAAAATATCATCTAGTAGAGATGAGGATAGTGGTCGAAAGAGACCCAACTCGAGCATAAGCTTTGTGAGTTGCCCATGACCACCTCACGGAGGAGTAGGGTACAAGTCGAAACTAAACTTTGATGAAACAAATCTCTTTGTCTATCTTGTGTTTAGAATTGCAATATTTTCTTTCCACACGATCTACTTGGTTGTGTGTTTATGAGTACGTGCACTTTATGGACTTGCTACTGGACATCTCTGAACACATCTACAAGTTTGGTTTGAGCTTGAACTCAATTTGCAAGTGAACTTCCTTTTATTCTGTGTTTTGCCAAAGTTCCACACTCTGGCTCTATTGATCAGTCACGAAATTTTGTTTATTTTTAAATTTTAGGAGCGCCTATTTATTCCCCTGTAGGCAAGATCAAGCACTTAGCTCTAAGTAAAACACTACAATGTAAAACATTTTTAGAGGCGACTAATATAGGTTTGTAAAAGCGGCTTCTTTAGCCTACATGTACTTATGTGTCTCTAGAAATCAATTTATAAATCGTTTTACGTAATTTGCAAATTGAGGAAAATTATAGCAAAAAAATTAACCCTGGGAGAAGCCAATGAGGCAACCCAAAGTCATGACTCGTGGTTGCGGGGATTTAACTCATGACTTTAGGTTTTCATGCATTTCTTGCTTACCACTCCACCTCAAAGTCACTAGTGACTAAGAAGCAGATACAATCTTTTGTATTTACTTTAACAAATATTGTAATAAATATTTGAAATCATAAATAAATTCAAATATAAGAAGTTTGAACTATTTCTTTTTATCTAAGTATTGCAACTTTGGTTTAGATCTTTTTGACATCTGAGATTATTTTAAAATTTCAAAAAAATATTAAATTTTAGCATTTGAAAGCTTTAATAATTTCTGGGTACAAAATAATTTGAAATTAAAAAGTTATCAATTACAAAGTTGCAGATCTATTAAAGTACTGCAATTTTGGTTTATGTTATTACTCTATCTAAGGTTATTTGAGAACTAAAAAAATGAATTCCAAAATTTGAAAACTTAAAACAGAATTTTTGGGTACTAAATGATTTTAAATAAAAAACTTTCAACTAGAAGGTTGCAGATCGCTTCAAGTTTTACAACTTTGCTTTTTCTCCATTCGAGATAATTTAGAAAATTAAAAAAATATGATTTTAAAATTATGATAACTTTAAACAAAATTTTTGTGTCTTAAATGGGTCCAAATGAAAAAATCACCAACTGCAAAGATGCGGATCTCTCCGAATACACAATTTTGATATAAAGTTTGTTAATTGATTTGAAAAAGCTATGATTTTTACCGTGATGCACCTATTTTTAAGCGGTTGGAAAGCCTAGCCGCGGTTGGTCTTTCTAGCTAACTCTAAATATAGGGGGATATTTGTATGGATAGTTGGGCTTTCCATTCGCATCTAAAAATCAATTTCTAGAGACAGTCAGGCTCAGAAATTATTTTTAAAGGCGATTCTTGATAGAGCAGTCTCTACACTAAAAGTGGCAACTCTGTAGGCGTGAAAAAAAAAAGTAATGTTTGTGCTTACCTTGATTTTGTTGTGAAGTTACTCAAGGAGTGCTCCAAAAACACATATTTCCATCCTGCTTTGAGATGGACCCCTGTTCTCGTTAGGATAGATATTTTGAGTAAGAACAATATGAAGCTTAGAAGCTAAACCCCGAAAACTGAAAAGTAGGAAAGCTCTAATTAAGACTGAATGCAGCACAAGAATCTCTAAAATGTCATGTTCAAATTTTTTATTGGGGCCGGCTAACGCACGGCCTTTCCGTTTTTGAGAGAATATTTATTTTATAATTTTTTTGCGAGGTTGCATTTTTTTGCATGAATGTACGTCCCAGCGCCCTTGGAACCTTCCTGTCTCCCTGTTTCTCCCTTTTTACATTTTTATTCCAGGAAACAACACAGTGCATCAAAAAGGCAGCATAATTACATAAATCTCCCCTACTTTGCTTTTCCCTTTCCAGCACGCAAAACAATTCAATTATTTTTGCATCGCCTGACATCAGATCTGTTACTAGAAGCAAATATGATGAAACTAATAAAAGCAATTCAGATCTTTTTTAATAAGCAATTCAGACGTTTTTCTTAAGCAAATCAATTAAAAAACAGTAATGCAGTTCCTGCTACTTACTTCATAAGCAGACCTGATTCTTACATGTTTCTACCGCTTATTATATAGATATACATCTTAAGTTGTTCTTATATTAGCAGCTGCACATGGTTACTCCTATTTTGATATCAAAACATGTTCATTTGATGCTTGATGGCCTCACACCTGCAATTAAATAGAAGTAACTAAGATAAGCACATAGAAGACTGAGAAACTGCACTAAAAGAAGATTCTGTTACCACATACTAGAAGATAAAGCACATAAAATGACCTAGCCTCAAATTTCAACTGCACTAAAAGAAGACTGTTACTATAAACCAATTCAGTTGGTTTGCATCACTTGAAAATCTCCTACAAGCTTAATTTTCTTGTATGCTTAAAAAATCAGAAATTCACGTGAAGAACATATGGGCTATCGGCCTGCTTGTCTACAATTATTTAGTTGTGGCTGCAGCTTATTATACTTATACATCTAGTATATTTTAGTTTATTTTTGCAGCAAACTAGTAGCAGCCAGCTACAAAAAGACGCCGTGCTTCTCTTAGGCAATTTAAATGTCATTAATTAGGCAATAATGTATTCTTAGAATAAGCAATTTTTGTATTCTCAAAAAGCAAGTATAGCGTCTATTTTTATTTGCACAGCCCTAGATGACTAAAAAACTAACTCGACTAACGTCTATTTTTATTTGCACAACCCTAGATGACTAAAAAACTAACTCGACTAACAGTAAAACTAGCAAGAAAAAGACAAAGAGTCACATGGCTGCTCATGGTGAGACAAATTAACATATATCAATACGTTTCTAGAAATACAGTTGCATTTGAATCTGCAGGATTCAGTAATTTAATTGCATCCCAATTGTATTATCTGAACTCCTTGTATGAATCTTGTCAAAGGTTTTGTGTATGTAGACTTTTCTAATTGACTAGTACTTCAAGTACAAGCTACTACTAATGTGAGCCCAATTTCATAACTACTAACAACACAGTATATTTTAGAACAACCAATCAGGAATAAAATTGTGAAATCAATAGCCAACCACAACATCTGTGTGCTTCAATTAAACTCATCAAATTGCATCGAGGATGTAGGAGCACTAATACAGAAATTGCCAGGAATTTGTAAAAACTGGCATTCAATAGGAAGAACATGGAGGATTAGAAAAGGGCATACAAAATCAGAATGATGAAGAAAAGGAGTTACATTTTCTTAGGCATTTTAGAATCATTTAGTAGGCAACAATTTCTTTATAAATAGACAATTTATGTATTCCATAAAAAGCAAGTAGAGTGTCTTTGTTCATTTCAACTTTAAATCGATATTACCCTTTTCAACTCTAGCATTCCAATCCGTGCTCTCGTATTCCATTTCTACCCGAAACTGTAAATGGCTAAGTGACACCAGAATCGCCACCAGCCCACAACAAGAACACCCGGAGAGGCAGAGAGGAAAGAGTAACATAGGTCTCACAAACACATCTTGCAGAGATGAGCAGCACGACATTGCTGTTCTCCCCCAAGCTCCTCTCTGTTCCACACCAAAACTTCTCATATCTCCAAGGGTAGAACACTGATAGCGGCTGTCAGGTGCAACAATGAGCCCTCCCTGTCAATGGGACATGAAGAGGAGGGGAGAGAGGGAGAGGAAGGGTGTAGTAGTGACTAAGAGGAGGCGTGCATTGGCTTTTGCAGTAGCTGCTATTAGTGGCACTTCAGTGCTTGGGATTGCAGACCGTGGTGTGGCGGCCACTCAGGTCTATTAGATTATGTGTCTAGCAACCCTTCCACACTCAAGTGTCTGCAATTTACAAAATTCCAAAGCCTAATGAACAATATGTGAACCAGCAGATTTTGCCTAGTATTTCTGAAGTTGGTCATGCTGGTTAAGCAGAGGCAGCTCCTGCAATTTTAGAAGAGTTCTATGGCTACAAAACTGTTTGCCGTTTTGGACACACATAATTGCTATCAGAATACTAATAACTTGCTTGGCTAATGATATTAAATTACTTGATATTAAAAGAAGAATTGCTTCTGTATAGTACAAGAATAATGAAGAAAACTATGAACTGACCCATGCCAGCAGCAGGCCATATATATGAACTAATCGGTTCCTCAAATATTAAAATTGAGTGTTCATTGGTGCATGTACAGTAAAAGCAAATCAATCTGAAAGTTCAGAGAGGAGAGATTTTGATAGTTCACAAAAATAGTATCATAGTTTCTACTTGATATAATAACATATTCTTTCTCTGTATGCACATGGTTACTCCTATATGATATATTAACTTGTGCAGAAATGCAAGTGTTCCCCTGAACTCAGACTAGAGCATACATTTGTTTAAGAAATTAGCTAAAACAGATAAATGTGGAATTCATCAGACATACATGCAGTCTAGCTTTGTTCATGTCTGAATTAACATCATGCAAGTTGTGGCAGCAGTATTTCTCAAAATTAGACAATTTGCGTCAGCAACAATTGAACAAAATCTACATAGAAGAAAAGCACCTAGGGGGATGCTCACGGCCGCAGGAGAGGAACAACGGCTCAGACGGAGAGCAGCGCCGGCGGCGAAGCCTGTACGAATGCAGCTGCGGGAGCATGAACCTACCTGCACAGGTGGCCACCGGCGTCCTCACCGGAGCACATGAGCGCTAGGAACGGAGAAGGACAAGGCAAATCTCCGGAGAGACGACACCCATCCAGGTGAGGCGAAAGGAAAGCCGATGGCATCATCCATGGAATCGAACCACAAATACATCCTAGATACCATGAAATTCTAGAACAAAACGAGCAAACAGCTACAGAACCAGATCTACTAATAAACTAAACACTGAGATAATCCCAAACAATAGAGCTCAAATCAAGGGAGAGGGAGCCGCAAGGTAAGGTACCTGCCGACCTCTAGCAATGGCAATCGCGAGGGAGCCTCCAAATCGGGAAGGGAGAGAGTCCGGCGTGCCTGTACGTGGACGACCATGGAGAGGGGAAGAAGAAATTGCCACCGTGACGAGCTCCAGAAACCACGTCTGAGCACCAAGAGGGGCGCATGCTACCGAGGAGCCGTCCGGCAGCAGGGTAGGGTGGCCTCGACTCATACCGTTGGGCCCCATCGCGCCGGTGTGCATCATCCGCGAGAGGAGGGCGGGTGCCACGGCCGTCATCGTCTTGCTCGCGCGGCCGCACCTCCGCGTGTACGCCGCAGCCTGCGCCGGTACAAGGGCGCCTGTGGGATCCAGCTCCAGCCGGACGAGGGCGGTGGTGACAAGGACGGGGAGTCCGCCACCGCAACCAGGGGAGGGGAGGGGAGGAGGGAGCGAGGAGGGAAAATGGATGGGGGAATGAAAAGGATAAGGATGAGGATGAATGCCTGAGCGGCGCACCGCGTATGGAGCGGAGGAGCAGGTTAATGGACGCGTGGGTCAGCACGCATGCTCATTATCGTCAATGGGGTGAATGCTTCCGATCGGCAACCGACGGTTGATAAGCAGGCCGTGCCGAATGACCAAAAGACGGCCGGTCGGAATAGAGTCCTTACCTTTTTTATTTGCTACATATTAGTTTCCATCAGTTATGCCTTGCCTGTTTAGTCTTCTTATTGCCTGCCAGGCGCTCCTTTCCGATTAGGAAAATTAGCAGGCTATCATAACTCATTTATACAAGAATTTAGTTGCTCCAAATACCTGCCATGATTAGACAATTGTAGCTTTTAAATTCATTAATAACCTGTATTTGTTAGAAATATAGTCAATTTCTGGTTTAATTTAATCCATAAAAATGATATGATAAAAGCAGTGATAATTAGCATGTTCAAATTATACAAGAACATCATGAATACCTGTCTACCAGCAAACAAAATATCATATAGAACATGCTAATCCGTAAGGTTTTCATCAAGAACATGAGCGGATGATTAAAGAACATAGAAAAATCATACCCTGTGACAAGGCCGGTTGCACCCGAAGAAGACATTGTGCCTGTCGGTGTAGCCGTCTCGATCGGTCTAGTGCAGAGAGGTTGTAGTGCCGATTCCCACGATCTTCGCTAACACCGGGAAGAAGAGGATGTAGTGAGTAGTCATGTCATGCAGTGACACTCCCCAAAAACGTGATCGTCGATCTCCACCCGAGCAGGTGAACTCATTGCCGACGAGCGTTCTGGAGGCTTCTACTCTCCTAGGATCTTGTGCGCGTAAGCCATGCAGCGAGTTGTGGAAGAACAGAACTATTGATTGACGGAGAGATAGGTCTTATATATATTGGAAATCTCGAGTAAGCGTGATGACAGGAGGAGGTGAAGAGATGCCGGTGCTCAGCCTTCACGAGGAAGACAAAGGGATAAAAGGAAACTCCGGGATAATGTCCCATCAATAAAAAACGGAAGAAACTCCCAAAATTGATGACTCGGCAAAACCTTTCCTGTCCCATCCGTCCATTCGCTCACTCGCCTGCCTGCCTCGCCTCGCCACGTCAAGCCACGCCATGCCCACGGCCTGGCCTAGCCCGACCGACGGCGGCGGCACGCGTGTGTAGCATGCCAGCATTCTTTTCTCAACTTTTCAATATAGACGGATAAAATCTAATCATATAAGTCAAGTTAACGTCACGTCAATAATCAAGACGGTATTATTTTATTTGAAGCCATAGAGTTATTAGAATTATTGAATTGTTAATTTGGACCCAGCCCATTAAATTATCAACAATCCCCACCAATGTCTATGGTTTGGATAAACAATCTCGAGTATCACAACTCTTTGATATACTAGAGTTTCAACAGAGACTGTTAAATTGAACATCCATTTAGAACAATAGTTCCACTCACTCACAATTGAACAATGGACCATGCCTTGAATTAACAGTTTTCTGCGAAAATGAGCTTCACTAAGTTCATGTCATGGTACTAGGGTGCTACAAGCATCCCCTTTGTTTCGAAGCATATGAATCACACTTCCTGAACCTTTCATGAGTATCTAAAGATTACCCACATCTCATAGACTGTGACTAGTAATCGAACTTATAGGTGTGTTCCTTAGAGAATGTTCTGTAGGATAACATCCCTGCTTAAATAAGCCACTCGGATCATATAAAGGACTTATCTAACTTGTCATACAACATAGAAGAAACGACGCATCTCCAATGAGTTTGAGCTTAAATAAGGGGTTTCTCCCTTAGTCAATCACTAGCTTGTTTCGCTATTCTAATTCACGGGATCTCTGATTACATAGACCAGGTTGCCACTATGGTGTGACTTCAAGTGGGTCCCAAGCCCAACTCCCTCGATGCACCTTCTATCACATTACGTCACAGACCCTTGGTAAATTGATCTGCCAGATTCTTGGATGTATTTACATAGCCCAAAGCTATTACTCCAGAGTTTCTTAATTTTCTGATAGACTTCAGCCACCTTTTCACATGTCTTGTACACTTCATGTTGTCCTTAGAACTATTCACTTTGATTATCACTGCCTGATTATCACAGTTCATGAAAATAGCCAGTATAGGTTTCTCAACTACGGCACATTCCCTTTGGAGTCACGTTACCGTCCCAAAATAGATGTCGCTATGGGAAACGTGCTGGTCAAATTTTCTCAACTTTGACCGAGTTTCTAGAAAATACATGCAACATTTATATCTCCAAATAAATATATTATGAAAGTATATTTAAATATCTATCTAATGATACTAATTATATATTATAAATATTAATATTTTTGTATATATATTAGGTTAAACACAAAAAGTCTTTGACTTCTTGGGAAGTGAGAATGACATCTATTTTGAGACGGAGGGAGTACTATCTTGGCTCCATTAGGAATTTCTTTTGAGTCCCAAACTTCGTTCGAATTCATCAATTTCATTTCATCTCAAGCGAGTCGTCGCTTTTCATGACTTGCTTTTTCATTACCAAGTAGCAATTGATTCCATAGGCTCTTGCATCACAAGAATAAGTACTGAGCAATTTGTTGCTCTCATAACAATGGGGTGGTATGCAATCCTACTTTTTTTTCAAGTCATAGGAATCTGCACACCATGCTCCCCAGTTACTCCATCATTCACTACTACAGATTCAAACATCACTGCCGGTTTATTTTGGGCCGACAGTGATGGGTCAGTTCAAACCCCAAATGATTGGGCCAGGGGCCAACCGGCAGTGAAGCATGGTATCATTGTCGGTTCGTGGCTGGAACCGGCAGTGATGTTACCGCAGCAGTATCACTGGCGGTTCCAGCCACAAACCGGCAGGTTTGTGGCTGGAACCGCCAGTGATACTGCTGCGGTATGAGCTCGAGCTCCCTCCCTCCTCCTCTGTCCCAACGGAACAGAACGGTGCGCGGTTGCTCTTTCCCTTCATTGTTGCGACTGCTCTTCCCCACGACCTCCATTGTTGCGGTTGCTCTTCACCGAATTGCTCAAGGAAACTCTTAGAAGCTCAAGCATGGTGAAGATCTTCTTGCTTATGTTTAGTAACAAGCACACTCCTTTGGATTTGTAGATTTATATTACTTTTGTGTTTGTAGATTGATTCTTATTGTAGTTGTTTACTTCCTTCATTTTAGAGAGCACATTTGGGTTGGATCTTGAGGAAGGCATCAAGGTTGTGGTAAATCCACTATTCAAAAGGTTAGTTAAAACCATTGCCACCTTTAATTTCAATTGGGGCTATATTATTGTTCATGATAAAGAAGAGGGGTTACATTTTATAATTTGTTCCTTCATTTTTATGTGGCATGTTGTAGAATAATTGTTTTTGGCAATTGTAATTTATGTGGCAACCATTGTTTGCAGTTACATTATTGTTTCTAGAATTTTTTGTGCAATTAATGTTGTTTATGATGGAGCCTCAATTTTTCTTATGTTTTTTTAATTATTTTTATATGGCATGTTGTAGAACAATTATTTTGTATGGGCTATCTATTTTTTTTATCGAATTCGAGATCATATGGAGTTGTAAAGATTGATGAGTTCTTCCGATATTATTTAGGAAATATGTTATTCGATCTTTTTAATGTTCATTTTTTGAGTTACAAATTTCAACGAATCATCAAAACCAACAAACAAAAGCTTTAAAAATAAAATCAAACCCTTCCCCCACCGAACACACACATAGTCCATTTAGTTCAGTCTCTGCGCTTTGGTCTCGGCGGCTTGGGTTCGAAGTCGGGCTTGAACCAAATTTTTTTATGCATTATCCCTTTTTATTTTCACATCACTGCCGGTTTCACAACAGAACCGGTAGTGTACGAGCTATCACTGCCAGTTCTATAACACAACCGACAGTGATGTTATATTTTTTAAAATTGTAAAATTTTGTTTAAAATTTATAGTAATCCATAGAAAACTCCAAAAATTGTAAAAATAATGTCATTAAATTTGTATTGAAATTTCCTGCAACCTTTGTTTAGTTGATGTTTTTATTTGAACAATTTAAATATCTCATTTGTTTGAAAAAGTATGTAAATTAAGTATTTTTAAACAATTTAGGCCCCCAAATGATCTCAAATCAAAAAGTTATAAACAACAAAGTTGTAGGACTCATCAGGTTAAACAATTTTTATTTTGTCATTTTGTGCATTTGAATTTTTTTGGAGACTGTGCATTGTTTATATCTCTACAAATTTTTAAATCTCATAATTCAAACCAAATTTAGGCCACCAGATGGTCTCAAATAGAAAACTTGTAAACAACAAAGTTTTATAACTCATGAATGTCTACAACTGTTATTATAGTCATTTCTTTATTTGAGATTGTTCTATATAGCATGTGTCACAAACTACTATGTTTTCAACAAAGTGACATGAGTTATATGGAAACATAGTAGTTTATGAGACATGCCATATAAAACAATTTCAAATGCAAAAATGATTATAATAAAAGTTGTAGACATTCATGAGTTATACAACTTTGTTGTTTACAAGTTTTTCATTTAAGACCATTTGATGGCCTAAATTTGGTTTAAATTGTGAGATGTGAAAATAAAAAATAACATAAAAAAATTTTGGGAAACCTCTGGTTCGAACTTAGGCCCACCAAGGCCAAAGCACAAAGACTCAACCAAAACTGAACCGCGAGTGACTTCGGTTTAGAGCGGATATGTATTGATTTTATACAATTTCTTTTCCTGGATCCGTAGACAACATCACTGTCGGTTCTAGTTACTAACCGGAAGTGACGGTTTTCATCAGTGCCAGTTCCCGCCTCGTGGCTGGAACCGTCAGTGATACTGCTGCGGTATATTAGCTCGAGTTCAAGCTCCCTCCCTCCTCCTCTGTCCCAATGGTACAGAATGGTGCGCGGCTGCTCTTCCCTTCCATTGTTGCGGCTGCTCTTCCCCACCGTTCTCGCAGCGCTTCGGCCATGGATCCGCGCGAAGACGGCAACAATGCCGGCGCGTACGACGAGGACGCGAATCCCACCCGCGGCTTCCTTCCCCGCACACGCTCCTTCTTCGGCGTTGATGTGGGGACACCCTATGCCGGCTCCTCGTCGGGGTCGGCCTACGAAAGCGGCTCCGTTGGCCCCGGCTACTCCGGTGGGTCTGCGGGGCCAGCCTACGGCGTTGGCCCTCCGGCCACCGTCTACGGCCGTGGATCTGCGGGGATGGGCTACGGCGGCGGATTCCCGGCAACATCGTACGGCGGCCCGTCGGCCGGCTGGGTTGGTTCCAGCAGCCTGGGCCCTGCCTGGTTAGGGTTCGACACGCTCGCCCTAAACGAGCAGCGTGCCTGGCCAGGCATGGCCGCGTACCTGGGGGCCGTTGGTGGGTTCCCGCCAATGCCCCCCCGTTCCCCTACACCCTTCTGCAAGCTATGGTGGAGGAGGCCGAGGGGGACGTGGACCAAATCCTGCACGCTCTGCTCCACTGGCTGCTACCGCAGTTGTTGGATCCCCCCACGGCGTTCCAGGGGACGAGGAGCTACTGCATCGAACGCAGGCGGCATCGATGACCTCGACGCCCCCGTCCAGGTAGTCAAACTACGTCAACCTCTGATCTCCTCCGCTTCCTGTCGTCGTTATATGCTCTTTCTCTTGTCTTGCATGGTTTAGGTTAGGACCCCCAGGGCCGATTGGCAGCCGGAAGTTTCCTTGAAAGTCTGCCAGTTATTGTGTCAAGAAATCGATAATGGAAACTGTGTCCTCGATGCCATGAACACGACTGGCTGGCGCAACCTGCTCATCAACTTTAACTCGTATGCCAAAACGCCCCATACAACGGAGCAACTGAAAACACAGTTCAGGCGGCTGAGGAAGCAGTGGGCGTTCATCGATAGAAGCCACAAATCCAGCGGCTTAGGTCGCAGGGAGGATGGTTCTGTGATTGCTGATGACGACTGGTGGGAGGAGAACTGCAAAGTTAGTCACTGCTTCTGTGAATTTTTCCCTGGTAATCTGATATCATGTTCATGTTTAACATTTCTGCACTTTGCAGGGCCATTCTGACTGGAAGAAATTCAAGGACGGGTGGCCAATCTACCTGCCGGAGATGGATCGCATGTTCCCGGCCATGCATGTGGATGGATCCACAGCCTTCATCTCAGCAGCATCTGTTCCTATTGACCATGATGACTCGCACGAACTCGGGCCCGATGACCAAGAGGAGATGAGGACCCCCCAGTGTGGGCAACAAAAGGACCAGCAGCACCAGCACGACGGCATCGGCATCTACTCCAAGCAAGAAGTCAAAGAGCCCAGCTGTCGAAAGCTTCACCAACAGCATAGCCTCTTTGACTGAAACTCAGAACAACAAGGCTTTGGCATTACAGGACTTGGCCAAAGAGAGGTGCAACAGGCAGCCGAAAAAGGAGTCCAAGGTGAAATATGTCATGCAGCTGGCTAGGGAACTGGGCGTGCTTGAGGGGAGCAACCTGTGGGCTGCCGTCGGCGTGGTCTGCCAAAATGACGGAGCCATGACCTTCTTCATCGACTCCGGTCCGGAAGGAAGACTCGTCTACTTGAAGACGATCGTTGGGGTCGCTCCCTAGACCATATGCAATTTAATTAGTGCTTTGTTTCTTCGTTCTGTTGTCGTTGCATGTGTCGTACTTGAACTATGTGTTGGTGTGTGCTGTGTGAACCTTTTTTATGTATTGACATTTGGTTGAGATACTTTTATGCATTGTATAATTCATGTGACGTGCATTTCGATGAGAACTGGCAGTTGACAGTTCTCCAGTGGTTGATTTCATGCTCATGCATAGTTTTGACATCTGTCATGCATGATTCTGACATCTCTGCTCATGTGAACAGGAACAGCCAGGTTTCCGCATCGTGGTCGAACCAGATTCGTTGGAGGATGAGGCTTTGGATGATGAGGTGGGTGATGCAATCCTAGATTTGTTGGCCGACGACGAAGAGGACATCATGAACGGTATGAACAACTGTGCTATGCATGTGGACAAGTACCTAAGTAGACAAGCCGATGACCGTGTCGAAAGGTCGTTGGCTATAGTGTCTAAAAATTTTCATAGAGTTCTTGAGTCTGTAGTGGCGCTCTCGCGGGATATATTGAAGCTTGTCGATCCTGAGCTTAGATCAGTGCATGACCGGTTGAAAGACCGTAGGTTCTACCCATATTTCAAGGATTGCATAGGGGCCATAGATGGGACTCATATACCTTGCATAGTGCCGCAAAAAGTTATGGTGCAGCACCTGTGTCGCAAGGGCATGACAACACAAAATGTGATGGCTGTATGCAACTTCGACATGCGCTTTACATTTGTACTAGCTGGTTGGCCTGGGTCTGTCCATGACACACGGGTGTTCGATGATGCCAGGACGAGATGGAGCGAATGGTACCCCCACCGCCCTCATGGTAACTTCCTAATGATTAGCCCGATTTTGATCAGGTGATGCCGCAAAGAAGCTAATCAGGTGTAGTTTGTGCAGGTAAATATTACCTCGTCGACTCCGGGTATCCGAACAAATTAGGGTACTGGCTCCTTACAAGGGGACGAAGTACCACTTGCCGGAGTACCGAGCTAGCGGCCCACTCGCAGGTAAAGAGGAGACATTCAATTATGCACATTCAAGTCTTAAGAATGTCGTTGAGAGGGCATTTGGGGTACTCAAACAGAAGTTCAGGATGTTAAAAGGAGATCCCTTCGTATTCGCCAAAAACATAGGCAGAAATTATATCAACAGCATGTGCATTGCATAACTTCATTAGGAACAGTGGCATACATGATGCACATTTTCATCGGTGTGATAATTATCCGAGTTATGTGCCACCTGAAGCAAGTAAAAATCAGCCGGCCACAGTGGATGCTTCTGAACCGATGCCGATGCCACCTGATGCTGCGTATATGAACCGTTTTCGAGATCAACTAGCGAATGCATTGCTTACGCGTGAATGAGAAAGATTTGTGTCGTGAGTTTTTCCCTTGATTCTTTCGTGGCGATGAAATATGAATTGTTGAGTTTGTACTTGTTCATGTACCAGGGGTCTGTTTGAACATGTGTATTGCATTTGCTCGCATATGCGTGGAACATGTTGTGTTGTAATAATTTGAACTTGCATGCTTTTTGTGACCCTGTTTCTTGAAGCCATGCAACTTGTGCATGCATGCAAATGCAATATTTGTAACCTGCAACCTGCCGAGTCCAGTGCATGGGATATGTCAGATTTTCGTGCTTCAGTATCGTAGGCTGGTGTCAGGTTTTCACGAGGCCAAAAATCGGCAGCTAAACGGAGAACAATTAATAAAATGCAAATTATAAAAATTATATCACTACCGGTTGGCAATACAAACCAGCAGTGGAGTATTATCACTACCGGTTTGTATTGCCAACCGGCAGTGATAGCTCACATATCACTACCGGTTGGTAACACGAACCGGTAGTGATAGCGAGCTATTACTGCCGGTTTGGCATACCTGACAGTGATGTCATGAGCTCATCACTGTCGAGATGGTTGTGCCAGTTCAAAATCCACCAATAAAGGGGGTTTTGAACCGGCAGTAATATTTGAATATAGTGTAGTGCATTAAACTAAAATTTAATAGTTAGGTTTATTCTCCAATACGGACGTTTGAAGCACTGTCTTTGTATCACTGAGACTTATCCAGTATAAATATCGGTTGACTGTGCTATTTCTCTACATAAGGGTATCGTTATTATGACCGTTGTACTCGCTCAACGATCACATTTATTTTGTATAGATCACTTTTTCCTTAAATGTAAAGTATACATTAGGGGAGAGATTATCTTTTTCTTGTCACAATCATTATCTTTCTCCTATCTTTATTAATATCAGAATCCCTCCTCGAAATATGGCATTAACTTTATTTCCATTATTTCAAAAACATTCAGAACTTTTGTGAACGAGAAAACTTTGATTACTTTACTTCACCCACGTGATTACGTCTTGCAAACCACGATCTGATGGTTGTAAATGAAAGTTTGCAACAACCTAAACTCACCCACTCCCATCTCCCATCTCCCATCCCACGCCCGCCGCGCACCCGTACCCCGCTCCCACAGTCACTTGCGAACAGGGCTCCATCGCGGCATCCAGTCCCCGGGAGGCATCGGCCTGCATCGCAATCACGGCATCCAAGCGACCAAGCTGATCGGCAGCGGCGGAGCGTGACATCGCGGCTCGCGGTATCGCCCGGTGGCCGGTGCTCCAGTGTCCAGTTTAGCAGTTCCGTGCCTTTGCGTGGGCCATCCGTCGCTCCCAGGACTGGCTGCTCCTCAGGTACTCAGGTGAGAAACATTATCAAAATCTGAAAATCCGTTATCCATAATTCTATACTGCATGTTACATTTGGTAATTCTTAATGATTAATTCATATGATTGGATGAATAATATCATGATATGCTATATTGAGCGAGATTTGTCAGCATCCATTGATGATGAAAAAATTTCAATGTGATTTCAAGACTTAAGAAACCGTAATTTTTTTCTATATCTATTAGTATCCTATGTATAAAGGGAAAGAAATTTTGCCCTCGGTTATTTAGCCCTCCCCTTTGTCCGTTTCTGGATCCACCACTGGCCTCACCCCACCACTCCACGATGGCCAGAGCCGCTGCATCAACCTACATGGCCGCGGCGTCGCGCCTTTGCTTCGCGCTGATGAGCCCCATGAAGTAGAGAAAATCGGCGTGCGTGGCCACCTATGCCACGGGGTGCACAAAGCCATTGCCGATCGCCACGCCACGGAGGTTGATCTGCCACTGCTCGGGAAGCGTCGGGTTGGTGGCCAGGATGAGTGCACCGGCCGTGGGGATCGTCTTGCCGATGTAGCTCTCTCCGGTGAGGAAGAGCGGGTGGGCGCGGAGCGTGCCATCCAGCTCTGTGGAGAGGAAGGCCTGGAGCACAACGACGACGTGCTCCGTGACGACGGGTTGTGTCGTCGGGATGGCGGGCGGTGACGACGCCGCGCTATAGCCCGTGCTGAGCGGACTCTTGAGGAAGAGGAGCCCGAAGCGGCGGTTCCACGCGTAGGGGTTGGGAGACAAGGGGAACATGGCGGAGGTGCTTGTGTTGGAGTCGCCGGACAGGGGGAAGACATAAGGACCGATCTAGAAGAAGTTGCTGGCGAAGGAGGATAGCCTGGGGCCGCCCTCTAGCCAAACGAGCAGCGGCGTGGAGGCCGCCGGGGTCAGCGGGTCGGTGGCGTCGTAGAAGGCCTAGTAGAGAGATGCATTGGGCACGGGGATCAGGAGGTAGCCGGACTTGGTCGGCAGGACTTCTCTAGGGAGTATGGTGGCCGCCGAGCCTACAGACGAGGCGGTGGCGGCAAGCACGATGAGGAGGAAGGGAACCGGGGGAGGAGCTGCCACTGTTGGAATTGCGTCTATCTTGCTTGACTAAATGCTTTTCACCATCAGAGATACGTAGATTGTGAGTTGGATGAAAAATCTTTGCCAACAGGAACCTTTTTTCCATATACTAGGTTCATGCCCGTGCGTTGCTACGGGTAGCTAAACTTTTATACTAAAAACACACGAATCACACAATAAGATAACAATATTATAAAAGGCTTATTAATTTAGAAAAAACATAGTCTCATTATGACTTCACAGAACTAAAGTCCCTTGCAGGGTATTACAAATTTACAATAACAGGACAGCTCTGTGCCTCGTGCGGCCTTACCCGTTAATAAAGTAAGCTCTGGACACATGTGGATATCATTTAGGCACAATGCCAAGTTTTCGCAATGTAGTCACCTATGCTCTTTTAGTGTTCGTCTCTGGCCACCCCCCCCCCCTTTTTTGTTTTCCTTTTCTTCGTACCCAGGCATCTCGCCTGTGGGACCATGTTGTACTACTCTTTTCTCGTCTTAATGAAATATACTTGAAGTCGTGTTCTCGAAAAAATTTAGGCACAATGGATGATCTAGGCTGTTAATCAGAGTAGTAGAACAGTAAATGGAGTTAAAGCATGACCTGAGTTAATGGACAGTGCAATACTACTGTTGAAACCAGGAAGGTTCTACCATGTCAATATTTGACTCCTAAGCAGAAGCAGGGTTCCATGCCAATATCGGACTCACAAGCATTTTTTTTAATTTGTCTAATCTGAGAACTGATCCAGATTGAAAAAACAAGAAAACATGTCAATCTGCACTACCGTTTCAGTGTGGAGATGGATTAGTGAGGTCGTGATTGTAGAGGAGATCGAGACCATTGCGTGCAGCAAGGGGCTCACTCCGCTAGCTGCAGCTCACTTAATTATAGCTCAGGAATGTAACTCTGATTCATCATAATAAAGCTCTCACTTTTGTCGCTAAAACAACAAAATATATAGTTATGACAGTCTGACTAAATGAAATGATAGAAGTCTGAACATAAAATCAGTCAGAAAGACAAAATAACATTGACATGACCAAAAGATATGTTTGAAAGAATAACCCAAGAAAAAGACTGGGAACAATAAACCATGCAAAGGGCTACTCTAACAATAAAGAATTCAATAAATTTTGTTTGCATCCTACCGTAAAAAGTTTAAGGGTGTAACAAGAGAAAATAGACAATGTCAAAAGCATTATAATCACCTTAGTATGAAATACTATCGATATTCTTCCTATTTGGTCTGTGTAAGCAGTGACTGTAAATTAGAAAGTGCCTTCAAATTATTATTCAGCTTGTTGTCTATTCCCTCCGTTTTCATAAAGACTGTCATTTTAGACTTTCCAGATATCACGTTTGACCATTCGTCTTATTTGAAAATTTTATAGCAATATCGTTTATTTTACTATAATTTGGTTTATCATTAGAGATACTTTAATAATTATTAATTGATTTTATATTTTGTACACAATTTTTGAATAAGATGGACGGTCAAACACAGTTTCTGAAAAGTCTAAAACGATAGTTTTTTTGGACGGAGGGAGTAACTGCCAGTGGATTTCTGTGGACCTTACAGGGAAATCAAGCTCATACATACATCATTCATCCATCACTCTTATACTGACATTAAAAACAATATATTCAAAGCATGTATATCCTTCCACAGAGAGAAAAGTAGCATTTGAAATGAACACCTCCAGGCTCTACATTCATTGTGGACATGTTTACATTAAAATCAAAGTAATATATTAAAATACCACTTTTTGAGGAAGCACAATACAAGTTCCACTAAGAAATAGCGTGAAGATACTGCATTTGTGTGCAGTGTCATACCACACATCAAACTTCTCAAAACTGTCAAGATTCTACGACTGCTAATTTACTGTTGATGCATGGATATCTCTAACGACATCTTCTTTTACTAACATATACCTTGAAAAATAGACCTAAGCATGCAGAGGGAGTTTTTATGAAACTAAATCTCGACACCACATTACTGTATCTGAATTTCAACAAAACTCATGATGGAGATATAGCAACTTAAATCTGAAATACCTAACCACCACCATGCGCCCACATCCACTAATTGGAATTGCATTGAAACTCTTCTTGCTTCATTCTATATGATGACCGGTAAAAAGCAATTTAGTAAGAACTACACTTCACTAACTGATAGCACATTGTTCTCAAGACATGAAAATCGCAGTAGCAGAATGACATTCCGACATGGGACTCTGTCAAGTTCTTTCACTCTAATGGCCATCTCATCTTCTGAATCCTTTCTGACCAATCCTTTACAACCATAGCTAGACTCAATCAATAGCAAGAAAGTAGGGGCATGCCCTCCTGATCTTATCACAAAATATAGTCAGCGATGAGGATTGAGGACTTCGTAATTATGAACCTAGAAAGAAATATGTGGCGCGGGAAAGATTACATACTGAAATAGACATCTTCTAAAAGCTGCCCAAACCATCACCGAACCAAGCTGTGGATGATGTGCATCTTTACTGCAGCAGAAAATAAATAGTTACTACACAAGAAACAACACCACAAGCAAAGCAGGGCAGCCACTAATAGTCTTTTTGCTGCAACCTAGTTCCTTCCAAGTTGTATGCAAAATGCTATGGTTGGTCGACAATGAATGACAAAAACAGTTCTTTTCAGATCCAACACTTTGGCAAACAAAAAGAAAAACCAAGTATCCTTTTTTAGAGGCAATATGTTTTTTCTTCTTTCTTTAGTTTGGCAGCAAATCAGGCTCCAGGATAAACTAACTGTGGAGTGGCAACCGTGTGCATCTTATATGTATGGTAAGATCAATGGTAAAGTTCAGAGAACAATACAAATGTTGAGAGCTAGCAATTATGGTGACTGGTAACGGCAATTTCAGAACTAATTTCAAATGTTGGTTCTGCACTTGTAATGTGGGATTAATAATATTAAAGTAAAATGCACCGTGGGTCCTCAAACTATTTGGCTCTTCCCATTTGCGTCCTCAAACTTTCAAACCAACTATCCAGGTTCCTTATCTTTTGCCGCGGCGCATGGACGGTCCAAACGCGGCCACGTCGGAAAACTAGGCTGCCTTGGCTGCGTTTGGACCGTCCATGCGCCGCGGCAAAAGATGAGGGACCTGGATAGTTGGTTTGAAAGTTTGAGGACGTAAATGGGAAGAGCCAAATAGCTTGAGGACCCAAGGTGCATTTTACTCAAAATATTATGTTACAAGTAGTATTAATTTCAGCAATTAACATTCTACAGACTACATATAGAGAATATTTCAGAGCTAATACTACATGTACTACTTGAAACGTGGGATCTGTATACACATATCTAATAAACTAACGAACTGAAATTTGTCACAGAGATTGAGCAATCGTGCTAACCTGTTGCGGGATGATGGCGTTGCAGCAGTCCTCATCTAAACTCAATTTCCCATACTGGAAAAATGCAGGATACAGCAAGCCGCGGGAAGCCACTAAGTGGAAATCAAGAACAAGAGGGTCACGAACTACCATGTCAGGAGAAAGAAATCAAGAATTCGCGTCGCATCACCGACGTGTATTGTGTCAATCTGCGGCGTCTCCCGATTCTCCCTCCGTGATCCCATTGGCGAGGGAGGCGAGCCGTCGTGCCGGAGCAGGCGAGCGCGCTTGGGGCGAGCTGCAGCGGCTGGACGTACGGCGAGCACACGCGGGGTGAGCTCTTCTGCTGGGAGGCGAGCGGTGGCGCTGGAGTTATTGCACACGACAATGGTGTGGAGTTCTGATCGCCGGTAAAGGGCCCGACGAAGACCTTAGCACCCGGCCTGAGACGGTGGCGGCGCAAAGCGGCGACAGAGGGTTGCGCCACCTCCCCCCGGCGGGTCCGTGTGCGCTCCTATCGTGCCCCCCCTGGGGATTTGGGAAGCTCGTGTGCCAGGGTCGCGGCTTTTTCACTGCCGGCTCCACGCGCTACCGTGTCGCCTGGGCTGTCCGCGCTGACTTCGCATGCTCCTATGCTACCAACGCAGCGCGCTGCCGGGGTCACGTGTGTCTACCTCTTCCGCAGCGCCTCCATATGCCGAGGCTCGTGTGTACCTCCTCCCCGCGACGTATGGGGACAGAGGATTAGAGAAGGAACTGGTCGGGCGGAGGCCTCAACCGCGCCGCTAGGGTCTGGGGATCGCACGATCGCACCGGGAAGAAAGGTAGGAGCACTCGATTGATGGCACTGGGAGGGACCGCACGTCGTGATTGACGGCGCGGTAGAGGAAGGGGCGCCTGGCGCCAAGAAAGGAAAGGATCGGGGGAGGACTGGGCACCGGGTTGGAGAGGCACTCGCGACACCAGGCACGCAATCGCAGGGGGCACGCGGTGAAAGCCGGGTGGACGGAAACGTCCGACGCTTTTTAGTCGTAGAGATTAACAAAAGAAAAATTAGATACACGTTTTATCTCTCGCATCCTCAGGACCGCCGGCCAGCACATCAGCACAAGCGGGCGGCCTGGATCCTGCAATGTGGGGCACCCAGACCTGGCTCGACCGGCGGCAAGGCCGCGCGAGCGGGAAGACGATGGCCTGCAGCTTCCATTGCACGTGACGGTGACCCCCAACCCCCTCCCCCCGCAGGTGACGCATGTCTGCAGTGTGCCGGGACCTGACGACGGCCACCCTAGTGAGAAGGGATGAAAACGGATCGGATATCACAGATATCACATTTGTTTTTATATTTCTGATCAGATTCGAATTCGAATACGGATAGAGTCAGGTATGCCAGATAGGATACGATTGGATGTCGACATCATAAATATACGATTTGATTATTCGGATACGGATACGGTATCGAATATTGAATATCCGGACTCGAATACAGACAGATCTAAACACCGCTAAACGGATTCGGTCGAATAGACGGTCGGATAAATATCCGTACCATTTTCATCCATACCAGTGAGGCAGCGCACCGGCCATGATTTGCAGGTTAGCCTGACCTCCTCAGATCCCTGATGTACTGACAGATTGAGTAACAAATCTATCAACTTATACTATACTTAAATTTGGACCAAGGGACCAGGCCGTACCGCACCAGCTGACTCAGCAATTCAGCATCATTGGTCGAAGTTCAGTATGATTTTGAGAATCGCACCCTATCCATTTTATCTCTCCATTGATTTTACAATTTTTTTTTAATATATCCTTGTGTGGTAGTCGATAATAGCTATGGTTTAGTTCAGGATTATTTTCCATTGTCTGGGAACAGAACCAGGAGGCGGTGAAGTAGATCGGTGTGGGCTACGAAGATTATCCAGTTTTGACGAGTATACATAGTCTACTCAACACATTGGTCACTAGTAACCAAGACCAGCAGTTGGTCGATTCTTGCTAACAAATAAATTCAGTTGCATTTCGAGTACACAAAAGATTAAATTCAAGAGGTCTTTTTTTTGTTATAAGTAATTTGATCTGAAAACATTCCGGGAGCTGCTGATTTCTGAAGTACTATTTTGATCGAGGGAATGAGACAATTGCTGAAAAGAGCATGCTTGTGCAGGGTCTGGTCGCTACGTGGAAAGATCGAAAGGACTTCACAGACAGTGCCAATGGCGATACTCAACCCATGTGAAACTGGAGCTGCCACCGGCTACTACCATTTAACTGATAAACTGAGGAGATGGGAGCAAGAGAAATGTATGGACTGACTTTCTGCCTGTACAACATCATCTATCTTATATCGATATATATAGTGCTGGTCATGCATGTGTTTTGTTGAATTATTCAGAGTGATTCTTCATTGGCGTGTCTACCATCACTATTACTTGAGTGTGAAAATAAAAATTGTATCATCAAGGTGAAAAAAATATAATTCATTTGGCCGAATCTGGCAGTACACTTTCAGGCCTTGAATTGTCAAGCCAATAATGATGTTTTGCAGTGTTGTCAAGATTTTTTGAATAATGATATTTCAGTTCTATTTTGCATACATCCGAATATTGCCGTAGCGTTAGCATGGGTAGTATACTAGATCAACTTTAATGATTCAACAGAATCCTTTATTATCAGTACTTCTGCAAGTCATGCTTGCATCACATTCGTCTATTTTCTAGAAACTCTTAAAATACTATAGTCTTGTCTCAACAAAATTATCGAGGTTCGTCAACATCTTTCTTTTGATTTTATACATATTTCATTGCATAATAGAAGGGCATGGACAATATCACGATAGCATAAGCGCCATCCTTTTCTCCCTGTGCGGGATACACTGATAGCACAAGATTCATCATAAAACCATTCCCGCCATGCTGGATGAGTACTGTGCCAAAACTTTTCCCGTCATGCGGGTCATTCTTTATATGGAACTTTATTCCAAGATCAATTCGAATACTTTATTACACACATGATTAATTCGACGTTGGTCAAATTAAAAATGCATATGACCTTCTACATTTCTTTTCATTTAGTCTCCCTCATGGGGAGTACATTAAGACATTTCTTGGATCAATGTCCATGAAGTCTTTCCTTTTTAAAACCATTCTTTAAAGAGAACACAGTCTCTGATGCAATGTCTTCTTTCTTATAGAATTTTCCTTTATCATTTCCTAAGTCACTAGTACCTAGCTGAGTTTTCTCATAGCCTTCAAGAAAGCATGGAGATCTTTTTCCTAAGAAAGACATTCGACAATGATCAATAATAAACTTTAAGACCTATTATATATCACCGTTTGGCAGAATTAGAATATGCATCATTAATTCCACATCATCGTCGGACAGAAATGGATATAACATGCTCAATTATCAATTGACTTTCAACTCTTTAAAATTAAATCCTCCCGTTGGTTCGAATTTAATTAGAAGACAATCATTATCATTCACCATCATTGCAGCGGAAACATGAAAATACATTTTTCTATTTCAGATCATTTCTTTATCTATTCTCTTTGCCTATTCGATACAAATACTGTCGGGGAAAATCCACCATGGCTTCAGCTACGTGATATCCAAGCTTCAATGGCGGTGAAGATGTCCCGTTCTCGGTGTAGAGGTGGAGAATGATGCAGTGGCATCGATGGCCACCGGTGGACGGTTCCCGTTGCTTACAGTGTGCCCTCGAGATCGGTCTAGGGCTTAGACAATGAGGTGTGGTCGCTATGACGAACCTCTTGACCTATGCCCTGACCCCCACCTCCTCTTTATATATAGCGCTCCATGACTGGGGCCCACCAGCCATATATTGGGCTGGGCTCCCCCGATCAGGGAGCAAGGTCAAGGCCTAGTTTGCCGTTGGGCCAACTGGCGGGATATCAACCTAACACTCTGTTGTGAAATCAAAAGGTGTGCAGTTGACGGGCATTATCTAACTAATGGGAATTACATTTTCATCACTGAAGTGTTGTGCTTCCCCCATAGCTGTATTGAATGATTTAAGATATCACCAAAGGCATGGCCTGCAAGGTTCCAATAGGAGTGTTGCGCCAGGCTTATCGGAGTTGCTTTGTTTTCTAGTGTCGCTTCCATTTTAAGTCTAGTAAGGTGTGTTTGGTTCCCTGTCTAGGGGCCTGGCCAAGCTTCCCTAAGCCAATTTCGGCTTATTTGGTTGCCTGGACGGACCTCCTAGCCAGGCCCTAGGAAGCCCCCACCGTCCTGTTAGCCAGGCTTGCTGGAAACGGGCGCAGGGGGGGGGGGGGGGGGGGGGGGTCGTTTCCAGCAAGCCAGGCTCGGCCCAGCCCTCGCGCCGCTCCCGTCACCCTCGCTCGCACTGACCTCCGCTGCTCCCGCATCTCCTCCTCCTCCTTGCTCGCGTCGTTCACTCGCGCCGTTCCGCTCGAGCTCCACCGCTCCTGCGCGACGAGGAGAACCGCGGCAAGGAGCTTCTTCTCTGGCTTGTGGCGGCGGACCTCGCGCGTACGGAGGGGAGCTCGCGGCGGCGAACCTCGCCGGTGCGGAGGGGAGCTCGCGGCGGCAGACCTCGCGCGGGGAGGGGAGCTCGCGGCCAGCCACGGTGGTGCGCTGTGACCTCCTCCCGCAAGATGACGAGGCGGCCGTCGGCAGTGCCGCCCGCACGAACGAACAAGGGAGATGGTGGTGGGCGCGGTGGTGCTCTTCACCTGCCAAGGTCCCGCTCGTCCTCCTCACCCAGCAACCGCCCTAGCCCCGCTCGTCCTCCTCATCGGCCCTCTTCATCCTCCTCACCGTCCCCGCCCCGCTCGTCCTCCTAATCGAGCCAGTGGTGGTGGTCGCGCGGTGGTGTGCTCCCCAAGTCCGTCGCCGCCGCGAACTCGCCGTGGAGCTCGACGTTTTGCAGCGGCCGGTGAGGAGCTGCTCCTCCCTCACCCCGTCGGATCTGTTCTCGTCCTCCACCCTGTAGGCAACCTGCCGGAGAGGAGCTGCTTTGCCACCAACCCACCGGAGAGGAGCTTCTCACCACCTGTTCGACAGAATGTCTCAACGTGGTAACCTAACCGGTTGAAAGAAGAGGTGACTGTATGTAATCCAAGCCAGCTAACCAAACACGAATTTATCCTAGCCATCCTTAGCAGCATATGAAAATGTTGCCCGAATGGTTTACTTTTGCTAGTCAGGTTAGCTGGGGAAGTGAACAAACACACCCGTAGTAGCTTGAGGAAGACAGTTTGTTGCCCGAATGGTTACATCGCCTAGATAGTTGAGGGATGTAGAATTGGCCATGTTATTTATGGTTATACGCATGGAATCTGCAATCAAAACAACAATGCTATACCTTCTTCACCGTCCTTGCTGTGATACTGAAAAGTTATTGATGGGCATTCACCTTCTTTGTACTCTATGACATCCGACACAAGCTTATCAAATCCCTTCAACCCACTTGGCATTCACAATTGAGTGACACAATGAAAGGTTATAGGAATATCACATAAACACAAACCACAGTGCAGGACATTATTGTTTAACACTGATGGCCTGAAGGTGGTTTTATTCTTTTTTTCTAGACACATCAATTGACAATTGACCATATAATTCATTGATCTAGTCATTTACAAATGATGGGTGAATTTCTACAAAGAGTGTTGATGATAAACATATGCATGCAGACGTTTTATGCTAACCATCAATGAAATTGTTACATATAGACAATAGTGTTCCATTAAAATCAGCCAATTATCTAGGGTTTTTTTGGATTTCTACCATTACAATTTCTTGAGTTTTGGAGATTTCCATTACTATTCGACTTATTGGAAACTTGCCATTACAAGTTTGGATACCTCGCATCCATGCCCTGATCTACGTCTCCGGTATAGCCAGCCCACTGGCAGGCAACGTATTTGCGTATCAGACCGTATTGCCCCTTCCCTCTTCTATTTCTATCTGTTAGTTCAGTGAGATCTGCCCACATCTCCCTTCTCCGTCCTCATTCTACCAGACGCCATTCCCATCGCCGCCAGCTTGCCTTTGCTGCGTTCGCCACCGATGCCCACCTCCCTTGTCGAGGATGAGCGCCAACCAGTTTTACCGACCGCTAGCTCCTAGATCTAGCTCGTCGCAGAGCGTGGTGCTGTCCCCGATCGTGGAGTGCCCGGATTGCCACGTCCAGCTCGTTCGGATCGTAAGCATGCAGCGGGATACGTATGGCCAAAGCTTCATCAAGTGCCCCGACAACATCAAAGTAAGTCAATTTGTGTCCAAATCTCGAGAAATTTGGAGTTCTTGGTGGGTATTGATGCAGCTAGGGTTTAATGGGATGCAGGATGACGACACAACCTGTGGCATCATCATGTCAGGGGCGCAATATGTTGCATACTTATGCAACCCAGGCCAGCGCCCATCTCACTGGAAGAAGCCGATCCCTCCCAGGTATGGAGACCGTGGAGGTGGTTCTGTTGACCCATTCTGGACATGAAGCAAGAGGTGGATGCACTGAAGCAAAAAGTTGATAGTGCAGTGTCTGAGTTGTGGGAACTGAAGCTGCAAGTACAGAGGTCAAAAACGGATTATGTTGTGGTAGCAGCAGTTTGTGTAGGTGTAGCTTTGGGTTGCCTTCTGATGGAGTACTGGAAGTATTCAATTAGGTACTAACTGTGTACATGTATCGAATCTATGTATGCTTTGTGTAGGTGTTGCTTTATGGTAATCGAATGTATGTGCTGCTGTATAAACTAACATTTAATTCCAGCACACACAGATCATAGGTCACAGACAAATTGACATGACTCACTGAATTTTGACAAACAATAGCATAACTAATAAATAGGTTTGAAGCCTGTTCAAGTTTATAAGCATTATACTAGGAAGCGTGCCCGTGCGTTGCTACGGAACAACCAAACTTTTATACTAAAAATACATGGATCGCATAATAAAATAAGGATACTTTGAATTTAAATACCAATATTAAAGTGACATTTAATTAAGAGTAAAGTCCATCACTGGTTCCAAAACATGTACCGTTATGTCATGCTAGTCCATAAATTTGTAAATTGACTTTTTAGATGATCAAACATTCAAACTTGTTCATCTACATGGCTATCCAACCAGCCATCAATCCAGAGCTCCATAACGGCTATCCACGCCAAAAAGTGGATGCCGGAAATTATCTACATGGCCAAGGCGCCCTCGGAGGTACATCATGCTATCTCTGTACAAAATAATGAAATTGAAATTTCTTTCATGAGATGTAGTTTTTTCACCAGAATTGACTTAGTTTCTTTTCACCATGAAATAAGTAACCATTCGTATTTAGGAGACTACGACAATCAATATTTAAGTAGAATGTAAAAAATATCACAAAGGAAATATATATGTGTCTGTCACATAGGTAATGTTGTGTGTCTTGAAAAATCTCTCACAAAACTTTAAAACAAAGTTATACTCACGTGTAAATATCGTGTCACAGCTTTCATGGGATTGTCTTGTGTAATACTCAAATATCACATACAAATCAGATGTTGATAATGCTTAATGAAGACAGTTACATAACAGATATGAAAAAAAGTATCTAGAATAATTTGTTCAATATTTGGTTATGTCTCGATGTTCGGTAATCGTCTATGCATCACTTCGAAAGCAAGATGATGTGGCACAAAACTGCTGCTCAACAAAGGCAGTAGAAGGCTTGATCATGATCCTTCCTTGATCCCATTGAAACCTACATATTTGACCGGAGAAATTCATCAGAAACAAAAGATATAGAATCCATGAACCTAAGCCTACATGGTAAGAGTTTAGTCTTGGCTCAATTCAGGACCCAGGAATCAAGTTTCCCCGTCTTAGCCTTTCTTTCACATAGTTTGAAATTTCATAGTGACCGGATTCCTAAACCACAGCGCTGGCAATATTAAATATGTAAGAATGAAGAAAGTTTCTTGTAAGCATTTCCTCCTGACTTATGGATTCACCCAAACACATTACCCCAGCATTAATATTTTGACACAAAACATGGATGCAAACATAAGGATGTATTTATATTAGATTTAAGTCAAGTATAGTATCACTTGGTTCACCTCCGAATACCCAGGATCTCCCTGATTTTTATGTCACTTCGTCTCCACAGCCTGCTGACCATCTTAAAACTGCAAAACTACCAATGGGACTTTATATGACATTGGTACTTGTGCAACCACGGTAATTTTGCACTTCCAGCAACATGCGGCGCCATCCTCTTTACAGTTCTCTCTCAGCTATCTTTGGGAGGATATATTCATCTGTAGACATGTTTTTAAGGAAATAACTCAGGGAGTTCTCTCATATACACAAGTGTGATACTACTATCTTTACATTCAACATATCTGATAAAAGCAAGAATAACAATTAGGGATTTCAAGGGTACCAGTTTTCACAGGGCTCCACTCAAAGTATTGCTCACATATCTGTTGCAGCTGTGACCGAAGAAATGGCCGTTGGCTGCATGCCCTGGAGACAGAATGAACACTCAATATCAACCAATAGAATAGGAAAGATGGAAGCCAACGTCTGCACAGCCTGGGTCATTCCTACTGGTCATTCAAGAGAGTAGGAAAGATGGAAGCCAACCTCTGCATAGCTTCTGAATCTGGTGAGTGACATTTTGGCCTCGAGATATGCATTTATTATGTCATGAAATTGACCACCAGGAATCTTGGTTAATCACTACCTCTGTACAAAAAAACAATATATAAACAGCAAATTTCCAACTCTATGTATTTTGTTGGCGAAGAAGTGTGACATAGGCTAAATAGCTGGAGAAAGGTACACAGATTGCTTACCGCAGGTACTTGCTTTGGGGCATATTCCACCAACCCTCCCTCCATTAGAATAGTCACTACCAAGAAGAACTGCAAGTGATATCTGCAAAGATTATGAAAGTTGAAAGAAGTAAGTCATAAATTACGCAGTCTTGCATAAAAAATTAAGAAGCATCATAAAGAAAGACTATATTAGTTAGAAGCAAAGAATAATTTAAATGAACAGGTAAAAGCAAGGGAACAAAAAAATAATGAGAAGACTTAGCTAAGTCAGATAGAGCGATGTTGTTATTGCATATTCATTTCAGGGTCAAGCGTATTGGAAGATGAGTTATGTCTTATCTTGATTAGATAACTTCCAGTAACCTCCAGCTCAAACCAAGCAACAAAATGCAAGGTTGCATGACTTATTAATCCCAAGCTTGAACCTGAGATTAATCCCAGGTGAGCCCCTATAATTCCTAAGGTATATGTAACTTGCAAACTGCTATCCTTAACTGCAGATTACATAAATACCTTTCCCTATGTAGTTGGCACCATCCAATGGCAAACTGTCAGCTTACGTTTATAACCCGCAGAACCTGAAGGAGTATATGGAACAAATGAGAACTATACTTATACTCTATTCAGGAGAGGCAAAATATTAGGTTCTAGATGACACTGTTCAGTATGTGCAGAAGGTATATCTAGGGAGATATACTAATTTTCTAATATATCAGTGAACTTTATAGTATAAATTAGGCTCTACTACAAGTAAGACATTAGTAGACATACAACAGTCAAACTTATCCTTGTGCATCAGATATTGTCGGACCTTGAGCAAGGAAAGATAAGGATGGCTTTAAACTGAATAGTTTGTGCAGATAGTATATGCATTGCAATATATCACTGAACAGAATATGCATATGCACTATGGTAATATAGGTTCAAACTAAACAATATATGCCAAGTCAGCCACTATCCCTATGAAAAGTATATACAGAAACAGATACAATTCCCACGTGTTACTCTTATAAGGCGATTGTTCAACAAAATCGGCCCTCCCATGTGGTACTCTTTGTATTATAATATATATGTGTACTCCTAGGAAGCTTATATATCTATGGCATGAAAATCTAATTAATCAGAAAAATGAACCAATGCAAACTTATTATCAAAATTATACATGACAGCAGTGGTCTCGATGTCTCACCTCTATAAGACGGGCGTCTTTCCTTTTCTTTTTCACCGTTAAATCAAAATATATCCCTTCGTCAGAAAAATGCAGGCATATTCATTTCACTACAAAAAAGCATCGTCTTAAATGTACTTGATCAAAACCTGTTGATTGATATGCTATAAAATAACAAAAAATAAAAATCTGATACATGATTAAACCATAGGCCTTCATCTAGCAAACTGGACACATAAAAACTGAAGCCACTTGTCTTTCCTATTTGCAGGAAAAGAGGTTGAACATTTTGATTTGAACTAATTTCATAAGATACATGCTTTACAAATTCCTTTTGAGTTGACAGCATCAACCAATGAATCGGAAGTCAATGCGCAATGATTTAGGACACCCCAATTTTTCTTATTAGTTGTAGAGATTAGTAGTAGAAGATATGGCTCTGTGCGTCAACAATTGAGAATGCAAGATATGGCTCAGTAGACTAATTTGATCTCACACACACAAAATATCAGTAGTAGGTTTGAGACTTGCAGCAACACATTAAATAAGTCAAGAAGCAGCAAAAATCAATAAACTAACATGCAAGTGCACGGAGAGGGACCATACCTTCAAGGTTGATCTCCAGGTTTGTGCTTTGAGCTTCGAGTTGGTAATGACAACAAGTCAACAGCCTTACTAAAATGCCTCAACGGTCAACGCTGCCAAAGATAACAAAATGCAAGTTACAAAGTGCACGGAAAAAATAGTATGGTATTTCTAAGGTGCATATTTCCATATATATGGTGGAAACCAAATAGTGGTAGCATGCAGGTTCAGAGCTGCAGTTAGACTGACAACAAGTAGGTTTTCAAAGAATGAATTCCAATTCGAGAAGTTTCAGTGTCTAGGAAGGCAGGTTTGACAAAACAAGAAAGCATGTCTCCAAAGCTGTGAGAAATTGACTCGGGAGTCATGAAAATACACTGAAATTCAACAGTAAACTAACCTATGGGCACCACTCCGAAAGTTGATTGACAAGATGGTGCAAGATGGATATGTGAAGAATTTAGCTAACTGAAGATTGGGTAATTGACGTGTGCTACCATCAGTCAGAGACACCATAGCTAATTATTCATGCAAGATTTTTTTTGTTGACTTGCTTTCATATCTGTTGCATGCCTAAATCATGATGAAACTAATACTAATCTTCTACTACTAATAAGACTAAAGTGTGGAGAAAAAATGGTGAGGATTTTGGTTTCAGTCCTGCCACCCACCGGCCGCAGTGCGACCAAAAAGCGAGGGGATTCCAGCGGCGTTGGTTGCGAAAGGAAGGAACGCCAATCACGGCACTCCGCACGACGCCGACTTCATTTGCTCCCGCAGCACGCGCTCGCCCAGGATGCTACATCCTCTCCCTCCCTCCTTCCTCGGCCTCGCCGGTGTCATCTCCTCGTGCCCGCCCACGCGCCGCCGCCGTACGGACTACCGATGCCATAGGATTCCACGTCGCCTGGATCCGCCGCCGGACCTCCACCGCTGCTCACCCACGACGGTGCCTCCTACTATCCTCCCGTTCTGCATCCACTCCTACTTCTCCGCCTCCACCTCCGCCTATCCCACCTCCGTGCGACCGCGGCAAGCCGTAGCAGCAAAATCCAGGGAGACGAACTCGTCGTCCTCGAGGGCGAAGCGGGACGACGCAGTACCTGCAGCAGCGGCGCCTGGAATGTCGGCCTCCTCTGGCGGCTCCACGGGGAAGCGCACGGTGGTGGACATGCTGATGGGGAACGCACGGGCCGCTGCAGCAAGGCGAAGAAGGCAGCGCCATTTCCAAAGAAGCCCCCGAAGGCTGACGGCGCAGAGGTTGAACCGGAGGCTGCGGCGGTGGCGGAGAAACCGCCTTTGCCGGTTAGTCCAAGCCGGCGTCGTCCCCAGCCAAGTCCCCCAAATTGTTGGCTGATGGGCCTACCTCGCCGCCGTCTACGTCCAAGGGTCCAGCCGCAGTCGCTCAACTGGATGCGGCGAAGGAGAATTCCCCATCGCCAAAGAAGTCCAAAACACTAGCTGCTAAATCCAACACCCAGCCTTCCGGTGAAGGTGTTGTCTCGCACACCGAAGGGAAGAAGGGGTCAGATTCCCCAAAGACAGAGGAGAAGAAGAAAGGCAGTGAGTTTGACCCTATGGCTGCTGCCTATTGGAAGCCTGGTGAGTCCGTGCCATTGCTGTTTCTGGCTCAGGCACTTGATCTCATCTCCAACGAGAGTGGCCGCATTGTTATTGCAGAAATCAATGCAGAAAGAATGTCAAACGTGTTTCGCACAGATCATCTCCTTGCAACTGTATACCTCGCAGCCAACCAGATTGTGCCACCTCATGAGGGGAATTGAGCTTGGGATTGGGGATGCATCAGTCATCCGTGCACTTGCAGAGGCATATGGATGCAGAGAGGAGCATGTTAAGAAGGACCTTAAGGTTGTTAAGCTGGTTACATGTTTGTTCATCAGTTCAATTGCTATCGTATTGGAGGCACAAATTGATTTGCCGTTTGTCTTGGTGATTGTAGGAATTGGATGATTTGGGCCTTGTGGTAAAAGCAAGCAGGTCGTCGCAGAAGATGATGTTTAAGCCAAAACCACTGACAATAGCTCGGGTGCTTAGCACTTTTCGGACAATTGCAAAGGTTCTATAATGTTTCTCGTATCTCTGATGATGAATATTTCGCCAGCAACCTTTATTCTGACTTGATATATCACCATTGAATTGAAATGCTTTCATTGGGACAATGATTGATATTGAAATATGCACTAGCAGAAGTATGAGCCTGGGATTCGAGTCCCAGAGCGGATAATGTGCTTCCACAATGCACTATTACACAGTTTTACTTGAGAAATCGTTTGAAAAGTATACTCGTATATCCTTTTATCCAGGAATCGGGCAAAGACAGTCAAGATAAAAAAAGAAACCATATGAAGGGACCCTTTGTTGCTGCAACTGATTGTGAACCCCAGTACATCACTCGCCTTCTTCAGGTAAATCAAGGAATGTTCACTTAGTGCACTTCCTTTGTGTCCTGTCTATTCATTGCTTGCCTCAGTCAAGGACATTCATGAAATGTTTGCAACGGTTTTTTAGGGACTGCATAGATAAATCAATCCAGACGATCCATCATACTGTTCTAAGAATGTTGGATAATTCCACAAAAAAGTGAAGGATATTGGATGTGAGGTAAGGTGGTTTCCTATGGCAAAGAAAAACTCTATAATGTGGATTCTAGAATTCAAGATAGATGATAAATGATCTTTGTTAATTATTACAATTGAGTATGAGACAGGCATACGTTTTGTCATTTTCCTTCTTCCAGGTGTTGGGCAATAATAGCAATTGGCTGGGCAAATGGGCAATAATAGCAATTGGCTGGGCAAATAATGAGTCTTCCGGCATGTCAAGCTTCCAATTTCAGGTCACGTAAAAAAATGTTACTGTCCCTGAAATTCTGTTCATATATACATGCATGAATTGAACTGAACTTAATAAACTGGTTGTGTATCATGTAGATGTTAATTTATTGAATAGTCAAATTGGTTTATGCTCTTCCTTTTTTTAAAAAAAGCCTAATAGTGCTGCTTGGCTGAAATCTTGCTCTCCCCACGGGAGGTCAGTTGAGAAAGTGAAACTCTGAACTCTAACCACCCAATATAGCAGACCAATTAAACATAGCATGAATTTCGGTAAGCAAAAAATGCCTAGCAACATCATGTATCGCCATTGTTTGGTCGTATTCCTCCACAAACCCTGTTGTTATGTACATGACTGAAATACTTCCTTTTCTGTTAAGTTTATGGAAGAGACACGACTTTGAAGTTTGATCTAATGCCTTGACAGTGAACTGTTCAGGTTTCCTAAACACATAAGGGAAACTCAATATTGCTGTTTAAATTCTAGAATGGTATAGTATCCTTTTTCCAATGGATATTCGGCTTTATTCTGATAAATATGGTTCACATGCTCCTGCAATTTGGAGAAATCGAATATGAGCAGCTGTAGTCGGCATACTGTCAAGCATATAACGGATAGGCTGCAGCTAGCTTGTAGCACCTTCTTACTTTATTGTCGCCATTTCAGGTGCCTACTGCATCAAAGCATATATAATAATAGGATGATGATCATATTTGTGCATAGTATCTGAACCTGTTAGTTTAAATAACATGCAACTTGGTATCTGTAGTAATAAATTTTTTAATCATGGTTTGGGTACCTGTAGGAAATCTCATAGTTTAACATCGCCATTCTTACATATGCTGAGTTTAACATGCTGTAGCAAATCTTATCCAGGAGTAAATCAGATTGATATTTACCCCATTACTGGTAGGGCAATGTAAGAACTGGTATTTGTATGATCTGGAATTCTGTTCAATTTGAGGTAATTCTGTAAGTCTAAAGTGTTCAATTTGATGTAAGAACCTATCTGTTGCAGTTGGATTCCGATAAGTCAGGAAAGCGGTACAAAACAATAGTAAGTGAATGCTTCTTGGTATCGTGTAATGGGCGGTATGTACTAATTTGATTCGAGTAACTGAAGGATTGAGGATTGAGATCTCTTGATATTCTCCCTGCAAAACCCTAAAACATCCTCTTAACCGTGTTACGAAAAGGTCTATACGCTACAGTTTGTGAGCCTGGGACGCCAAGTTCTGCATGACTGTGTTAATTTTACGGATTGTGCTTTTTTTAAGTATTTAATTTCGTAGAATTGTTGCTTTATCGTGCGATCTGTATGTTTTTGCTATAAAAGTTTAATTATCCCGTAACAACATACGGGCACGCTACCTAGTATTATAGAACAAAGAGAGCAAAGTATTACCGAAACAATCAATTCATGTTTCATACTCTAATCCATAGTCTTAATGTCTTATCCAGCACTATTCCACAAGGTAATCAGAATAGAAAACTTATCACAGACAACCTTTGAAAGAATCCAAGGAACCACGCATGATACATTACACACATTTAATTAGACAGATCCGATTATTCTAGGGTTTGGGTGTTTGATTTCGCATAGCTGGAAGGGAAGAGAAGGGATTGGCACACCTGTTGGTGCTCCTCGCTGGACGGGAGGGAGATGGAATTGTCGCTCCCTTGTTCAAGCAGAGGGGAGCGTCTCTGGTGCTGCCTCGTTCGTAGAGGATGGTCGCAAGGAGCGACGCTGATGACGCCGCGGCAGGGTGTGGGGTGAGGAGATGGGGAGCAGATGAGGAGCAGCACGCACGGCAGTGGGGATCCAGCGATGGCAGCCCACAGCTGACCTGGCGGCTGCCCGGCCATGTGGCGGCGGCACGGCTGTGTGGTGGAGTCGCGGTCTTGTCGCGGTTGTTGTGGGCTCCGAGCCTCCGACGGTCGTGCGGCGTCACAGGGCCTCATGCACTGTGGCGGCGATGCAACCTTCGCGGGCGGATGCGGTGCTTGTGCATACCGAGGAGATGGAGCAAAAGGGCGAGCCTGCGGAGACGGCGAGGACAGCGGGGAGGAGGGATGGATAGCGAGGGCGACGGTGAGGTGGAACGCGAGGGCGACGGTGGATGGCGAGGGTTTCTTTCTCTTGCGCGTTGATTCCGGCGGAGATGGGGTGTCGCACGGCACGGGCGTCTTTCCTTTTTTTCGCGCGGTCGTCGCACGCGGAGACGGAGCGACGGAGTGAGAGCCAAACGTCGCACCAAAAATTGTCAGACGGTTTAGTCTTACGAGTGGTAGAAGAGAAGAGAAGAGAGAGAAGAAGTAAATAACTTGTTAAAGTTTACGAGCATTATAGAAAACTAAAAATTCAAGTAAATAGCTTGTTCAAGTACATGCCATGATAGGCGCACATAAAAGAACAAGACAAGCATAACAAAAGCATCAGGTTCACTGTCTACCAGAAATTAGGTTCACAGACCATGATAAGCACATACACAAAATCACAACAAGCTTATTATTCTTTTCAAGCATCAGAGACCAATCAGGTTCAGAGTGAAGTCACAAAATAGCTTCAGCCTCCATCAGGCTTACTATCCATAAAAAAAATCAAGTCCTTCAAGCTTCTAACTAACTTTGGTGGAGGACCAGCTGTATCCTTCTTCTGTTTCTTCTTCAAAGGTGTCTTTTTCTTCTTAGGAGTTTTTTCTTCTTTGCTACCTTCTTTTTTCTTACATTTGATGGCCCCGTATCATCAACCACACAATCTATCCTCTTCCTATAAATGAAAAATCCAATAAATAATAGGAAAATGTCTTAGACAAGTGCACAATTCAAAGTGAAGCTTACCTTTTCTTTGTTGGAGCAACTTCACCATCCTCTCCAACCATATCTAGCTTGCATGTCTTAGAGAAGTCCCAAAATCATCCACATATCTTACATCTCACTTTCTTTTTGGTGGCTCTTTTCTCTAGGCATCCTCTTTGCCTTTGAACCTTTGGCCTACCTAGTGCTCTTCCTAACAAAGGTATATACACCTTGAACCCAAGATCAATTTGTGGCCATTAGGATCTGTGTGTCATTGGCTCTACTCTACCTTCATAAGCAGCTTTGAACCTTGCATCTGAGTAATAATCATGAACATAATCAGCTATCTGCATACCTCTGTTGGACAATATCCATGCCAAACCATGCTTGCATGGCTTGCCAGTTACCTGCCATTCCCTGCATAAGCACTTGTTATTTTTAAGGTCCACTGTGTGCCTTCTCTGGTTATTCCAGTCATCTAGCAGTGTCACCTCTGCAAAGTCATCATCACTGACTTTCACCTTCACAACTTTGAGATTTTGGCTTATGAGGTTTAAGTCCTTCATGACACTAGGTATGATTCCATCTCCCTATTTCTGTGCAATCTTCTTTCTTATGTACCTTTTCTCCATTATGACCTCTCTAATCCTGTCAACTAACTCATGGAGATGAAGTCCTTTGAACTCCCTAATCTGAGCATTGAAGCACTCAGAGACATTATTAGTTAAATAATCATATTTACTTTCCTCAGAGAAGCCACTTCTGTACCATATCCTAAAATGATGCTCTTGAAGGTAGTCAATTGCATCTGGAGCAAACTCATAGATTTTCTTCATATGCCACTTGAACATGCCTTCTGTGTAGCTCCTTGCAATAGGATACAAATGATCAGTGAAGACATCCCCTGACTAGCATTTCATGAAGTTATTATACATGTGCCTTGTGCACTCCCTATTTTCAGCTTATGGGAAAACAGCCTCCACAACTTTTTCTAACCCTTTACAAGCATCTGAGCATAACACTAGGCCTGGAGGGTCTCCTATGATACTATTCAAATTCTCTAGGAACCACTTCCAGTTGTCCTCAGTCTCTGACTCAAACACACCAAATGCAATATGATACAACCAGTTGTGGCCATCAACACCTATTGTTGAAGCCAGCTGCCCAGTATACTTGCCATTAAGAAAAGATGCATCTACTCCTACAAAGGGTCTACAGCTAGCTAGGAATCCATCCGTACATGGCTTCAAAGCAACAAAAATCCTATTGAACCTATTCTTATTTCCAATTTTTTCTAACTCTATATGAACTCTACTTCTAGGTGAACTAAATTCTAGTTGTGTAGTCCAATTGAACAGCAGTTAAAAGCTTTCCTCATACTTACCATGAATTTGCTCCAAGGCTAACTTCAAACTAGACCAATATTTTGAGTACTTCAGCTTGATTCCAACGTCATCCTCCAATTTATTCTTTGCATCATACATAGCCTCATCATCAACTACCACATATTCTTCTACATTATCAAAGATATCTGGCTCTCTACTTGCCTCTCTATCTGGCCCTAGCTCATCATCTGCTTCTAGATTATTAGGAGCAGCAGTTGGCATTGTTGATGGCTGCGTACCACCACTACTAGGTTGTTTAGGCATGTTAGCATCATGAGTGCCTAATTGTCCTGCATTATCAGGTGGAACCACACACAGAGGCTCCAGGTCATCAAACTCATGTTACAAACAAGTTGAACTATCGAAATTTGAAACAAATTAATAATTTGTACCTCATTGGTTAGTCTGACATCCTCATTCAATCTTTTGTCAAAGAACCACACAATGGCTGTCTAGTTAGTACATAGATTCAACTCGGTTGCCACATGTTTCAACAGCTAGTCTAGTGTCAGTGAGCCATACTCCACATCCCACTTAAACACTCGGCCTTTTGTATATGATTTCCTACCGTTGGAGTCTTTGCAAGCGAAACCATCGCCTTTAACCTCTAGCACAAACATCCGATCCCTAATAAGCAGTAAAATCCATCCCCAAGTCAAATTGTATAGGGCGTGCACAAAGCAAATTAGACGCCTAACTGACTTGACCAATCGCCGCCGCTAGTGACGAGTCCTACAGATAGAAGAGGGGAGGGGCAATATAGTATGATACACAAATACGTCGTCTGCCAGTGGGCTTGGCTACACCGGAGAAGTAGATCAGGGCATGGATGCGATGTATCCAAAATTGTAATGGCAAGTTTCCAATAAGTCAAATAGTAATTGCAATCTTCATAACTCGAGAAATTGTAATGGCAGGAATAAAAAAAAACCCAATTATCTAATGAAATTAGTCACTATGACCAAAACCATACCATGAAGTCACCTCCATGTGCTAGTAGATAGCTTATGTTCTAGAAGAGACGGGGGTGGTAGGGCTAGGGTTTCCACCAGAGTTGCTGCAGAGGTTATAAAGGTGGGTAGGCGAGGGCGAGGGCGAGGGCGAGGGCGAGGACAAGGGAGGCGTCAACGGTGAACTGGCGCCGTGATCTCGGCGCAGGAAAGAGAGAGAGGTGCGGCTAAGGCTCCCTAAAGGAAGTCAGCAACTTCAATAGTTACTTCCGACTTAGTTCCTTTCAATAGTGTTTACAAAGTATTTATAGTTAATAAAATAGCAAATAAAGATAATTGGGCTGTTAGCCTATCTACACAAACCGACTCCTACTACTATGCATTGGGCCTTAGCAACTTGTGTGATGGCGCCTAGAGTAGGGGATGCCGATCGTAACATCTCTCCCCTCTTGGAGAGACAGCTCGTCCTCAAGTTGAAAGTTGGGGTAGAGGTCCTGGAATGCTTGGAGCGGCTCCCTTGTCACCTCGCCATCAGACATGCTGAGTCACTTGATGAGGACATCCCACAAACCCCGCCAGAGCTATGCGCGAAGAGCCTTTTCTGGAGCTGGTAGCAGATGTCCATCTAGCGTCGTCGGAAGAGGAGCAGGCGCCATCAGAGGGGCACCCTTGTGCGGCTTGATCAAGCCCACGTGAAAGACGTCTTGCAGGTGAGCTCCCTTCGGCAACTGTAAGCATTTGGTGAGAATACCTATGTGCTCCAACACTTGGAATGGTCTAGCATAGTGAGGGCCAAGCTTGCCCTTGGATCGCGGCTTCAGCGACTGTGCCGTGCGGTCTTGAAGAGGTCACGCCACACATGTGTCATAACGACCGGGTCACATTTGCTGATGATAGAGGACGGGAACCCATGGAGGCGCACAATCCCTCGAAGAAGGCATGAGCGATGGACACTGCGGTGTAGGGATGACTGAGGGCAGTGAAATGCACATACTTGGAGAAACGATCCACCACCGTGAGGATGACGGACTTGCCACCGACCTTGGGCAGGCCTTCGATGAAATCCATGGAGGATGTCGGCTCAAACCTAGGAGAGCACCTCAAGGGGGCTGGAGAAACCTGGCAGGCTGCAAGGTCTGAGTCTTGTTCCGCTGGCATGTGCTACAGGCACGGACGAAGTCCTGGACGAGGGCACAGTCACCAAGAATGAAGAAGTCGCTCTGGAGGTGATGGAGGGTCTTCTAAACCCCCTCGTGGCCGGCGGTGTGTGGCAGGGCCAAAGCCTGGTGGCGCAAGTCACCGTGAGCTAGAACATAGATGTGAGAGCCATGGAGCAGAAGACCCTCTACCTCTCGCCACGGCACGCCTAGTGTGTCGTCCGTTGTGCCCGATGTGATATCCTAAAATTTTACACCTTGAAATTAAACATCCACTTAAAAATTACCACATAGAATTATTGCAAGTGCTCTACCGAAGGCATAGCCACTAGGTCACCATCCTGACCAGATAATTATTGAGTCCGCTTCACCACAGGCAACAATGAAACGGTATTTCTTTGTGGACAAAATAAACTATGGAGAATCTTACACGTTTCACTTGTGCCTGTACAAAAAGGTGAAAAATAACAAATGATGGCCATCTGAGGCGACTCTATGAGAACTTTCAAAAAAGTTTCTATTGTGCTCCACTAAGTGATTATCATTAGATTCGATCGAAATGCTTTGGCGGTGCATTTTTTTGACTTAACGAGACCTACAATACTTTAAGAACTCTGCTTTACCTAGCCGTAGAGTCACCTGTGGGTTAGTTGAAGTAAAGCATATCTTTTTACTAATAAGTAATAGGACCAAAACATGTCCATGCGCAACAATGGGATGTACAAGTTACATTGTCGTTACATCAACGTACAATAAATAATTTAATCATGTACACCAGTCGTCTTGTAGTTGTTATTCACGATGGCCATACAGACTTGCATCTGTCGAGGTATGGCCTGGTGAAGATGGAGCTATTCCTTCCTCGCTCATGTCTGCCCACGAAAGTCAGGCAACTGGTAGATTAGAGTTCAACAGACATAACAAGTCAACTTCCAAGCAAATAAACATACGATGGGAAGCAAATATACCAATAAACTTCGCTAGACGTTTTGACTTCCCAAATTAACTTTAGTGATACGGCTAAGATAATGTTTTACATCGACCGGAAGAATATCTATTTCTTTCGTGCGCAAATAAATTCACGAATAAGTTCAGTCGCATATCTAAGATAATGTAATCTGTATATAGGTTGGAGTATATAAAAATATATAAATATTAGTTTGTGTCACATGGGTAACAATATGTCTTGAAAAATCTCTCATAAACCTTAAAACAAAGTAGGTTAACCTACAGTATAAAAATGTTTGGCTTTAGATCTATTTCACGTTAAAGTAACATTAGGTTGAAAACAAATTTTGTATCATGGATCAACGTTGAATCTTGAGAGGATATATAGCTCTTTTTACATTAAAATCAATTGAATCTTGAGTAGGATATATAACTCTTTTTACATTAAAATCCATTTAATAATTTATAATTCTCCCTCTTGTCCTCCCACTGCATCCGACTCCTCAACAACGGTTCGGGAATCTGAAGGCATGTATTTAGGGCCTATTGAAATTGCTTATTTTACAAAAATTTTACTATAGTAACATTTTTACTTTTGCCATAAGCGTCCAATCATGATATGATTAGACTTAAAATATTTATCTCGCAACTTTATACGAAGTGGTCAAATTAGTTTGAGAAAATTAGTTTCTAGGTTCCGAAAAAAGTTCGGCTTAGTTTCTTGACCCTGTTTTCATCGAATTTTGTTATTTGGTCCTCAAACAAAATTTTCTTCGTTTTTTTGCCCTTCCGTTCACTTCGAAAAATTATAACTCTTTGATACGACATCGGATGAAAATGATTTTTATATAAAATTGTAGATCTCGACGAGATGTACAACTTTATAGTTTTGAGCTTTTCATTTGAGGAAGTTCAGATACCTAAAAAGATTATTATATTATATTAATGGTTTTGGACATCTAAACTTTCTCAAATGAAAAAACTCAAAACTATAAGGTTGTACATGTCGTCGAGATCTATGATTTTGTATAAAAATCATCTTTATCCAATGTCGTATCGAAGAGTTATAATTTTTTAAAGTGGACGAAAGAGCAAAAAATAAGAAAATTTTATTTTAGGGCTAAATAACAAAGTTCGATGAAAACAGGCCTAAGAAACTAAACCGAACTTTTTCCAAGGCCAAGAAACTAATTTTCTCTATTAATTTTAGTTTTTATCAACATTTAATAATGCTCGATGCACGTGTCCAAACATTAATGTTGTGAAACTTTTAGTATTTGACAGTGTATCTAAATAGTGCTTTAGTAGTGCCTCGAGGTGGTGCGGCTCCCGAGATTGCCCGTGGTCATTGGGATGCTGGCTGCAGAGGAGGGGCCGCAGGAGAGAGGGTGGGACCTACAGCCTGAGTGCTCCAATGCTCCATTGTAACACCCGCTTGAAAGCCCATGTTTGGTTTTGGGTAATTGATGAAACCCAGTTTGCTAACGATTGCTCTAAGTGTTTCATGAGAATTGATTAGCAAATGTCAAGATGGAGCAAAGGACCGGGTCGGTGGAGGCCACAAGTGAAGGGCATTGACGGCATCCATGCAAATGGTATAAGTCCATCATCAAAAGAAGTCCACAAGCTTCATCAAGAGATGGTGAAAAAACTAGGAGCTCAAGGCAAAGGTATAATCCATAGGAGCTCTTTTGCTTTTGGTGATCAAGACTCCATAAAGGGAGTGATCACATTTAGGATAGATAGCCGTACTATCAAGAGGGGCGAAATCGTTGATGAAATACGGTTATCAAGTGCCACTAGGTGTTCATAATCATTGCATATGCATATAGATGCTAGTGACACTAACTTGACCCGTGGAAAACTCTTTGAAAAGGCTAACACACGTGCACCTAAGTGAGAGATACTTTGGAGTGTTAGTGCCTTAAGAAACGGGGTGAAGTTTGAGGGTTAGAGAGGGTTTAGTCCTCTCTTCCTCCTGCCGAGCTTGCGAGGCAGGATTCGGCGAATTTCGGAAATGTTTCAATAAGAAAAACTAGCGTCGGACTCTAACTTGACTGAGCGTCGGACCATTGTCTTCGGTCCGACGGCTAACCCCTTCAGCAAGCGTCGGACGCTTGATTTCGGAGCGTCGGACCATTGTCCTCAGGGTCCGACGGTGCAGAGCCGCAGCAGGTCGACACGTGGAGAGCAGAGGAGCGTCGGACTCTCGGCGTTAGTCCGACGGTGAGCGTCGGACCAACGTCCGACGGTTTTCTGGGCTCGGGGAGCTCTCTGGAAACGTCGGACCGTGGTTTCGTTTGGTCCGACGCACTGTGTATTTTCAGTCCGACGGTGCAACGGCGGTGGGCGTCGGACCGTAAGGATTGGTCCGACGGCCTACCGTCCGACGGTTCGTTTAGCGCGGGAAGTTAGCCGTTGTGATCCAACGTTTGACTTCAAACGGCTAGTGACACGTGGCGTTCATCCGGGGCGTCGGACTGTGCTGACTAGTCCGACGGTCTGGCCGTCGGATAGTCCGACGGTACGCAGAAAAGTCTAAACGGCTAGTTCTTTGTGTGTGGCTTATAAATAGTCACTTGGCCGGTTTGGGGAGGATCTCTTGGCACTCCTGAACATCATAGCATACTTGTGAGCCTTCCCACTCCACAATCACTCATCCTACTTGATTGTGATCATCATTTGGTGAGTTTGGAGAGCATCAAGTGCATTGCATTGATAGAGATCATCTAGAAGCACTTGGTAGTGGTGATTCGCAGCGGTTTCTCTCTTTACTCTTGGAGTTTGCCGACTCCTAGACGGCTTGGAGCTGCGAGGATCGTTGAGGGGAGTTGGTGATTGTCTCCGCCTCCGATCAAGGTATTGTGAGGGCTTCTTGAGCCTATCCCCGCGGGAGATCGCGAAAGGCATCTTTAGTGGATTGCTCGTAGCTTGGTGGATCCCCTTCTTGTGTTGGTTGTGCGGCACCCTTGAGAAGGGTTTGGCGTGTGATGCCAATTAGCGCGTGAACCTCCAAGTGGGTGTATCGCTACAACGAGGACTAGCTTGCCGGCAAGCAAGTGAACCTCGGTAAAAAATTTTGTGTCATCTCTCTACCGAGGATTTCCCTTATATTTGATTGATTGGTTATATTGGACTTCATATCTTCTCTACACCGGGGGTATTGAAATCACCTTCTCTCTTTACTTTTGTGTACTTACTCTTGTGTGTAGCTTGTTAGTTAGTTGCTCACTTAGGAGTAGTGTATAGTAGTGACATAGCCTTTGAGTGTGAACTAGTGATCATAGTGTAGTATACTTGTCTAGGTGGCTTGCATAGCATAGTTTAGAGCTAGTGCTTTGCAAAGCTTGCTATTGTTACTAATCGGCTTGTTAAGTGTTGTTTGTAGATTTTTTATAGGCTATTCACCCCCCTCTAGCCATTTAGGACCTTTCACCGCTGGTGTTACGATAACTAAAAACTAAAACCTGCCATGTCATCATGATTACATGCAAATCATCTCGCATAAACTCATCATTACTATGCATCACTAAAATAATTTTTATTTCCACTTGTGGTTGTGCATAGGTGATTTAGAGTGTTTTATTATATAAATATTAGTATTGGTGTATAATTATCTAAATCCAATTAGAAATAAAAAGAAAATTGTTTATAAACCCTACGTCGGACCAAAACCCTAATTTAAAAACGAAAAGGAATTAGGTGTTGGGTCTTAAACAAAAGTTATAAATCCATAAAAGATGAGCAATTTCTATTTTGGGAAATTCTGAAGTCATTAAAAATAATTTCAAATAAAACCTTAATTCATGCTTTAAAGTTGAGAGTTGAAACTCAATTTCAAAATATAAAAGGAATCTGATGAAAGTGATTTAATAAAAATTATAGATCTTTTAAAATGGGACAACTTTCATTTTTGGAGATTTTGAAGTTTACCAGTGGAAGTTTAAATTGAACCCCAAGTAGTGTTTGTTAATTCAAAATTAAAATTTCATTTCAAAAACTATCAAGGATTTGGATAAACCCCTTTAATAAAAGTTGTAAGGCCTTTCAAGTTGAACAACTTCTATATTTGGGGATTTTGAACTTATGCATTGAGATTTCAAATTAAACCCTAATGAGTGTTTTGGAATTAAAATTTAAAATGTTATTTCAAAAACTATCAAGAATCTGCCCAAACTCTATTAATAAGAGTTGTAGAGCTCAACAAGTAGCACAACTTTTATTCTTACAGAAATTCTAGTTGTTTAGTAAAATTTTGAGAATTGAATTGGATTGCATTTAAATTTCAAAAGTCCTGTTTACCCCCTTCTTCATAATTTCAAAAATACTCAAAATTTGAACATAGTTCAAAAATAAAAAATGTTCATTACAAAATTTCCCATAACTTTTATTTTGGCCAAAACTCTGGTTGCTATTGGGAATATGGGGTAATTTGCACAAATGTAGACTTTGACTTAGTGCATGCTACAGTATCGGCCAGGGGGGTCCGGCTCTGTTCTGTCGCGGGCAGGGCCGCGCGTGCGCGCCCTGGGCGCCGTCACCGCCCGGGGCCGGCCATCCACCTGTCTGCCGACGGGGACGAGTCCGTGGGGGTCCTGTCCACATCTCGAACGCGCCATCGCCCTATATAAGCCACACCGGCCGGCAGGGTTGCTTTCCTCCCTCCATGTCCGCCGCCGACGAGCTTTCTGCTCGTGCCAAAATTAGCCAACATCCATGAACCATTTTCCAATTCACCAAGCCACCAAATCTGCCATAGCCTTGCGCATCTTGAAGCTCTTGCATGTTGCTTGACATCGGCTGGAGGTGACGGAACGCCGCTTTCTTCCCCGTGACCGGTAAGAGCGCTGCCGTGTTCAATCGAATGAGGCCAGTGCTCTGCGGTGAGCTTCGCTCGTCACCGTAACTCGCTTCGACCTCTATATCGTTCCATGAAGCTAATGGGTCAAGAAACCCAAACTCTACCGCCTAGGAAACGCCGGAACGGAGTCCCTGCCATCGGCGAACGCCGCCGCGCGCTCGGTCGCCGGCAACGAGGCACTGCCGGTCATCCTCCACCCCAACTCGTGTGCGCAGAAAGACGTGGTGAGCATTCTCGTCATGTAGGAGATCTTGGTTCGGTCAGTGAGAGCGCGTAGCGATCGGAACGCCGTCCGCCGTCGAGGCCGAGCGCTTTTGGAGGCACCATGGGTGGTGTTGCTTGGGAACCGAGTCCTAATGTGCTCGAATGGTTAGCTAGATGTGTGTGGGAGGTGTAGGGGCGCACCCGGGATACCCTTGGTCTCGCCAGAGAACCGCCGCCGCTGAGCCACCACGGCGGTGCCGCCGTGCACGCGCGCGGTGCTCGCCTGGAGAAGGAGAGGGTGAGCAAGGAGCCGAGTTGGGCTTGTTGGGCCGTGCTCCAGGCCGTCTGGGCCAGCCCAGCCACGCGCGGGCACGCACTGTGAAAAGGAGAAAGGGCATGGGCCGCAGTGGGCCGGTTTATTGCTGTGACCCGAGGGGCGCAAATGAGCTTTTCCATTTTCTGATAAATGAATAATGTGGTGTCTTATTATTTTTATACCTAGTTCTTGGTGCATAATTAAATCATGAAAAATTTTATATAGCCCCTCTGTGATATTCATAACACAGGAAAAATATGAAATATGAAGTTTGGATATTTTCGGTATAGAATAAAAATATGTCTTTTAATTAGTAAATAAAGCTTCTAGGATTTTTATAGGCCAATATAATTATCTAAAAATCATGAGATTTAAATTGGCACTATGTTAAGCTAAGACCTATCCGTAGAAAAAGTTTGGGCTCCATTGGAAATAGTTTATTAAATTATTATTTAGTGCTCTATTAATCGATTAATAAAGTGAATAGAAACCCTAGTCATTTTTTTAGGTTTTGTGTGACCTTCGGAGTGATTGTTGCCCCTGGATCATTAACCTGAGATGATCCTCGGCACTTTAATTAGTGATTAGGGTCTTGAGTAAATTGCTAATTAGAAACATTAATAATTTATATTATTCACATATGATATTAGGATTGATGACTTGCTTAGGCAAAGGTATATTATTAGGACTGATGACTCAGCTTTCTATGACTATTAAAGTGGTCCATAAATCAATTATACAACCACCACTTTGTTTAATGAAGTTTTTTTTGCAACTTTATCGTGAAGGAAAGTTGTACTCAACTTTCAAATTAAATTTACTTTCTTTTGATCGGTGATTTTGTGCATCTCCTGCATCATGACATACATATCATCATGTTAAATGTTGCATTACTGTTTCGTGTAGTGAATGCACGGTGATTATTATCTGAAGCGTGTCCCGAGAAAGGTCTTCACTCGGTGGATGTGGATCCTTCTCGGTGATTGACTTTAGGGTTCTGTCTACTTCAAGCAACAGGTAAGCCCCGGTGCATTCAGTCCCTCTCCTTGTGATTTAAAAAATGTTTATAACTTGAGTTAATCTATTGCATTAAGTTGATAGGAGTTGATTGATAACCCAATTGCTGCATTACCCATCTTGACCACTGAAATACCTTGAAACCATTTTAAAAATAAAATATTTGAAAATGCTTAGCCCTGCTTGAATAATTTAGATTTGCACAAAATGCTATTTTTTGAGCTATTGTGATATATTATTGAATAATTCATGAAAAAGAGAATTGGTAATGTTCTCGTTCGGTGGCTGTGCACCTGATCAGTACATCGTCACCGACGGGAAGGAATTTTTCTGTTCGGTGGTTGTATCACTTGGGTTAGAGTCCCGAGGTTTGACCACCGGCAGAAACGAGAAATGTTTCGCTCGGTTGATGTGCACATGGGGCGGCGTTCCCTATGTCTTATCGCCGGCAGGCATGGATTTGGAAACCGTTGGAGACCGTTCGTTGTAGGCCTGCTGGATGGAGACTTTTTGCAACTAGCTACTGGTGGCGCTTCTTAGCGTCAGCAGAAAAGTCCACAAGCGCACGGAAGTACCGTTGTAGCTTTCACCCGGAAGTATTCAGGGTATTGTAATTTCCCAGAGGAACGGTTTTTTTGTACTTAGTCTCTTAAACTAGTTTACTAAGAAGAGACGGAAGGGATAGCTTGGGTAGAGAGGTTCTTCTAAGGTTAAACGCATATAAGCGATGGTAACTTCCCCACTACTTGCTTGCTTCAGGCCCACTGACGCACCTGGTCTGCCAAGCGATACCAGTATCAGCGCTATTCCGCGGCCGAATGTTTGGGGATGCTGGTACGAATGGACAGGGTTGTCAGCACCTGCCACCTACCCCTCTGCCCGTGGGCGCGCCCAACATACGAAGGTAGACTCCGACCTAGACACCATGTCTACGAAGGCGACTACTACTCTAGCGGCGTATAGGAGCATCCATCTCTATCAGGAGTCCTCTTACTAGAGCATTCGTCCAAAGGACGAACGACGATCCCACAAACAAGTAGCTATATGAAAGTAACATGCTTAATGAATCAAACCAAAGTTGAACACAAACTTCTTACTTCAAGTAGCAAGATGATCGTAGAGGTACAAGTTGGATCGAGAGCCGACAAGCCCGGCACTTCGTCCACTCGGAGGCAGAACTGCTTCAACTCCGCTCTTTCTCCAGATCTTGCCCTCTCTCACTCCCTATACTAAATTAGCTAGAAGCTAATGGAATGGAGCTTGCTCTTCCTCTCTACATTGTGACCTCTTGTATTGGTGAATCAATTCATGAATAGGTGTGGAGAGGAGGCCTCCTTTTATAGCTTGAGAGGAGGGGGTTCTATGCAAAAAGGATCATCCTCACATGGAAAGATCCAAACCGACCTCCAAAGGGCGGTTTCCACTTGCCATCTGTGTTGATCGTAGGTGGTACCATCCTTGGGGAACCGCCCTACACCTGTCAGAGGAAAACTAGGCCCGAGAGGCCCCACCAGGGGTGCGGCCTGTCCCGGGGGCGGCCGGTCCCCTGGCTGGGCCATCTGGCCACCGCCTTCGGGTGGTTGGTTGCTCCCTGGGCCTGGACCTCTCCCGTGGTTACGGATGGATCCAGTTCAGTGTTGAGGTGGGCTTTCTTGTTTTCCTTGGTTTGCGCCTTTTCTGAATACGCTTCCTGGAAGTGCGCTTTCTTGTGAATTTTATGCATTTCCACGTGTCAGACCTGCATGTCAGATACACAACAAAACTCATGGAAAGATTAGAGAAAAGCCCTACCTTTTATTTATTTTAGTATTAAAATGATGTTGTATTTTAGTTGCTAAGGACCGCCAACAGCTACATACTTCGGGAAGCCCTATCTCCGGTGGCTCTACTGCTTGAACCGACAACCACGCACTGGGAGTGGAGAGATGGTGAGAGTAGCGTGTACCCTCATGGCCGGCGTGCCTAGAGACGAGAGGAGTACTGTGCTCTTGGGTGGCACAGGACCGGTTCAGGGGTTAGAAAAGCCGTGGTAGACGGGGTTGGCATATGCAAGCTTAGGTGCTACATATGCAGTGTGAATAGGGATCCCAGCTGGGTATTAATCGATTCGAATCGTCATTGCTCCTCGGTTAATGAAGACTTGATCCACTGACTTACCCGAAAAGTGGTTCAGAATTAGGATGTTTTGAGAATGAATAAGAAGTTGAAAATGAAGGATACATGTGAAAGAATTGAGAACTATTGATATTAGTTGTAATAATGTTGACCAAAATACTAAAAATAGGATTAGTATTGCTTTTCCGTAAAATACTTTGACTCTTACTAAAACCTTACCTTGACTCCCCTCAGCCTGCATTCCTGAGTCTCATTCCTTTTTCTTAGTCGGGTTAATCTTGCGGAGTACCCCAGTACTCAGGGTTTGTTAACCCCTGTTGCAGGTGAGCCGAGAGTGCTGTTCCGCTCGAGACCGTGCCGGTTGGCGGATCGGGCAAGGATGATGATGTGTATGATATAACCCTTGGGCAGGGTGTTTAGTTGTATGATGCTACTCCACTACGAAACTCTGGTTTGGGGATAATATAACTGATGTTTGTAAATCTATGTTTATGAAATACTTTCGCACTCTTCACTCTGATTTATATTATTTGTTTTAAACTGTTGAAACACTTGCAAGGTCTTTACAACGAGATCCTCGGGTGAATTAGGGTTTCTGAGGAAACCCGGCAGGCCACCTAGGTAAAGGAGAACTCATGCAGACTGATCATGGGTCCTTAGGGACTATGACGGTGCACGTGGGCCCTATGATTAAGGTGATTCTGTCACAAGTGGTATCAGAGCATTTCATTGTAAAGTACTTGCAGTATTACTTTACAAAAACTTCAAAATGATTTCAAATGAATAAAATTGATGGGGTAGTTTGGTCCGAGTTGCTTCTGAACTTTCCTTATTCATTCTATAGAATCTCTCCTTAATTATTTCTATAGATTTATAGTCAGGTTTTGAGCTTAGTAGTGGATTAGCACCTTAAGTATACCCTATGTTGAAAAACACTGACTGCATGTCACTCTAGTAACTAATTTACTTGGAATAATATGTATATATCAGAGTATTCTGATTTGCATTGGAACGCTCATGCATCATGACATTACAACTATTAATAATACCCCCGATATGAAGTATATCTCTATTTTCTAAGATAAAACCTATCTCAAAATATATTTTGGTTAAAAATAAATTCTTACCTTTCTTTTCAATAGATGGACCCGCATGACCTTGCTACTGGAATGGACGAGTGCCTGACTATGTTCGGAACTCCTACAGTGTTGTGGCAGTTACTAAAGGAAGTAGGCTACTTAGAACCACCCAAGTATCATTGGTCCCGTACTATTCTCCTTGGTCGGCCGTGGTACGTAGTGTCCCTCTGGATCTCAGCTTGTACCACTGCTCCGTTTTGGCCAGCTTGGGAAGCACAGGCTGAAGGCATGAGTCCCTGGGAAGGAGCTCAGGCAACATCATTAGAAGTCCTGAGAAAGATCTACTTTAGGAGTCAGAAAGAGGTCAGAGTCTCTGCTCTGAGAATGTTTCCGTCAGAGGCACCAGGAAATTGGGACAGTCTGCAACAAGAAGCTAAGCAACTAGAAGAAGGCTCTGAGCAACAGGATCCCATATTGGTAGCCACTACTCGAGCTATGCTAGCCATCCTTAGCTTGCATCCGACCCATGAGCAAGGACGCGAGGAGTGGCAGGAACTTTACTCTGAATGCTATGAATCCATCAAGAGTACTGAACTAAAGAAGAAGAAGGCCAATAAGAAAGCCCTAAGATGGCGAGAGGCTGCTTAGATCGGTAATGTAGAAAAGATCGGTCTGGATGTCCAGATAGAAGCACTCGAAGCACAGCGACAAGCAGACCAGCACCGCATAGAAGAACTGGAGAGTCTCATAGATGGTCTTCATCTTCAGACAAGACTTCTCATCCAGCAGTGAGAAGAAGCTCATTCTTATGCCGTAATGGCAAGAGAAGGTCTTAGAGAGGCCGTTGGATATTTGCAGCATCAGGACGTGATGTTTTGGGGCCTGCACAACACCTATCAACAACAACTTCAGGCAGCCCATCAGAATATCACTGATCTTCAACGAGAAGTGCAAATGCTCCATGCCATGAATGATCCAATGCCAGAAATGGGGTTTGCAGAAGCTGACATTCAAGAAGAGTCTGGTTCAGCAGAGAATGCAGACGAAGAATTAGAGGAAGCAGCGAATGACTCAGAATTTGAAGTGGTGAGTGGTTGGGTCGATTAGCTAAGGAAGATAGCTGGTTCCTACGCCCAGTGTCAGATCAGGTCAAACCTAAGGTTAATTGTCTTTTGTAATCCAAAACCCTAGGTTAGTAGGAAACTGGTATAATGGTAGTTCAATAAGTTGAAACAAGTTGACCGAAGCTAGTAGTCAATGTTAACTCTTATGTAAACCTTGCTTAATCCTTTGTCGTCTGTAAAAAAGGGTTTCTAATTAAGTTTATGAGTGACAGGTGTGTTCAAAAGGTGGTAAATTTTGCGGTAGATTAGGTTTTTACCAATTCTTGTTAATCTTCGCACCCGAGTTTCCAATCCTTGGGAAACTTCTGGATGCAATCTACTCAACACAAAAACTTGACAAATTTTTGACTGTCTAAATCTACGTATGTGTCAGCCTTGGTTTTCTCCTTTAATGACACATGCTATTTTCTTGAAAACTGATGACCAACACGTGTTGAATGAACGCTATTGTAATTGTAGTCTATGGGATATCATGCTCCATGACCATGACATAGCGTCGAAATCTGGGGTCTCTTAGGAGTTACTGCCGGACGCTCGCTGTTATCAGGCTTAATGGTTATGATCCTAGCCGGCAATTAATGTGCTTTCACTCACTTTCAAACCTTTTTCACAAAATTTCATATCTATATTTCTTTCTGAATTTCTAAAATTCTTTTACTATTAATAACTATCTTCAAATCTACTTTGAGAGTTCATATCTGGTCTCTCTGAATTCTCGAAAATTCTTTGTCCTTGCGATCATCTTAATCTTATCTGATAAAATAATGGGAACTGATTTGGAAATGGTACCTAAGATCCAATCACTTGGAAATGGTATCTATGATCCGCTGAGGATTCCCTGTTGTTTTATAGATTTCTAATTATTTGTAAATGCCTTGAGATCTATTGGAAAATTCACTTCTTATCTGCATACGTGTCATGCCTCGATCCGACACGTACCACTCACTCAAATTCAACATGTTATTCCAAAATCGTTATGGTTGTGCCTATAGTGGTGCCATGACCTGCGACCACAGTGTCGCGATGAAACCTAGGGTTCCTGGCGTGCCATGGCTGCACAGAGATTCTACTAGGCACGCGCAGGTATCGAGGTTTAGGGTTGTGACATACTATAGCTTCACAATTAATAAAATTTCTTTGTTTGCACTTTATGTGGAAACAAATCCAAGCTCACTACGATGTAACATGATCTACGGCTGGGATACAATATAGCAACCTGGGATCTCCTATAACTCACAATCACATGAGATTCTGAAGGGTATATACTCGTATCAAGGTCTGTGGTCATTTTACATCATTGCCACAATCGACATACTTTCTCTCTTTTTTCTGAGGTTACTTTAATTGTGTTCTATGATGGTATCTCGACCCGTGACTATGGTGCTGTGTCAAAACTTATAATCTTCTGTAGACTACGGCCACATAAGATCTTACCAGGGTACGCACTGGTATCGTAGTCGGTGCTCCTAAACCATTATAGCTCGTAATTTAAGGTGTTCTCGCTCTCCTTGAAACCCAACCCTAAAAGATATTCCTCATAAGGGTTTATTTTGAAGAACAAAAGCTAAAGTTTCTAGTGTTGAGAGACAACTGATTAGGTCAAATAAGAATCTTCATTATAACAGATAGGAAGAGAAGTGTGGGCTAGTAGCTTATCAACTCAAGCGTCTGAACACTTGTCAGCTGCATAGGGTGTATTTCATGTATCACCACTTAAGAAGTGCCTTCAAGTGTCAGATTGAGTTATTGGCTTGGTAGGAGTTGAATCGAACTAGATCTGACACACTCCGAATATCCAGTGTGAGTCATAAACCAAAAAGAGATCGTGTTACTCAAAGGACTTCAACAGGATGATGCACAAGTATTTTGGAATCAGTCTTCAGGAGAAGAAGCTACCCGAGAAATCAGAGAATTTCTCATCTGAAAACTTTCCTAAGACCCTTGCTACCCTTTAAAAATAATTTATCCCTTTCAAGTGTTACAAAATATAAAACCCCTACTTGCTCTATAATCAAGTTTGAAAAATGTTTACTTGACATATTTTCTTTTTCATTACTAAAATTAAGGCTTTAGCCGCATCTTAAATCTCGAGACGAGATTTATTTTAAGGGGGGAAGGATGTAACACCCCTGGTGTTACGATAACTAAAACCTGCCATGTCATCATGATTGCATGCAAATCATCTCGCATAAACTCATCATTACTATGCATCACTAAAATAATTTTTATTTCCACTTGTGCTTGTGCATAGGTGATTTAGAGTGTTTTATTATATAAATGTTGGTATTAGTGTATAATTACCTAAATCCAATTAGAAATAAAAAGAAAATTGTTTATAAACCCTACGTCGGACCCAAAACCCTAATTTAAAAATGAAAAGGAATTAGGTGTTGGGTCTTAAATAAAAGTTGTAAATCTTTAAAAGATGAGAAATTTCTATTTAGGGTAATTCTTAAGTTATTAAAAATAATTTCAAATAAAACCTTAATTCATGCTTTAAAGTTGAGAGTTGAAACTCAATTTCAAAATCTAAAAGGAATCTGATGAATGTAATTTACTAAAAATTATAGTTCTTTTGAAATGGGGCAAGTTTCATTTTTGGAGATTTTAATGTTTACCGGTGGCAATTTAAATTAAACCCCAAGTAGTGTTTGTCAATTCAAAATTAAAATTTCATTTCAAAAACTATCAAGGATTTGGACAAACCCCTTTAATAAAAGTTGTAAGGCTTTTCAAGTTGAACAACTTCTATATTTGGGGATTTTGATCTTATGCATTGAGATTTCAAATTAAACCCTAATGAGTGTTTTGGAATTTAAATTTGAAATGTTATTTCAAAAACTATCAAGAATCTGCCCAAACTCTATTAATGAGCGTTTAAGAGCTCAACAAGTAGCACAACTTTTATTCTTTCAGAAATTCTAGTTGTTTAGTAAAATTTTGAGAATTGAATTGGATTGCATTTAAATTTCAAAAGTCCTATTTAGCCCCTTCTTCAAAATTTCAAAAATACTCAAAATTTGAACATAGTTCAAAAAGAAAAAATGTTCATTACAAAATTTCTCATAACTTTTATTTTGGCCAAAACTCTGGTTGCTATTGGGAATATGGGGTAATTTGCACAAATGTAGACTTTGACTTAGTGCCTCCTACAGTATCGGCCAGGGGGGTCCGGCTCTGTTCTGTCGCGGGCAGGGCCGTGCTTGCGGGCGCCGGGTGCCAACACCGCCCGGGACCGGCCATCCACCTGTCTGCCGATGAGGACGAGTCCGTGGGGGGGGGGGGGGGGGGGGGAAGGGGTCCCGTCCACATCCCGAACGCACCATCACCCTATGTAAGCCACACCGGCCGGCCAGGTTGCTTTCCTCCCTCCATGTCCGCCGCCGACGAGCTTTCTGCTCGTGCCAAAATTAGCCAACGTCTGTGAACCATTTTCCAATTCACCAAGCCACCAAATCTGCCATAGCCTTGCGCATCTTGAAGCTCTTCCTTGTTGCTTGACATCGGCTGGAGGTGACGGAACGCCGCTTTCTTACCCGTGACCGGTAAGAGCGCCGCCATGTTCGGTCCAATGAGGCCAGTGCTCTACGGTGAGCTTCGCTCGTCACCATAACTCGTTTCAACGTCTATATGGTTCCGTGAAGCTAATGGGTCAAGAAACACAAACTCTACCGCCTAGGAAACGCCGGAACGGAGTCCCTGCCGTCGGCGAACGCCGCGCGCTCGGTCACCGTCAATGAGGCACTGCCGGTTGTCCTCCACCCCAACTCGTGTGCGCAGAAAGACGTGGTGAGGATTCTCGTCATGTAGGAGGTCTTGGTTCGGTCAGTGAGAGCGCGTAGCGATCGGAACGCCGTCCGCCGTCGAGGCCGAGCGCTTTTGGAGGCACCATGGGTGGTGTTGCTTGGGAACCGAGTCCTAATGTGCTCGAATGGTTAGCTAGATGTGTGTGGGAGGTGTAGGGGCGCACCCGAGATACCCTTGGTCTCGCCGGAGAACCGCCGCCGTTGAGCCACCACGGCGGTGCCGCCGTGCACGCGCGCGGTGCTCGCCTGGAGAAGGAGAGGGTGAGCAGGGAGCCGAGCTGGGCTTGTTGGGCCGTGCTCCAGGCCGTCTGGGCCAGCCCAGCCACGCGTGGGCATGCACTGTGAAAAGGAGGAAGGGCATGGGCCGCAGTGGCCCGAGGGGAGCAAATGAGCTTTTCCATTTTCTGATAAATGAATAATGTGGTGTTTTGTTATTTTTATACCTAATTCTTGGTGCATAATTAAATCATGAAAAATTTTATATAGTCCCTCTGTGATATTCATAACACAGGAAAAATATGAAATATGAAGTTTGGATATTTTCGGTATAGAATAAAAATATGTCTTTTAATTATTAAATAAAGCTTCTAGGATTTTTATAGGCCAATATAATTATCTAAAAATCATGAGATTTAAATTGGCACTATGTTAAGCTAATACCTATCCGTAGAAAAAGTTTGGGCTCCATTGGAAATAGTTTATTAAATTATTATTTAGTGCTCTATTAATCGATTAATAAAGTGAATAGAAACCCTAGTCATTTTTTTAGGTTTTGTGTGACCTTCGGAGTGATTGTTGCCCCTGGATCATTAACCTGAGATGATCCTCGGCACTTTAATTAGTGATTAGGGTCTTGAGTAAATTGCTAATTAGAAACATTAATAATTTATATTATTCACATATGATATTAGGATTGATGACTTGCTTAGGCAAAGGTATATTATTAGGACTGATGACTCAGCTTTCTATGACTATTAAAGTGGTCCATAAATCAATTATACAACCACCACTTTGTTTAATGAAGTTTTTTTTGCAACTTTATCGTGAAGGAAAGTTGTACTCAACTTTCAAATTAAATTTACTTTCTTTTGATCGGTGATTTTGTGCATCTCCTGCATCATGACATACATATCATCATGTTAAATGTTGCATTACTGTTTCGTGTAGTGAATGCACGGTGATTATTATCTGAAGCGTGTCCCGAGAAAGGTGTGACAGAACCGCCTTAATCATAGGGCCCACGTGCACCGTCATCGTCCCTAAGGACCCACGATCAGTCTGCACTTGTTCCCCTTGACCTAGGTGGCCTACCGGGTTTCCTAGGAAACCCTAACTTTCCGAGGATCTCATTGTAAGCATTGCAAGTATTACAACAGTTTACACAAATAATTTGAATCAGAGTATAAGGTGCGGAAGTATTACATAAATGTAGATTATAAATATAAATTACATTATTCCAAATCAGAGTTTCGTAGTGGGGTAGCATATACAACTAAACACCCTGCCCAAGGGTTATATCTTATACATATCTTCACCCATGCGCGATCCGTCAACCGCCACGGTCCCGAGCATGACTGTACCCTCAGCTCACCTGCAACAGGGGTTAACAAACCCTGAGTACTGAGGTACTCTGCAAGATTTGCCCGACTAAGAAAAAGGAATAAGACTCAGGAATGCAGGCTGAAGGGGAGTCAAGGTAAGGCTCAAGCAAGAGTCAAAGAGTTTGCAGAAAAGCATTACTATCCTATTTTAATATTTTAACTCAATCTTATTTTAACCATAATCCATAATTCCAACTTCATTCTCATGTATCATCATACTTTCAAATCCTTAATTATTCTCAAAAACACCTAGTTCCGAACCACTTTTCAATTATAAGTCAAAGGATCAAGTCTCCATATCCGAGGAGCAACGACGATTCGAATCGATTAGTACCCAGCTGGGGATCCCTATCCACACTGCATATGTAGCACTTAAGCTTGCATATACCAACCCCGCCAACCACGGCTTTTCTACCTCTGAACCGGTCCTGCGCCACCCGAGAGCACAGTACTCCTCTTCTCTCCAGGCACGCCGGCCACGAGGGTACACGCTACTCTCGCCATCTCTCCACTCCCAGTGCGTGGTTGTCGGTTCAAGTAGTAGAGCCACCGGAGTGAGAGGCTTTTCATAGTATGTGGCTAGTTGCAAAGTCTCGATCACAGCAGGCCTACAACGAACGGTCCCTAATTTATTTTTTCGTCGGAGACATTGCATTGGGACTCTAACCTAAGTACAGGTGTCCCAACAGTTTTCAAATCCCTTTTCCGCCGGTGATCAAGCATTGGGACTCTAACCCAAATTCACAACCACCGAGCAAGAAAATCCCTTCTCGTCGATAACAATGTACCCACCGAACGAGAATATACCAATTCCCTTTTTCATGAATTAATCATTAGCATTTATATCACACAGCTCAAAATAGTATTTGATGCAAATCTAATTTATTCAAGCAGGGCTAAGCATTTCAAACATTTTATTTTAAAATGGGTCTAGATATTTCGGCGGTCAAGGTTGGTAATGCAGCAATTGGATTATCAATCAACTCCTGTCAACTTAATGCAGTAGATTAACTCAAGTTATAAACGTTTTTCTAATCACAAGGAGAGTGGCTGAATGCACCGAGGCTTGCCTGTGTTGCAGGTCTCTCACTTTTGCCCAAAAATCAAAGGAAACCCACCTGATTTCTCCTGACGAATACTCTTTCCGTCGAACACCAAGCAAGTCTTTCGGGAATCCGTTTACTACACGAAATAAAAATGCATGATGTGTATGCCATGATGCAGGAGATGCACTAAATTATGAAATAATAACAATAGACTTAACCGAGAAAGTTGAGTACAACTTTCCTTCACGAAAAAGATGTAAATCAATCTTCACTAAGCATGGTGGTGATTTCAAAATTAATTTATTGACCAATTTAACGGTTGTAGAAAGCCTAGTTAATATTTCTATTAACTATATTAATCATTATTAACCTTTCCTATCCTCAAGTTAATCACTAACCATTCCGTTAAGTACCAAGGATCATATTGGGTTGATGATCCAGGGTCACCACACAAACCAAAAGTCACACAACATCTTACAGGGATTACAATTAATTTGCTTACTTGTTTTCCAACCAAGAAACTCCTATGTGAGCTAGTTGAAGAGCTCGAAACATCATAACACAAACATAAAACATTCACCTTAGATTAATACATGGTAAGAAGTCATAAACAATAGGCATGTGTCTGTTTACCCCCAAAACTTTCACTAAATATCAAATAAAGTCTATCATTTAATTATTTAAGTATATGGTAAACACCTCAAATGAATCCCAAATTTTAATGAGAGTTAGATGATTATAAATCATGACCAAGGTATAAATTTCACATGCTCGGGTTTTATAAATTAATTACTATAAAATAAACAAGTTTATAATATAACAATATATTGGAAAACAAGATCAATGTGAAACTCAACATTTTCTGAAACAATATGGCTATATTATTGATTCTCAGGCTACCACAACATCATTAAAAGGCCGTGGAGCTCCATTTCTAATTTTTACATTTAAATATTATTTATAATGCATTTTAAATCTAATTATTGGGCATCAAACATAATAAATTGATAACTCAGTGAAATATGCACCATAAATCATGAAAATTTAACCAGTTATCACACAACACATAGAGAGTCTACCATTAAATTTGCATGTCAATTGGATTTACATAAATCCAGATACAAGAATAACAAGTAAAACAAGAATTTATTTCTCATTTAACAAGATTAATATAAAACATCATTGAAACAGTAAACAACCTGCACATTTTATTTTCTTAATGGCTAGTGCATGTCATTAGAAGACTAAGAAAATTGGAATCACTATTTTTAGACTATTATTTCTCACAATATGACCAAAAGTAAGTTAATATAATCCTTAAACCACTTTTCAAAACTAATTTCTACAGCACAAAAATATACATAACAAAGCATATATCATGGATCTAACATGCAGAGAACTTAGCAAGGAAACTAACAAAACAAGTTTCACTAATTTAGGAGCTACCAAACTCCAGATATAAATTTCTAAAGAAAATACTAAATCTGTGGAATTGATGCATATTTGGAACACGGCGGTACCCACATGTCATAGACACAGGGGTCTTTTTCTTCCTTTGGACGTTCGAACAAAGCAGAGCAGAGAACTTGGCACGGCTCGGCTACCCAACTCCGGCCAACGGCCGACCAGCGACGGAAGGACAGGGCTGCGGCACCGCAGCGGCAAGCCACAATCGCTGATGGTCTTGGCTTGGCTCGGGATGGAGCGTGACGTCCTGGTCATGACAGCAGGCTGCCATGGCGGCACGGCGGTGCTGACTGACGACATGCTCGCTGTTTCCGGCGGTGGCAAGGCAATAAGAGCATGGCAACGGGTTCTTGGTGTTCTAGCGAAGCTCAATTGTTAGGTTTAGAAGCTAGGCAAGGTGACTAGCTGGCTCTTCGCATACACAGCAGCAACATGGCCGGAGCACGGCGGCGACATGGCCTGTTTCGGTGAAAATGGATACGGTAGAGTTTAAAATAAATCTTGGTCTAGCATCTTCGTCCTATGGGGAACATGAAGTGGCAACTAAAAGCAACAGAGAAAGGACCGAGTGCTCTGGCCACATGTGAGCTCAAGCTCGACAGCCATGGCGAGCGCAGGGACGGCTTTCCGGCCGTTGAGATCTCACCTGTGGCCAAAAGGCGTCCGCGCTGGATCAAAAAGATATATTGGCACATGGTGAAGCTATAACGGCGACGAATTTGGGGTGAACGGCTACGGTGGTGGCCAATTTGATGGACGAACAGAGAGAGGTGCCGACGAGCCAGGAGGGAGAAGGAGAGAAAGAGAGGCGCCCCATCGTGTTATAGGCGAGCCAGAAGGAGGGACAAGTGGTCGACAACTCTTCGGGGCCCCCACGACTGCAAACCCACCGGCGACAGGCCCCGGCCGGCCTGGCGTGCGGCGGGCGGCTGCGCTCTGCTCGCGAACAGAGAAAGAGGTGGCGGTTACTGTAGCTAACCCTTTTCACCTATTTCCGTTTTTGCAAAATTACTTTTTATTTTTCATAACAACTTGAAAAGTTCCCAAAATAGAAGTTGCATAGAATTTATTGCTGAACAACTTTACTTTTGGAAGGAATTCAAGATTTTAAGTGGTTTTTGAATTATGAAAAAGGGGATAAATAGGATTTAAATGGGAGTTTGAACAGAAACCCAAAAATCAAAATTTTATACAATAACTTCAAAATCTCCAAATACCAAAGTTGTTCCATTTAGTGAACCTTACAACTCTCATATAATAATTTTTGTCTAATTCTTAATAATTTCAAAATAAGAATTTAAACTTAAACATTTAAACATAGATTAGGATTTTATTTGCAATTTCAAATAATAACTTTAAATTCTTCCAAAATAAAAGTTGCTCAACTTTCCAAGAGCTACAACTTTTGTTTAAGGCCCAACCTCCAATTCTACTTAGTTTTTGATTTAGGATTTTGGGACCATTTAGGGTTTTATAAATCATTTTCTTCTGAATTTCTGATTTGTTTTTAAATTAAATTTTCACCCAAGCACTTAGATAATCAAATCACTCTAGATCACCTATGCACGATCACATGTAGTAATAATAAAATAAATTTTATTTTGATAATTGCACAGTAACCAGATTTTATGCGGGATGATGTGCTGGTAATCATGATGACATGGCAGGTTTTAGTTATCATAACACCAGGGGTGTTACAAAAGGTCTTCACTCGGTGGGCGCGGATCCTTCTCGGTGATTGACTTTAGGGTTCTGTCTACTTCAAGCAACAGGCAAGCCCTGTTGCATTCAGTCCCCCTCCTTGTGATTTGAAAAATGTTTATAACTTGAGTTAATCTATTGCATTAAGTTGATAGGAGTTGATTGATAACCCAATTGCTGCATTACCCACCTTGACCACTGAAATACTTTGAAACCATTTTAAAAATAAAATATTTGAAAATGCTTAGCCCTGCTTGAATAATTTAGATTTGCACAAAATGCTATTTTTGAGCTATTGTGATATATTATTGAATAATTCATGAAAAAGAGAATTGATAATGTTCTCGTTCGGTGGCTGTGCACTTGATCGGTACATCGTCACCGACGGGAAGGGATTTTTTCTGTTCGGTGGTTGTATCACTTGGGTTAGAGTCCCGAGGTTTGACCACCGGTAGAAACAAGAAATATTTCGCTCGGTTGATGTGCACATGGGACGGCGTTCCCCATGTCTTATCGTCAGTAGGCATGGATTTGGAAACCGTTGGGTAACTGTGTATTTGGGTTAGAATTCCAATGCATGGTCACCGACGGGAAAAGATTAGGGACCGTTCGTTGTAGGCCTGCTGGATCGAGACTTTTTGCAACTAGCCACATACTTCGGGAAGCCCTATCTCCGGTGGCTACACTGCTTGATCGACAACCACACACTGGGAGTGGAGAGATGGCGAGAGTAGGGTGTACCCTCGTGGCCGGCGTGCCTGGAGACGAGAGCAGTACTGTGCTCTCGGGTGGCGCAGGACCGGTTCAGGGGTTAGAAAAGCCGTGGTAGACGGGGTTGGCATATGCAAGCTTAGGTGCTACATATGCAGTGTGAATAGGGATCCCCAGCTGGGTATTAATCGATTTGAATCGTCGTTGCTTCTCGGTTAATGGAGACTTGATCCACTGACTTACCGCGAAAAGTGGTTCGGAACTAGGATGTTTTGAGAATGAATAAGAAGTTGAAAATGAAGGATACATGTGAAAGAATTGAGAACTATTGATATTTGTGTTGGCACAAAATGTGGTTCCTTGAGCTTCAACACACCAGCGAAGCTGAATATGATCTCAAGAGCGTTGGAGCTTTCAAGATCCAGCTATCTTCAAACCCGGTCAGAGAGTACCGATAACCCTTAGGCGTGCCAGTCAATTTGACCTGCAATTGATAAGGAAAAGATAATAATCAGTAATCATAGGGCGGAACTAACCGGTGGATCCAGGTAGTTCCAACTATGTGGCTCTGAGAGCCGATTGAATCGAAAATCGACTAAAGAGTCGATTCCAGCATGTATGCATGTCTTGCCACAGGAAACGATTATTGAACTGATACGTAACCGATTGATATGTGTAATCAAACAGAACAATCTACATTAAACAAGTCTATGCAGATAGTTATAACAGATTAAAGCATAATTGATTATTGTAAACAAGTCAAATCATTCAGTTCAGACTGTATGAATGTCAAACAGACAGAAATTGGCTATTTAGACGATTTGGCAGGGCACGATCGGATAACTGGTTTTTCTCGTGAAAGCACAACTGCATCGGCTAATTAGCCGATCCAGGGTCCGTGAAGCAGAACACTTAACGGTGATTAATTCCAGGTATAAACCTGATACTGATACGAAGCTGGTCTAAAAGGCCTGCGGCTTTGCACCAGTTTAGATTTATTCCTAAAAATAATCATAAGCAAACCTGAAGGAATACAGAGCTGGTCTAGAGGGCCGGAGGCTCTGTGTTCATTCAGATCGGCTCTTGCCAAGCCCTCTCATCAGGTACGAATAAGACTGCGATAGTACTGGCCGAATCAAGAGAATATTATAACAAAGCATAAACATGAACGAAACATAATGAACCTTTTTCATGTAGATCTAAGGCCAATACTATGCAATCTTGATCGGGCAGAAAGATGTTACATTGATAAATAAACAATAAATGATAGATAACATCTTGATAACTTAATGAATCTAACTAAGATGTCAAATTAGTTAGAGCCGATAACTAATCCATGCACGTAGTCAAGTTTAACCTAAGCCCTCGTCCACCGGATGACGCTAAACATAGATTAAACAAGAAAACAAACATGAATCGATAACTAATCCTTATTTGATCTAAGCCCACGTTCACCGGATGACGCTAAAGTCATATCAAACAAGAACCAACCCCGATCTACGATGCTCCCATGTCCACCGGATGACATTAAAGAGACAAAGCTTAGCGAGGCATGGCGGTACTTACAAGCAAGCCTGCGTCCACCGGATGACACTCAGCCCGATTGAAGAACTCACCGAGATCTACGTTACTCCTACTCCTAAGGTTTGGCCGGAGCCGAAAGATGTGTTGTATTGGTGTGTCTTATTACAATGGCCGGGGGTTTATATTTATACGCAGGGCTTTGATAGAGTCCTATTCGAATTACATCTCAAGATAAATACGGAAGCTAACAAACTTTCCTAAATTAAAAGTAACTTGGAGCCCAATCTTTCCTTTCTTTAACGGACTCCGAACGTGATCGTTTCCTGGCGCCGGAGATCCGCGCTGACGTCTTCAATCGGCTATTTCTTTCAACCGCACCTTCTACGCTTCGGCCCAACAACCGATTCCGAGACCCAATCGACTATCTATCTGAGCCTCTGTCCCGAAATCGGCTATCTGCGCTCGGCATCGACTATCTGCACCCAGTCCAGATTTTGGTGTAAACACATGCCCCTCAATTTTGGGATAAACTGGCTTTATTCTAAAATTAGCACCGAGTCTTGATTCAGTCCACCTGCTAGCCAAAATCGCAGCCTCCCGCTCATCACTTAAAAATTCCGCAAACCGAAACCCTAGCCAAGAAATCATCTATTGCATCTTCGGCCTCGATCTGCCGCCTTCAAGAATCTGCAAGCAATGGCGACTCCTTCTGAGGTTCCCGAGGTATGAATCTTGCCAACCTATCTTCCATTCATGAATCCCCACTCGATCGGTCACACCTATCACCCATCGGCCTCAGGACCTGAAAAATGAAATCTTTATTCCGCTGAGGGACGCTCTGACCGCTTTCTTCCTGGGCCTGATGGGTGACTCCAACCCCGCGGAGTTCATCAATCAAGAGACTAATCAGATCCCCTTTAGAGGCCCGTTGGTGGATGCTTCTTCATGGTCCAAGCAGCCCTTCCGGAATTGGCCAAGCATGCCTAGCAGATGGAGAAATTGGTTCCGTCGCATCTCAGAAAGGAAAAGGGCAGACTGGGAGCTACGCAATCTGAGTCAGTGCCTTGACCTTTCTCTATGTGATATGAAAAAGAATGAACCCCTCTTGATCGATGCAAGTTATTTCTGGCCCAATTCTCTGAACGCCTTCGTATTTGGAGATGGGCTAATGATCATCACCTTGGGTGATATCCATATGCTGACTGGCCTTCCAATCACCGGGTCTTTCCAACTATGGGATTTGCTTTCAAGTGGTGAAAAGAAGTTCCCCAAACTGAATGAGTACAAGGGCTGGACCGGATACATCAAAACTCATCAGCAAACATCCTCCAGCATTAGTGACAAGGAATACATAGCCTTCTTGATCTTGTGGCTGTAAAGGTTTATCTTCTGTGGTGCTTCCTTAGGGCCGGCCTATCCGTTCAAGGTCCTTGCAGAAAAATTGGCTCAAGGCAATTCAATCCCCTTAGGTAAAATATTGCTGGGATTTGCCTACAGATTAATGAACCGAGTTGCCAGCTATTTACTGAAAGGGGAAGAGGTGCGATGCATAACAGGTCCCTGGTGGTTAATTCAACTATGTCTCAACTTGTATTTGCACAAGATGGTCAGACCAAACCTCAACAACCTCGATTACCCCTCCATCAACTATGCAGAAGAGGACAGCAACCAGGTTACCAGGGGCTGTCAAAATTTTGGAGAAGCTGCCTCAGCCATCATTATTAACATGAACCGAGGGAACTTGCTTGAAAAACTCTACAGAGGCTTGGGACCAGACACCTTGATTTGGTTCCCATATGCAGATGGTAATGAATTCCCAATGCCCTATACCTTCAGGTTCAGTACAGGATGCTCTGATGCTGGAGCCACTGAAATTTTTAATGCCATCATAAAACCCTGCACACTGCCAGTTGACTTTAAGCACCTTCGTGGTACCAGCAGTACTGAGCCCAGCTGGCCTTCATATGAATTCTATCACCCTAACATTGCAGCAAGACAACTGGGTGTCGGCCAACTGCCCTCCAAGCTTCCATTTCTACACCTTTTGAGGCCCAGAGATGAAATCACCAAGATGCTAGAAGCCGACAGGGTCTTCATATTGGGAGCAGACTTGCTAGTTCACACTGTAGAGCATTGGAGCCAAATTGCAATGTCCCATGAGACTTTTGATCACTGGTGGCAACAATGGCACTCATCTTTTCAGTCAGGGGATCCATGATAGATGCAGAGCCCTGGACCCAAGCTTCAACTCCATCTCGGCAGTAAGTATTTTAACCGATTCTATTCAAATCGGCTGCAAATTGTGTTCTAACTTCTGTTAATGCAGGACCCAGAATCCAACCCACCAGAGCAGATCAACTATTATCCTTCTTGCCCAACTGTCAGGCTAGGCTCTCAGACTCCATTCTTGAAGAAGATGATAAAAGCCCCTGCCAGTATGATAACTGCTCCATCTTCAAAAAGAAAGGCTTCATCAAGTCTCCGGAAGACGACCACCAAGAAAAAGAGATCCGAGAGGAAGCCTATCCAGGTATTTGGATGTCTTGAAATATTTCCTGCATCATTTACTCAGCTTACGTGACCGAATCGGCTATATAATAGGCAAGCATTCAGCCGATTTAGGCATCTTCTGAAAATATCCAGACCGAAATCTGTCCAGAAACAACAGGCCACCAAGATACTGCTGAAGGCTTTCTGGGAATGGTCGAAAACATCGCCGTCCAGCAAGAAGGAGCAGAAACTCAGGTATCAACCAAATTTGTAAGCATACAATCCTACCTTGCTGAATATTTTTTGACCCTTTCTAAAAATGCAGCCGAACAGCCCTCCTTCGTGGAACCAACTTGAGGAAGAAAAACACCATCTCCTGAACATCCAGGTAAGGCTCTTTGGCTGTAAACACTATTGTGCTTGCTTCATTTCTTACTCACTTTTCTTTTTTCAAAGCTTCAACTAACTACAGAAACACACGCTGAGGCCATCTTCACTGCCAGAAAAGAGATTGCCACAACAGATCAGCCAGGCACTTCATCAGCTCCACTTCCTTCAAGCTTTATTCAGGTGAAGTACTTATCCCTTAACTGATCACATTATTCATGCTATCATCTCCTAACATCTTATTGCAGGCGCTGCAGCCTTCAACTCCCAGCTATTCTTTCGATCTGGAAGAATGTTGTGATGAAGGTGAACTAAGCTCCAAATCTACGACGCTGCTAGAGCCAGATTTTAAGAATCGGCTAAATGAGCTCTTGCCTCAGCTGGAAATAGACCTTTTTGATCTAACCCGGCAACTTGAAACAATCGATCAGGCAATTGAGCTGATCCAACAGCATACACGCCCGGCAACTCTCAGCCTCTTGAAGCAGCTTGTCAAGCTTAAAAGTGCTACTCCAAGAATCAATACTGCCCACATAAACTTGGCCGAACTTGAGCAGGTGAGAAATAACAGGTTGATCAACAAACAAGAGGCTCACGGGTTGGCAGATCAAGTCAAACTGCTGAAGAACACCATTATCTCAGCTGAGTCAGAGCTTAATATAATACTCTAAAGACCAGGCACGAGCAGTTGATGAAGGAGCTTGAGGAAGTAAACTCGGCCATTACTCAGCATGAGATCTCTGTATCAACAAACACCATTGACATGGTCGAGAAGAGAAAACAAGTCAGCGCCTGGGTTATTGAAGGCAAGCAGATCAACCAACGACTGAACATCCTCAATTCGACAGCTGATGAAGACCAAGAATCTCTGCAGATCGGCCATGCTCTTCATGTTGAATGTATTTCTTCTATTCGGTCCTTGTTGGGCTTGTAACTCATGTTTAACTCTTTCTATAAATCATGTCAAGTATATTGGCCAGACTGAAATCAGCCTTCTTCTTGTTCTGTCTTTGAATCGGCTATCTCAGCCTGATCCTCAATATTTGTGATAGAATATGCAGAAATCGGCTATTCAGTCGATCCAAGCAACTGGCCCAGTTAGCCGATCCTGAGCAAAACGGCCTGATTAACCGATTTCAGGCAACCGACCAAAATAGCCGATCACGACGTTCCACTTCCCACGCGCGGCATCGGTTCCGGATTCAAGAAATGTGGGTTAACTCCATCATAAAATCCGCCGTGTCGTCTCGTTTCCCGAGGGGAAACCGCCTTGGTGCCTCCGTCTCTATAAATAGACTCCCGGCCTAAGTGAAACGTCATTAGCCTTCACTCATCTGGCCTTTCCTCTTCGCCCCTTCTCCCCAAACAGAGGAAAGTAAATCTTAAACACCAACCCATGGCCGGCGATGGAGACCGCGGCAAGCGGCCGGCTTCAGATTCCGCTGAAGGTGACAACTTCAGCCGGAGCCTGCGGGCCGTGGGTGAACGGAGGCATCGTCTACGAGCCTGGCTAGGGTAAGGCTACTGTTCACTTCTTGATACATTGACCTGATCTAATCTGTCCACCGATGTCTTGTGCAGCGATACGGAAACCACCGGTGCCGGAGGCTCGGGAACCGCAGCCGAGCCATCTCAGGCCGCCCCAGCGGCCGCTAGAACCACCCCCGGCGCGGGTGCTTGTAACAGAACCGCCTAAATCACGTGGCCCACAGGCACCTGTCATTGTCACTAATGACCTCTGACAGCCGGGCCCGTGTCCCAGATGATCCAGGCAGCCCTGCCGGGCTACATAAGCGCCCGTATTCTCCGACAGGATCCCATTGCGAAGCCATTACAGGGTTACAACATTTCGTAATAAAATACATCAGAGTAAAGGTGTGGAAGATTTCATAGTACATAGGTTACAAACCAAATGTTCAAATATAAATAAAAGTACAGTTATTACAATCGAGACCTAAATAGAAGAAGCATCAGGGTAGCAGATACACATAATAATACGAACCCTGCCCAAGGGTCCAATATCACTCATCATCACTTCCTTCACAACGAGCATCCCGCAGCAGGGAGCAAGATAGACCTCCGGCTGCTGACTTCCTGCAACAGGGGTTAACAAACCCTGAGTACTGTGGTACTCCGCAAGACTTACCCGACGAAAGGTGTAAGATTAGACTCAGGAATGCAGGCTGAGGGGAGTCAAGGTAAGGCTATAGCATGAGTTCAAGAGTTTTGCGGAAAAGCATTACTATCCTATTTCAATATTTCATCTCAATATTATTTTAATCATAACCATAGTTCCGTGCACCTTTTCATATGTCACCTTCTTTCAATTGCTTAATCATTCTCAAAATCACCTAGTTCCGAACCACTTTTCGGTGTAAGTCAGTGGATCAAGTCTCCATGTCGATTCAAATCCAGAAAGTACCCAGCTGGGGATCCCTATCCACACTGCATATGTAGCACTTAAGCTTGCATATGCCAACCCCGCCTACCACGGCTTTTCATACCCCGGAACCGGTCCTGCGCCACCCGAGAGCACAGTACTCCTCTAGTCTCCAGGCACGCCGGCCACGAGGGTACACGCTACTCTCGCCATCTCTCCACTCCTAGTGCGTGGTTGTCGGTTCCAGCAGTAGAGCCACCGGAGTCAGAGGCTTCCTGTAGTATGTGGCTAGTTACAAAGTCTCGATCCAGCAGGCCGACAACGAATGGTCCCTAAAACAGTTTTCCGTTGGTTACCATGCCAGGACTCTAACCCAAGTACAAAGTAGGCGAACGGTTCCAAATCCGTGCCCGTCGGTGACAAGACATGGGAACGCCGCCACATGTGCACATCCATCCGAACGGACTTCCTTTTTCATTTTCATTTTTCCGACGGCGGCAATGCATCGGGACTCTAACCCAAAGTGCAAAGCCAACCGAACGGTTTCCAATCCGTCGATGACAATACATTGGGACTCCAACCCAAGTGCAAGTCACCCGCACGGTTGCAAATTCATACCCATCTCTAGTATATCATCATAGCTCAGAAAATAGCATTTTATGCAAAACTAACTTTAAAGAGCAGAGCTAAGCATTTTCAAACATTTTCACTTTAAAACAGGTTTCGGGGTTATATATCAAGGCAGGTCATGCAGCAAGTAGGTGACAATCAACTCCTATCAACCTAATGCAATTATTTAACTCAAGGTGATAACATTTTAAAAACACAAGGAACGGTTGAATGCACCGGGGCTTGCCTTGGATTGCGTGAAGTGTCGGATCCGGACCAGTACCACAGATGTCAAAATTCAGAACGACCTCAAGAACAATCTCCTCAGTGACTGCCTTCACTTTTACCTCTGGCTCCTCGGTCACTATACGCATGCAATGATGAATGTTTCAATGCGATGCAACATAAAATGACAAATGCAAAATCTCAGAATAAATAATGCCTAATTCAAGCATAACTGTACCTCATCACTTAGTCATAACCATACTAGACTAAAGTGCCCTAGGTCATAAGGGTGTTTGACCTAGAACTACAATCAATCCGAAATCCACATCAAACCCTAATCACCAAAATTTCCTATTTATTTTATTAATTAACCAAGCATATAATTAATACTTAATTAAATTATTTCCATTTGACCTCAAACTTCACAAACAGATAGATCTTGACTTATAACAGTGCAAAATAAAATTTCATGATTTTTGTAATTACAGAGAATTAATTAAAAATGCCTAAAATTGCATTTTTGATTTAATATACTGATTTTTAACTACTACAGAAAGCGTTCAAAACCTATATTTAATATTTTTATAAAATACTACACACTACAGAGAGTATTCACAAAAATTTCCATAATTTTTGGTGCAGTATATTATTTCACACAAAAAGATTAAAACGGAAAACTATTCATTTCAAATATCAATAGAAAACCCTTTGGAAATTCCCCAAAAAAAAGAAAACGAGAAACTGGCCCGGGTCGGCCCAACAGCACGCAGGCCGGCCCAGTGCGGCCTCCCTCTGCCCCGCGCCACTGACAAACGGGCCCCGCCCGTCAGTCACACCCTCTCTCCCCGCGCCACGGCCAAACGGGCCCCGCCCGTCAGTCGCTCCCTCTCTTCCCCTTTCTTCTTCCTCCCGCCGACCCCCACACGCGCGCGCGCGGCTCTGCGCCACCGGCGCGGCCGTGCCGGCGGAACCGACACCAGTGAGAGCAACACTCCGACGAGCTCCCCACTAGCACCCGCACCCCAGCTACGGACTCCGCAACGCTCCCCGGCCTCCCAGGCTCGACCGAGAGCGGCCATGGCGGCTCACCGCGGCAGCGACTCAAGTTCCGAGACCTACGGATCATCACAAGCCAAACCAGTGACATTGAGGGTACCACAGAGCTCACCGAGATCATGAATCGACAGGTGGTTGAGACGGAGAAGGCTCGGAACGACGAGCTAGACGATGGCTAGCTAGCTGCACAATGAATTAACCGACCACTACCGCCCACGCCGAGTGTGGCAAACGGTGCGGGAGGGAGATGGCTAGCTAGCTACACAATGAATTTGACCGAGGTGGCTTGGGAATGGCTAATTCGACCGTGGACGGCAAGGGGTCACCGGCAACCGCGGAGGGAAGAGTAGAGAGATGAGGGGTGCTCGTCGCTTTTAAACGGACATGGGAGGAGGGGATAAGCTCGTGCGGGTACCGGGGTCCTCCTTCGACCACCACGCGACGGTGTCCGGGCCTCGGCCGGCCGGACGGTGCCGGCGCACGCGCGCACGCGCGCTGCCCCGTGCAGGCGGGTGGTGTGGGTCTGGAACAGTAGCCAGTGCCAAAATTCAAACCCTATGGTTCCCAATTATTCCCTACCCAAATTAAATCTGGCAAAACTCCAAGAACAAAAGTTGTGGAAAATTTCTTATAGAACAATTTTGCTTTTTGAGCCAAATTCAGATTCGGCCCAGATTTGAAGATATTCAAAAGGGGGTAAAAAGGGTTTGAATTTCAAACCTGAAATTCTAAAATTACTTTTAATTTTCCTCAACAACTGGAAAAATGGTCAAAATAGAAGTTGTTCCTTTCAGTGAGCTCTACAACTCTTATTAAGGAGGTTTTGTCAAATTCCCAATATTTTTGAATTTGAGGTTTCAAATTTAAATTTAAACATAGTAATTTGAGTTTAATTTGAATTTCTGGAACATAACTTCAAAATATCCAAAAATAAAAGTTGTTCCATTTTAAAATATCTACAACTTTCATTAAGACATTTTCCTCAGGTTCAATATAGATTTTGAATTAGGGTTTTAGGTCAGCCCTAGGGCTTAATTTGATTTCTATTTAATTTTATTTTTAACTTTTGACTTGGGACTTAATTACACAACCAATGAAATCCAATCACTCTAGCACCCTAAATACAATCATATGCAAATGATCAAATTAAACATGATGACATGGCAGTTTAATTATGTAGTAATACCAGGGGTATTACAGCCTCCCCCCCTAAAAGAAATCTCGTCCCGAGATTTGGTACAAGACAAAACAAGATTCCAACAAAGTAATGGAAAAAAAATGTGTTAATACAACCTAACCCAACCTTGATCATTAAACTAGTAGAAAGATTCACACATCACCTCACTAGGAAATGTATACTTATAAGGCAGCAAAAAATTCAGGGAAATTTTCTGCGAGATAATCTTCCGATTCCCACGTAGCTTCATCTTCGGAATGTTCACTCCACTGGATCTTATACCACCTGGTTGTGGTCCTTCGTGTGACACGATCCTTTATATCCAAGACTCGGATAGGATATTCCGAGTACGTCAACTCTGGCTCAAGTTCTACTCCTTCAACATCGACGACTTGATCAGGCACTCGGAGACACTTCTTCACTTGTGACACGTGGAACACATTATGCACGTTAGAGAGGTGCTCTGGTAATTGCAGTCTGTAAGCCATTTTTTCCACACGTTCCATAATCTGAAATGGTCCGATGTAACGTGGGGCTAATTTGCCTTTGACTCCGAAGCGGTTAATCCCTTTCATTGGCGACACTTTCAGATAGACATAGTCTCCAGCCTTGAATGCTAACGGTCGACGCCTTTGATCGGCATAGCTTTTCTGACGCGACTGTGCCACTTTCAAATTCTCTTGGATCAGTCGGACCTTCTCTTCAGCTTCATTAACCAGGTCAACTCCGTAGAACCATCTTTCTCCTGGTTCGGACCAATTCAACGGAGTGCGACACCTACGACCATAGACTGCATCAAATGGGGCCATCTTGATGCTTTCCTGATAGCTGTTGTTGTATGAGAACTCTGCCAAAGCCAGGCACTCGTCCCACGTGTGAGTGTAAGTGAGTGCAGAAGCCCTCAACATATCTTCAAGTACTTTGTTGATTCTTTCAGTCTGTCCATCAGTTTGCGGATGATACGCTGTGCTGTGCAAAAGCTTCATCCCTAATGACTTGTGAAATGCTTTCCAGAATTTGGAGACAAATTGAGTACGTCGATCAGAGACAATAGTCTTAGGCACTCCATGCAGCTTCATCAGATTTTCCATATATAGCTTCGGATAGGTTGCAGCAGTATATGCAGTCTTCATAGGCATGAAGTGAGCTTGCTTGGTGAGACGGTCCACAACGACCCAGATGGAATCAAAGCCTCTGGATGTTCTGGGCAGACCCACGATGAAATCCATGCTGATATCTTCCCACTTCCATGCAGGGACAGGCAGTGGTTGCAGCTCTCCCCCGGGCTTCATATGTATAGCCTTTACCTTTTGACAGGTATCACACCTAACAACATACCGAGCAATCTCTATCTTCATCTTTGTCCACTAGAATTTCTGCCTCAAGTCCTGATACATCTTGTTGCTTCCTGGATGAATGGAGAATCTTGTTAAATGTGCTTCATCGAGGATCTTTTGTCGCAACTCAGGTATCTTTGGGACTACCAGACGATCCTTGAACCAAACGACACCTTCACCATCAATTCTGAAGCAATCAGCCTTGCCGGCTTGGACTTTTTCCTTGATATGCTTGATGCCTTTGCTTCCTTTCTGAGCAGCAATGATCTCCTCTCGGATGGTGGTCTTAATACTAATATGATGCAAGCTGCCTTGTGGCACTATCTCTATACCTAACTTTTCCATCTCATAGCACAGAGATAAATCATAGGATCTTACAGTCAAACAGTTGCAGTGAACTTTCCGACTAAGTGCATCAGCGACCACATTTGCCTTGCCTGGATGGTAGTGCACTTCAATGTCGTAATCCTTGATCAATTCAAGCCATCTTCATTGCCTCATGTTCAATTCTTCTTGAGTAAAAATGTACTTTAGGCTCTTGTGATCAGTGTAGATGTTGCAAGTACTACCCAACAAATAATGGCGCCAGATCTTCAATGCATGAACAACGGCGGCCAATTCCAGATCATGCGTGGGGTAGTTCTCTTCATGGCGCTTGAGCTGTCGTGAAGCATAAGCGATGACTCGGCCCTCTTGCATCAAGACACAACCTAGGCCGGTGCCAGAAGCATCACAGTAGACATCAAATGGTTTTTCAATGTCAGGCTGAGCTAATACTGGAGCTGTGGTCAACAATTTCTTCAAAGTTCGAAATGCTTTCTCACACTCAGGAGACTAGATAAACTTGACCTGATTCTTTAACAAGTTGGTAATGGGCTTGGCTATCCTGGAGAAGTCCGGAATAAAGCGACGGTAGTGCCCTGCCAATCCCATGAAACTACGGACTTGATGTACTGAGGTTGGTGGCTTCCAATTCAATATTTCTTCCACCTTACTCGGATCGACAGATACACCTTCAGCTGACAAAATATGTCCAAGAAATGGGACTCGGTCCAACCAAAACTCACACTTGCTGAACTTGGCATAAAGTTGGTGCTCCCTTAAGCGAGTTAGGACGACACGAAGATGGTGGGCATGCTCTTCGGGAGTTTTGGAATAGACAAGGATGTCGTCAATGAACACGACCACAAATTTGTCAAGCTCAGGCATGAAAACGGAGTTCATAAGGTACATGAAATAGGTAGGTGCGTTGGTTAGGCCAAAAGACATGACTAGGTATTCATATAGGCCATATCTGGTCGTGAAGGCTGTTTTGGGGACGTCTTCGGGACAGATCTGGATTTGGTGATAGCCAGATCTAAGGTCAATTTTGGAGAACACCTTGGCTCTAGCTAACTGGTCAAAGAGTAGGTCAATACGAGGCAACTGGTATTTGTTCTTGATGGTTACCTCATTGAGTGGACGATAGTCCACACAAAGTCTGAGCGACTTGTCCTTCTTTTTTACAAAAATAGCAGGACAACCCCAAGGAGATGAACTAGGTCTGATAAAATCCTTATCCAACAGATCTTGCAACTGAACTTTAAGCTCGGCCAATTCCTTGGGAGGCATCCTATAAGCTCTACAAGAAATAGGTGCCGTTCCAGGCTTCAACTCAATGGCAAATTCCACCTCACGATCAGGAGGTAATCCAGGCAGATCCTCAGGAAATACATCCGGAAATTCACAGACTACCGGAATATCCTGCACCTCTTTGACTGATGTGGCACATAACCTTTGCACGGACCTTCCAACTTTTCTCAAGGGTAGTGGGAGTTGGATGAGGAGCTGAGAGTTACTATCAGGTATATTCACTCTTATAGTCCTATTTAGCACATCTATAAGGGCCTTGTGCTGATACATCCAATTCATGCCTAGGATCACATCAATATCTTGATCTTTTAGCACTATCATGGTAGTGGGGAATATGTGCCCTCCCAATTCTATAGGCACGCGTTGCACTACTTCCTTAGTACTTATACGTCCTCCGGGTGACTGTATAAGGAAATTTTCCCTTATTTCCTGAATTGGGATCTCATGCTTGCTGACAAAGGTACGATTGACGAACGAGTGAGATGCACCAGAATCAAAGAGCAAAATTGCAGGATGACCTGCGATAGGAAACCTACCTAGCATGACAGGTTCTCCATCGGGAATCTGATCAACTTGGGTATAGTAAACATGGCCTGCTTTCTTGACCATCTTACCTTTCTGAGCATGCTGCTGGTGACCACGATGCTGAATCTGCTGCTGCGGTTGTTGTTATTGAGCATTAGGAACCTTAGATATACTCGGATTGTACTGCTTTGGAAAAGGACAATTGCGGGACCAATGTCCCATCTTGCCGCAATTATAGCAAGGATGGTTGTAATTGGTTTGGTGAGTAGTGATACGAACACTTGGGGCGTTCGGTTGGGTGGTGTTTTGTTGGTTCAAGGTATGGGAGGTAGCGGCAGTGCGAACAACGATCTGCTGCTGGGGGTATTGTGGTTGGTTATGGTAAGTGGGATGATAAATAATCCTCTGACGCTTCTGATCGCCAAAAGACCCAGCTTTCTTCTTCTTTTTCTCGTCCTGGTGCTTACGGTTGCTCTCTTCAAAGGCAATGGCACTGTCGACAGCCTCATGATAGGTGCAGTTAAGGTTGTTAGATAAGCTTCTTTGAATCTTGAAGTTCAGACCCCTGACAAAGCAGTCCTTCTTCTTCGGATCGGTGTTGGTACGCTCAGGGGCGTATTGCGCCAAGTGATTGAACTGACTGACATATTGCATGACAGTAGATTCCTTCTGCTGCAGTGCCAGAAACTGATCAAGCTTCATCTTCATGATGCCAGCTGGAATATGGTGGGCACGGAAAGCCTCACAGAATTTTGTCCAGGTAAGTTGATAACCATCGGGCTGTGCGGAGAGGAGGTTTGCATACCAAGCGCTTGCAGGACCTCGTAGTTGCTGTGCTGCAAACAGTGGCTTCTGGATCTCGGTGCAGTGGATCAGACTAAAATTTTGCTCCATGGTACGGAGCCAATCATCAGCCTCCAGGGGTTCAGCTTTGATGAAGACGGGCGGATAGGTTTTAGTGAAATCCACATACGTGGTCTCCTCATCATCGTGGCGGCCTCGACGCCCACCACGATTGTCTCGATTCTGCGCCATTGTATTGGCGGCATTGGCCAGGGCCGCAATGGCATCAGCCAGGGTTGGTGGAATAGGCGATGGGTTGAAAACACCTGCTCCATCCTCGGAGGTTCCAGCACCGGACGACCGAGTGTTGACAGGCATCTGTGGATAAGCAAGCCAAACTTAGGTCCGATATCATTTATCCAAAACCTAGAGGCAATACGGGCTTAAACATGGCATCACTATTGATACTTGTCGTACAAAGGCAGAATCCCCTAATAGTAACTAAGGTTTTATGACAGGCAGGAAAAGAAGGTTTGGTTTAGTGAGAACTTGATAGGCTAGGAAGAATAGGCTTCCTAGATTCTAACCCAAAACCACTTTTAAGGAGGAAGTTAATTAATCATGTGAGATTATCATGATGCATGAATCGCACTTACGAATTTTAAATCATGCAATAGGAAATATAAATATCACTTTAATATAGGGCTAAATAAATATGCTACCCACTTGCTACCATAGATAGTTTATGGCGTAAGGTAAAATTAGAGAATGAGATAAGAACTATTGGATAAGGTAAGATTGAATGGATAAGGTAAGAATGTAAGCATTTTGGGCCAAAATACCAATTTAGATTTTTTTGTGATCCAAGAAATTTTGAAGTTTTCAAAAGTAACACTGTAATGATTGGGCAACGGATCGCTCTGATACCACCTGTAACAGAACCGCCTAAATCACGTGGCCCACAGGCACCTGTCATTGTCACTAATGACCTCTGACAGCCGGGCCCGCGTCCCAGATGATCCAGGCAGCCCTGCCGGGCTACATAAGCGCCCGTATTCTCCGATAGGATCCCATTGCGAAGCCATTATAGGGTTACAACATTTCGTAATAAAATACATCAGAGTAAAGGCGCGGAAGATTTCATAGTACATAGGTTACAAACCAGATGTTCAAATATAAATTCAAGTACAGTTATTACAATCTAGACCTAAATAGAAGAAGCATCAGGGTAGCAGATACACATAATAATACGAACCCTGCCCAAGGGTCCAATATCACTCATCATCACTTCCTTCACAACGAGCATCCCGCAGCAGGGAGCAAGATAGACCTCCGGCTGCTGACTTCCTGCAACAGGGGTTAACAAACCCTGAGTACTGGGGTACTCCGCAAGACTTACCCGACGAAAGGTGTAAGATTAGACTCAGGAATGCAGGCTGAGGGGAGTCAAGGTAAGGCTATAGCATGAGTTCAAGAGTTTTGCGGAAAAGCATTACTATCCTATTTCAATATTTCATCTCAATATTATTTTAATCATAACCATAGTTCCGTGCACCTTTTCATATGTCACCTTCTTTCAATTGCTTAATCATTCTCAAAATCACCTAGTTCCGAACCACTTTTCGGTGTAAGTCAGTGGATCAAGTCTCCATTAACCGAGGAGCAATGTCAATTCGAATCCAGAAAGTACCCAGCTGGGGATCCCTATCCACACTGCATATGTAGCACTTAAGCTTGCATATGCCAACCCCGCCTACCACGGCTTTTCATACCCCGGAACCGGTCCTGCGCCACCCGAGAGCACAGTACTCCTCTAGTCTCCAGGCACGCCGGCCACGAGGGTACACGCTACTCTCGCCATCTCTCCACTCCCAGTGCGTGGTTGTCGGTTCCAGCAGTAGAGCCACTCCCAGTGCGTGGTTGTCGGTTCCAGCAGTAGAGCCACCGGAGTCAGAGGCTTCCTGTAGTATGTGGCTAGTTACAAAGTCTCGATCCAGCAGGCCGACAACGAACGGTCCCTAAAACAGTTTTCCATTGGTTACCATGCATTGGCACTCTAACCCAAGTACAAAGTAGCCGAACGGTTCCAAATCCGTGCCCGTCGGTGACAAGACATGGGAACGCCGCTACATGTGCACATCCATCCGAACGGACTTCCTTTTTCATTTTCATTTTTCCGGCGGCGGCAATGCATCGGGACTCTAACCCAAAGTGCAAAGCCAACCGAACGGTTTCCAATCCGTCGATGACAATACATTGGGACTCCAACCCAAGTGCAAGTCACCCGCACAGTTGCAAATTCATATCCATCTCTAGTATATCATCATAGCTCAGAAAATAGCATTTTATGCAAAACTAACTTTAAAGAGCAGAGCTAAGTATTTTCAAACATTTTCACTTTAAAACAGGTTTCGGGGTTATATATCAAGGCAGGTCATGCAGCAAGTAGGTGACAATCAACTCCTATCAACCTAAAGCAATTATTTAACTCAAGGTGATAACATTTTAAAAACACAAGGAACGGTTGAATGCACCGGGGCTTGCCTTGGATTGCGTGAAGTGTCGGATCCGGACCAGTACCACAGATGTCAAAATCCAGAACGACCTCGAGAACAATCTCCTCAGTGACTGCCTTCACTTTTACCTCTGGCTCCTCGGTCACTATACGCATGCAATGATGAATGTTTCAATGCGATGCAACATAAAATGACAAATGCAAAATCTCAGAATAAATAATGCCTAATTCAAGCATAACTGTACCTCATCACTTAGTCATAACCATACTAGACTAAGGTGCCCAAGGTCATAAGGGTGTTTGAACTAGAACTACAATCAATCCGAAATCTACATCAAACCCTAATCACCAAAATTTCCTATTTATTTTACTAATCAATTAACCAAGCATATAATTAATACTTAATTAGATTATTTTCATTTGACCTCAAACTTCACAAACAGATAGATCTTGACTTATAACAGTGCAAAATAAAATTTCATGATTTTTGGAATTACAGAGAATTAATTAAAAATGCCTAAAGTTGCATTTTTGATTTAATATACTGATTTTTAACTACTATAGAAAGTGTTCAAAACCTATATTTAATATTTTTATAAAATACTACACACCACAGAGAGCATTCACAAAAATTTCCATAATTTTTGGTGCAGTATATTAATTTACACAAAAAGATTAAAACGCAGAACTATTCATTTCAAATATCAATAGAAAACCCTTTGGAAATTCCCGAAAAAAGAAAGCGAGAAACTGGCCCGGGTCGGCCCAACAGCACGCAGGCCGGTCCAGCGCGGCCTCCCTCTGCCCCGCGCCACTGACAAACGGGCCCCGCCCGTCGTCACTCCCTCTCTCCCCGCGCCACTGCCAAACGGGCCCCGCCCGTCAGTCGTTCCCTCTCTCCCCCTTTCTTCTTCCTCCCGCCGACTCCTACACGCGCGCGCGCGGCTCTGCGCCACCGGCGAAGCCGTGCCGGCGGAACCGACACCGGTGACAGCAACACTCCGACGAGCTCCCCACTAGCACCCGCACCCCAGCTACGGACTCCGCACCGCTCCCCGGCCTCCCAAGCTCGACCGAGAGCGGCCATGGCGGCTCACCGCGGCAGCGACTCAAGTTCCGAGACCTACGGATCATCACACGCCAAACCGGCGACATCGAGGGTACCACAGAGCTCACCGAGATCATGAATCGACAGGTGGTTGAGACGGAGAAGGCTCGGAACGACGAGCTTGACGATGGCGGTCGGAAACAGCAGGTCGGACTCGACGGCGACCTCCCGTTCCGGCGATTCTAAGGCACCAGAAGGGAAACCATCACGCGCACGAGCATCAACAAGGAATAGGCAAGCCAAAACGTGAGAGTTTGGAGGTAGAGGCTCACCGTGGTGGGCTAGGCATGTGGGGAGTGCTTGCGGCGGCGCTCCGACCAGTCCTGGGAACGGCGACGATGTTCTGGCGAACACGGACCACTACCGCCCACGCCGAGTGTGGCAAACGGTACGGGAGGGAGATGACTAGCTAGCTGCACAATGAATTTGACCGAGGTGGCTTGGGAATGGCTAATTCGACCGTGGACGGCAAGGGGTCACCGGCAACTGCGGAGGGAAGAGTAGAGAGATGAGGGGTGCTCGTCGCTTTTAAACGGACATGGGAGGAGGGGATAAGCTCGTGCGGGTACCGGGGTCCTCCTTCGACCACCACGCGGCGGTGTCCGGGCCCCGGTCGGCCGGACGGTGCCGGCGCGCGGTGCGGCGCACGCGCGCACGCGCGCTGCCCCGTGCAGACGGGTGGTGGGGGTCCGGAACAGTAGCCAGTGCCAAAATTCAAACCCTATGGTTCCCAATTATTCCCTACCCAAATTGAATCTGGCAAAACTCCAAGAACAAAAGTTGTGGCAAATTTCTTATAGAACAATTTTGCTTTTTGAGCCAAACTCAGATTCGGCCCAGATTTGAAGATATTCAAAAGGGGGTAAAAAGGGTTTGAATTTCAAACCTGAAATTCTAAAATTACTTTTAATTTTCCTCAACAACTGGAAAAATGGTCGAAATAGAAGTTGTTCCTTTCAGTGAGCTCTACAACTCTTATTAAGGAGGTTTTGTCAAATTCCTAATATTTTAGAAATTGAGGTTTCAAATTTAAATTTAAACATAGTAATTTGAGTTTAATTTGAATTTCTGGAACATAACTTCAAAATCTCCAAAAATAAAAGTTGTTCCATTTTAAAATCTCTACAACTTTCTTAAGACATTTTCCTCAGATTCAATATATATTTTGAATTAGGGTTTTAGGTCAACCCTACGGCTTAATTTGATTTCTATTTAATTTTATTTTTAACTTTTGACTGGGGACTTAATTACACAACCAATGAAATCCAATCACTCTAGCACCCTAAACACAATCATATGCAAATGATCAAATTAAACATGATGACATGGCAGTTTAATTATGCAGTAATACCAGGGGTATTACAGTGCTACAGCGGGCCCGTCTCACGGCCGTCATCGTTGGGTGACGCCCCGGCAGCTGGCCATCTACAGCAGGTAAACCAGTTTGCATCCATGGTGTTGATCCCTTTCAATCTTGACACATCTGCTTCTCTGCCATTCTCCAGTCAGGCTCGCCTGATTCCTTTTCCTCCGGGTGCACCAATTGGTCTTGACACCCGGACCCGTCGGACTGCGCCTCCTCAAGACCCTCCTCAAGACCCGGCCCCGAGCGCTGGATCCGATTCGGGGTCCTCTGCGGACTCTGACGGGTCCTACACTACCGTCGATGGTCGCCTCTTCCACCACCAGATGGTGGAGTACCGTAACCTCTATTCTGAGGCTACGAAGAAGAATGGCCGGCTGCAGGGCGTCAACGAAGCCCAAGCCGCTGCCCTTGCCGCCGCCGAGTCCGAGGTGGCCAAGTGCAGGCCCGGCTCGCCGAATCGGACGCCTCGGTGGCAGGTAATGCCTTGAAGTCTTTATTGTGATGCGCTGATGATCATCTTTGTGCTGACTCTTCTTTCTTCTTGTAGCCCTGACCGCGCAGCTAGAAGAGTTGCGCGTAGCCGCCGAGACCGCCGCCAATGCCGTCAATGCTCGCGGCAACACACAGACGGAGCGGCTCTTGGATGTTCACCACCGTGCCCTCCAGGTGGCCATGACCAACGTTCGTCACGGCACCACCGGGGCTCTCACGCCCGCTCGACTCCGCTCTGGTATAGCCCTGGAGGCCTTCGAGCCCGGGTTCCCGGAGGGCCAGGACATGGAGGAGGCCAGCGCCCAACTGGCGAACTTCTTCCCCCACGCCGACGGGGTCGCGGCTGTCACCGACGCCCAAGAAATCATAGATAGAGCCACCCATAATCCGAATTAGAATGTAATAGAGCTCCTGTAAACATGATCAGAAATAAAAACTCTATTTATAATCACCAATCTGATTTCTATGTGTTCGGGTACATATACATTCAGATTTTTTTTTTGTTTTTTATTTTTGGACTAAAGGCGATGTAATTACATCGGCTGTTACACTCCATCGGAGGTGTTTCATTTTTGTGCTAAAGACGACTCGTTAAAACGAAATCGGCTATTATAGACTCTTATTTTTGTTCTGAAGGCGATTCTCCACATAGAATCGGCTGTATGAGCCAGATCTTGCATCGATCGGCTATCATCCCCCAACTAGGATGCTAGGATGGTATTTCTTCAGATATTTTCCATTGATCGCCCTGGCAAATCTCCTTCCTTCCATATCTTCGAGTATATAGGCATTGCCAGGCGCACATTCAACAACTCGATACGGGCCTTCCCAATTTGGCGACCACTTGCCGAATCGGCTATCTTTGGTTCCGATAGGTAGGATAGTCTTCTATACCAGCTCTGATTCGGCAAAGCTCTTTCCTCTTACTTTAGTGTTGTAATACTTAGCCACCCGTATCTTATTAGCTTCGTTACACTCCAGAGCCTTGAGCCGATGACAATGTAAATCTTCAAGACTGTCCATCATGATATCTTTGTACTCACCGGCTGTAAGCTCATTCTGTAACTTGACGCGCCGTGTTTCGGACTGAATTTCCCAAGGAAGGACAGCAGCGTGCCCATAAACCAACTCATACGACGTAGTTTTAGTTGATCCATGCTGAGCCATCCGGTATGCCCATAGAGCTTCACTCAGCGTCAGGTACCACCTACTGGGAGTCTGCTCAATCTTTTTCTTGATAATCTTGATTAAAATTTGATTTGACGCTTCAGCCTGACCATTGGCTTGGGCATAATAAGGTGATGAATTATACACTTTAATGCCCATGCCGTCAGCAAAGGTCAAAAACTCATCTGAAGTGAACATAGTCCCCTGATCTATCGTGATAGTCTGTGGTATACCAAATCTGAAAATGATATGTTCCTTTATAAACTCGACTATATCTCCAGATGTGTCGTTCTTCAAAGGAACAGCTTCTACCCACTTAGTAAAATAGTCTGTTGCAACCAAAATCCACTTGTGACCTTTACTGGACGGTGGATAGATTTGGCCGATCAGATCGATTCCCCAACCTCTGAACGGCCATGGCTTGATGATAGGATTCATGGATGAGGCAGAAGACTTCTGCACATTCCCGAATCTCTGGCACTCTTGGCAGCCCTTGTAATACCTGAAACAATATTTGAGCATTGTTGGCCAATAATAACCAGTCCTTCTGATAATCCATTTCATCTTATAAGCCGATTGGTGAGCACCACAGACTCCTTCATGAACCTCACTCATCAGCTTCATCGATTCTTCTGCCCCGAGGCATCTCAGCAGCACCCTTTCGACAGTCTTATAATACAACTGACCGTCCAACAGCACGTACTTGATAGCTTTGTACCTCAGCTTTCTACTAACTTTCTGTGAAGGATTTGCAAGGTAACTTGCTATCTCGCCCCGCCAGTCATCAGCTAATTGCTCAGTATTGAGGATTTCCTGCATCGATCTGTAACCCGAAGCGCTCTGCGCTAGCCGGTTAGCCTCTTGATTCTGGGCTCTGTGAATATGACATAGTGAAACTACTAAGAACCCTTTGATCAAACTTTGGCATTGATCATAATAGCCTCTGAGTACGTTGTCTTTACATTCAAATAGGCCGAGCAATTGGTTGATGATTAGTTTTGAATCTCCAAAAACCTCAACTACGTCGGCCTTTGCTTCATGCAGAAGCTGAAACCCCTTCCAAATCGCCTCATATTCAGCCTGGTTGTTTGTCACTGTCGGCCCGATCTGCAAAGCGTACTCAAATCGTTGACCTCGAGGTGATATTAGTATTACCCCAGCACCTTCGCCTTGTCTACAAGATGATCCATCAAAGAACATAGTCCACGGCACCACATCAGCTATACTGACGGCGCCGTCATGATGCTGGGTGATGAAATCAGCTATTGCCTGACCTTTGACTGCCTTAGCCGATTCGAACCTCAAGTCAAACTCAGAGAGAGCCAAGATCAACTTCTCGATCCGTCCGTTCAGGATAGGCATTGACAACATATGCCTGATCACATCGGCCTTGGAAACTACCACACATTCGGCCGATAGCAAATAGTGCATCAGCTTAGTGCACGAGTAGAATAAACATAAGCACAGCTTCTCAGTTGGCGTGTACCTTGTCTCGGGATCCAGAAGCCTTCTGCTCAGATAGAAAACTGCCCTCTCTTTTCCTTCAAACTCTTGAAAAAGGGCCAATCTAATTGTATGGTCTTCGGCTGTCATGTACAGCTTGAATGGCTTACCTGCCTGTGGCGGTACCAGAACAAGTGGAGACTTCATATATTCCTTGATTTCATCGAAAGCCTTTTGCTGTACGTCACCCTATTTGAATTCCTGAGTGTCCTTCAGCTTCAACAGTGGCGAGAACGGCAGCACCTTCTTTGACAAGTTGGCAATGAATCTTCTGATGAAATAAATCTTGCCAAGTAAGGACTGCAATTCCTTCTTGTTAGTCGGCGGCACAAGCTGATCGATGGCCTTCCTGCTCTTGCTGCCAACCTCGATTCCTTTACGATGTACCATGAAACCCAGAAACTCGCCAGCTGACACCCCGAAAGCACATTTATTAGGATTCATCTTCAAGCCATGCTTCTGAGTACATTCCAGGGTAGCCTTCAAATCGGCTAAGTGCTCCTTGTAACTTTTGGACTTCACAACTACATCGTCGATGTAAATTTCTACGATCTTGCCAATCAACTTATGAAAAATATAATTCATAGCCCTTTGATAAGTTGCACCAGTATTTTTCAAACCGAACGTCATTACAACCCACTCGAACAAGCCAATAGCACCAGGACACCTGAAAGCAGTCTTAGGAATATCTTCATCAGCCATAAAAATTTAATTGTAACCAGCATTATCATCCATGAAGCTGATGACCTGGTGCCCCACAGTCGAATCAACTAACATATCGGCTATCGGCATTGGGTAGCCGTCCATCGGGGTAGCCCTGTTTAAATCCCTGAAATCGATGTAGACCCGCAACTTGCCATTCTTCTTGTATACAGGGACGATATTCGATACCCACTCGGCGTATCGGCAAGCTTGAATGAACTTGGCTTCCAGCAACCTCTCGATCTCGGCCTTGATGTCAGGTAATGAATCCTGCTTGAATCATTATGGCGGCTGCTTGAACGGCCGAAACCTAGGCTTGATAGGCAATCTGTGCTCGACAATCGATTTGTCCAAATCGGGCATCTCGTAGTACTCCTAGGCAAAGCAGTCTTTGTATTCTTTCAATAAATCAATCAACTCCCGCCTGAACTCAGGGTCAAGATTGACGGCAATATATGTCGGCCTTGGTCTGTCACTTGATCCGATATCCACTTCTTGAAGTTTATCGGCCGACGTAAAACCCTGTCCAAGCTTGCCCTCGGTGCCATCGATCGGGTTGTCCATTAATAAAAAGACTCAGAGCCGATTGCCCTGACTGGCTGTTGACTCTCATCGCTGACCCTGATGGAGCCTTCTTCCCAAGTCTTGCCAGAAAAACAGTCACGATCCCCAGCTTCCCAGTAGACAGCATCTACTGCGGCTATACTCACCGAGTCATCGGCGAGGACCACCTCGACCTCGTCACCATGCCACTGCATCACACATTGGTGCATGGTTGACGGTATGCAGCAGTTAGCATGAATCCAATCACGCCCAAGTAGCAGACTGTAAGAACCCTTACTGTCAATCACGAAGAAGGTGGTGAGCAGTGTCTTTTTGCTGACTGTTAGCTCGACATTGATTGCCCCCCGGGTATTTGAAGAATTACCCCCGAAATCTTTGAGCATCATGTCGGTCTCGATCAAATCATCAGGGCCCTTGCCCAGCTTGCGGAAGGTGGTGTAGGGCATGAGATTGACAGTGGCACCACCATCGACTAGCATCTTGGTCATGGGCATCCCATCGACATACCCCTTGAGATACAGGGCCTTCCGGTGCCGGTGCTTGGGTGGCTTGTCAAAGGCAGCTTGCTGCGCGAAAACCAGCTTGGCGGTGGCATGCTCAGACTCCGACTCATCAGAATCAGAGAGAACTTCAATCTTCTTGGCTCGGGACGCCCTGAATTCAGCCGGAAGCACAAACACCATCTGCACATCGGCTGTTGCTTTCCCTTTGTCCTGAGGAAACTTCTCCCGCAAGAATTGCTTCGGGTGGCCTTCTTCTTTGAGCTCCCTGTTCTTGAGGCGTTGCACGTGGCGTCTCTGGCTCTTGGTCAAGTTCCCAGGGCACCACTAATTCTCCTGCCAGACCGGCTCTTGGTGATCAACTGCTGCTTCGTTGAGCCGATCGCGCAGGCCTCTTTTTTCGCGCCGATCCTGCATGTCATGTGAGCGTCCGAGCCTCTCATGCACAGACTGGCGTTTGGTCTGAGAGTGCCTGTACTCTCGGTATTGATCGCTTCACTCCGGGCAATTGCGCAGAGTCGGCAATCTCAGACCTTCATTTCAGCAATGCCTGAAGAATGGGCAATGCCAGTGGCTTTCTTCTCCCTCCCGGCGGCGAGCTAGCTCTTCCTGGTAGCGGGCCTCTTCTTCATCATGAGCCCATCTCTGGTACTCTTCCTCTTCAAGCTGCCTCCGGTGGGTCTTCTCTTTCTCCCGACGCCATTTGTTCAACAGATCGCAGGAAGTAGGCCTGGTCTTCTTTGTGCCGCTGGACTCTCCCTTTTCATATTGGCTCCGATTCTGCTCCCGCCTTCTCTTGATCAAAGCCAGCTCCTCGGCCTATATCTGCATATCAGGATCGACTGATGCATTCCTTCTAGCTTGGCTGGAGGTCAGAACTTTCATCTTGCCTGCAGGGGCCGACACCTCGACCATATTCTGGCCCTTCGGGAACGGGAACATATCAATCTTCATTTTTCCCTTAGCAGGACTGTCAAACTTTAATAAGCCACGGGAGATAGCCCTCTGTATCTGAGTTTTGAATGCGCGGCATCCGTTGGTGTCATGTGAGGTGAGACCGTGGTACTGGCAGAACGTCTTCCCCTTCAAGTCTTCAGGAGAGGGTCTTACATAATCGGCGGGGAAGGTAATCTGCCCAGCACTGACCAGCAGATCGAATAATTTGTCCAGCTTATTTGTATCAAAATCATACTGATCCTCTGCGCTCCACTTCTTGGGCACGGCCATGGGTTTCTTGCCCCACCTCAGCTCGACGGCGGCGATTTCATCTTCATCTTCCTCCTCCGAGTCTAAATTACTGATGAACGTCATTTGTTTGTACTTCCCCTCCTTACGGAAGGTCTGAGCTTGCAGCTCGAGGGCCGTCACTCACTGCAACACTGGCTAACACTATCAAAGTCAATGCCCGCCAGCTTTTCCTGAATGTGCGGGAGCATTCCACCAACGACCAAGTGAGCGAGCTGCTTGTTAGGTAGGTGCAGTAAATAGCACATGTTCCTCATTTCCCTGAAACGCCTGATGAAGGTCGATCTAGTCTCGTTGCTCTTCTGGCGCATGCTGGTTAAATCAACAATAGTTTTCTCCCCATTGCCAGAGAAGAAATAGCTGTGAAACTTGCTTTCCAGATCTACCCATTTTTGAATTGACCCGGGCTCCAGAGTGGTGAACCAATTGAAAGCCGGCCCTGTCAGTGACAGTGAGAAGAAACGGACCCTGTGAGCATCCTCATACGACGCCTCACCGAGCTGAGTCAGGTAACGGCTGATGTGCTCTATGGTGGATACATCGTCTTGACCGCTGAACTTGGCGAAATCCGGCATGTGATACCTTGGTGGTAATGCCACGCGATCAAACCATTCAGGGTAGGGGCGTCTGTATCTGATCGACACTCCCGCCTTCAGCTACAAGCCAAATTGGTCCCTGAGCATTGCACTCATCTTGTCCACCAACTCGTCTTGAGGTGATTGGGCATAACCGGGATGTGGCGCCGACGTGAGCTCATCATAAGTGTGCCCGATGTGATAGTTTGGAGTTGTTGAAGGCACGTTTCCAGTCGGCACACTCCTAGTCGACACGTTCCCAGTTGTAAGCATGTAAGCAGCAATTTGCTCGGGAGAGTAGTCTCTGTATAGCTTGGGCTGCTGAGCTATTTTTGGAGCCGAATCCGTCGTCATATTGGGATGTTGATCAGACGACTTTGACGGTTTCGGCTGTTGCGGCAGAGAATCAGATGTTCCGGCCGCTGCATCTGAGTCGGAATCTTCTGGGGGTATATTGAAGTATGTTGGGCCCAATAATTCCCAATCCTGCTTCTTGATGACGGTCTTCATGATGCTGTAGAATGTTTGCAGGAAAACGTTGTGATGATGCCCGACTGCCTGATGCGAAGCGTTCCAGATGGCGCTCTGGATGAATTCCTTGAACTCTTGCTCCTCCTTGTCGGTGTGGCCAGGCATGACCCACCTTGGGTAGGGGTTCTTCTTGAACACGCGGCCATCGCGATGTTTAGCAAACGACAGCAGACAGGCATTAGTGAACTCTTCAATGATCTGCTCTAGCACCACAGCATCCTCGGGATTGATCTCCTCACGCTTGGCTCTGATGACGCCGTCGTCCCTGGGAGTCACGGTTTCCGGAGCCTTTCCCTTAGTCATGAGTGAAACTGTCCCACCGGGTGTGCCAAAAAGTGTGTTGGCACAAAATGTGGTTCCTTACGCTTCAACACACTAGCGAAGCCGGATATGATCTCAAGAGCGTCGGAGCTTCCAAGATCCAGCTAGCTTCAAACCTGGTTAGAGAGTACCGATAACCCTCAGGCATGCCAGTCAATTTGACCTGCAATTGATAAGGAAAAGATAATACTCAGTAATCACAGGGCGGAACTAACCGGTGGATCTAGGTAGTTCCAACTATGTGGCTCCGAGAGCCGATTGAATCGGAAATCGACTAAAGAGTCGATTCCAGCATGTATGCATGTCTTGCCAAGGAAACGATTATTGAACTGATACGTAACCGATTGATATGTGTAATCAAACAGAACAATCTACATTAAGCAAGTCTATGCAGATAGTTATAACAGATTAAAGCATAATCGATTATTGTAAACAAGTCAAATCATTCAGTTCAGACTGTCTGAATGTCAAACAGACAGAAATCGGCTATTTAGCCGATTTGGTAGGGCACGATCGGATAACTGATTTTTCTCGTGAAAGCACAACTGCATCGGCTAATTAGCCGATCCAGGGTCTGTGAAGCAGAACACTTAACAGTGATTAATTCCAGGTATAAACCTGATACTGATACGAAGCTGGTCTAGAAGGCCTGCGGCTTTGCACCAGTTTAGATTTATTCCTAAAAATAATCACAAACAAACCTAGAAGGAATACAGAGCTGGTCTAGAAGGCCAGCGGCTCTGTGTTCAATTAGATTGGCTCTTGCCAAGCCCTCTCATCACGTACGAACAAGACTGCGATAGTACTGACCGAATCAAGTGAATATTATAACAAAGCATAAACATGAACGAAACATAATGAACCTTTTTCATGTAGATCTAAGGCCAATACTATGCAATCTTGATCGGGCAGAGAGATGTTATATTGATAAATAAACAATAAATGATAGATAACATCTTGATAACTTAATGAATCTAACTAAGATGCCAAATTAGTTAGAGCCGATAACTAATCCATGCACGTAGTCAAGCTTAACCTAAGCCCTCGTCCACCGGATGACGCTAAACATAGATTAAATAAGAAAACAAACATGAATCGATAACTAATCCTTATTTGATCTAAACCCACGTCCACCGAATGACGCTAAACTCATATCAAACAAGAACCAACCCCGATCTACGATGCTCCCATGTCCACCGGATGACATTAAAGACACAAAACTTAGCGAGGCATGACGGTACTTACAAGCAAGCCTGCGTCCACCGGATGACACTCAGCCCGATTGAAGAACTCGCCGAGATATACGTTACTCCTACTCCTAAGGTTTGGCCGAAGCCGAAAGATGTGTTGTATTGGTGTGTCTTATTACAATGGCCGGGGTTTATATTTATATCCAGGGCTTTGATAGAGTCCTATTCGAATTACAACTCAAGATAAATACGGAAACTAACAAACTTTCCTAAATTAAAGGTAACTTGGAGCCCAATCTTTCCTTTCTTTAACGGACTCCGAACGTGATCATTTCCTGACGCCGGAGATCCGCGCTGACATCATCAATCGGCTATTTCTTTCAACCGCACCGTCTACGCTTCGGTCCAACAACCGATTCCGAGACCCAATCGACTATCTGTCTGAGCCTCTGCCCCGAAATCGGCTATCTGCGCTCAGCATCGACTATCTGCACCCAGTCCAAATTTTGGTGTAAACAATTAGTTATAATAATGTTGACCAAAATACTAAAAATAGGATTAGTATTGTTTTTCCGCAAAATACTTTGACTCTTGTTAAAGCCTTACCTTGACTCCCCTCAGTCTGTATTCCTGAGTCTCATTCCTTTTTCTTAGTCGGGTAAGTCTTGCGGAGTACTCCAGTACTCAGGGTTTGTTAACCCCTGTTGTAGGTGAGCCGAGAGTACAGTTCCTCTCGAGACCGTGCCGGTTGGCGGATCGGGCAAGGATGATGATGTGTATGATATAACTCTTGGGCAGGGTGTTTAGTTGTATGATACTACTCCACTATGAAACTCTGGTTTGGTGATAATGTAACTTATATTTGCAAATCTATGTTTATGAAATACTTTCGCACTCTTCACTCTGATTTATATTATTTGTGTAAACTGTTGAAACACTTGCAAGGTCTTTACAATGAGATCCTCGGGTGAATTAGGGCTTCCGAGGAAACCCGGCAGGCCAACTAGGTCAAGGGGAACTCGTGCAGACTGATCATGGGTTCTTAGGGACTATGACGGTGCACGTGGGCCCTATGATTAAGACGGTTCTGTCACATCCATCCTCTCCCCATAAAAGCAACCGAGAGGTTTTGAGCGCTCTCCGGATAGAACAAAAGGTATGTTGCTTTTCTCTAGTAAAACAACTTGAATGGAACCTGTTTATAGTTTCCATGTTCTGTTAATATTTGTAATAAAAATGTTCTGTTGTTCATGCTCACAGATATTCAGATACCTGCATTTTTTCCATCCACTAAATGGAACCTATATTTAGCTTCCATCTTAAAACTTGGAAGCGATTTAATGAATGCAGAGCCTAGAATGTCAACAAACAGACTTTTGTGAGATTAAGTTGTATTTGATTCATGTTTATATTGCGTTAAATTTTATATGTATGATTTGAATATACTCTGTTATAGAGCTTAGATGGCATGTCTTCTCAAGTTTGTGCTAAAATCCTATTTGAATATACTATGTTTATAGAGCTTAGATGGCAAGTCATCTTCCATGTTATCCACATGTCTAGAACCACCGAACTTCTCTGTTATATAGAGCTTAGATTTTGATTTATTATATTATTTCTAGAGATTGTGATGATAGTTCGCTGTAGGTGGATTTTAAGATCAGCCACTGGTCATGGCGCGTATAATCCAATGTGCTGCAAAGCCGGGCCTTTTCATTGCACCCATGTGGCTGCTAGGCCTCGTCATTGTCGTTGTCGTCATCCTACTCCCATTGTGTGTGACGTGAGAGGTGTGACGCGGAGTCGAGGCAAGCTGTATGATGAACCAGTGCGATACATGCAAGAACGCCAACAGTGATGATCAAACATTCATGATGATCGCCATGGAAAAACGGCCGTACACTAAAAATTAAAAATAATATTCGAGTAAATATAAGACTCAAAATCACTTCGTATATTGCTGATTCATGTATGGTTTATGCCATTGATTGACCATCTTCTTCATTCGTGTAGTCTGATCAACCATATTAAAATACCGTGTAGAGTCTGATCAACCATCATAAAATACCTATGAACAATAAGAAAATATGGCGTTAGTGAAATAATATTTGTATAAATTAATTTGAATGAAAATGCACTGTATGCTTACGTAATCTTGTACTACCACACTTGTGGCGTTAGAACCTTCTGATATACAATATTCTTCATGAAAGTGCCATCCTCTGTTGTGGTCTTCTTATCCTTACCCTTTTTTTATTTGACACATTCCTATTTTTTCCCTCGGCAAGTTTTTTAGTATTTTTGTTGTCCATCTTTTTGGCCTCCTCTCCTCATGTGCATCCACATCAAGCGGGAGGGCAAGAATCTTAATATTCGCTCTTGACGTGGCTCTGGACATTGCAATGTACAAGTTTCATGGGAGAACACTGGTGCTGGAAGGTACACACCCACATTCGGTATAGTTAGGCTTGGTGACTTATTGACCATCATGGTGAATCTCTACCTGATAGGAAATTGCTTTTTCTTAAACTGGAACAAGAACATCTCGTCATCAAACAGGCACTTTGGTATTCGAGGAAGGAATACCCGCTTCCCAACATGCTGCCCCACCACTATCTCTGCATCGATTGTATTTCTACGGAACCCCCGCACTAAAAGGTTCTATATGGCTAGAGGGGAGTGAATAGCCTAAAAAAAACTCTACAAATCAGTTCAGCACAAGGTTAGTACAACAAATGGCAAAATATGCAAAGGTAATGCAACTACTAACCTAGGCACACCACCTACACAATTCTAGTTTAGCTAAAGTGAGAGGAAACAGGAGAGTTCAAGGTTCCTATATACTTCTATATTACTTAGGTTCTATGATAACTGAAGGATAGCTGGATATAGCGATCACACAATAGCACTTCGGGACATCAGAGCTTTAGCCACGGAAAGGGATGAGAAGCGGGCTAGGAAGGTCTGACTACGGTCCTACAATTATCAACCTAACATGGTGGAATACGTCGGCCATCAGAGATGTCACCACCTAGGGCTACCACAACTATCTGTGAGGTTGAGTGCAATCTTAGGTAACCTCTAGTCTAAACACCATGTCTACACTGTTAATTACTACTCTAATCTCTTGAAAACTAGAGCACTCGATGCAAGCGAAGATCCTATGCCAAGATATAACAACTATACTAACCAATCACATGAAAGGCATAAAGGCATAAAAGTAAATAGAGAAGATAACTACATTAAAGCATAAGTCTTTCAAAAGATAAGATACAAGTACATACCAGACCTCCGAAGAACTCTTCAGAACCTGAGCATAGCTCAACCCTCCCTAACTACAACTAATCTACTACATTGGAGAGAGGTTATCCTACAATGGGACACCTCTCAATGCAAGCCCTAACTAGAGAATATGAATTAGGGTTTTACAGAATGAATTGCCTCAGGGGCTAGGGGCCTGTTTATATAGGGAGGTGCGATGAATCTCAGCCCTCGGATCAAACCGACCTTGAGCAATAGTCCATATGAAACTTTAAAGGCGGTGGAGAGTCCACGTCGAAGGGGAGACGTATTGGTTTTCGGAGTGGTTCGACCGACGTAGCCCTCGGTTCGACCGAACCACTTCTGTGGCCGTTAGGCCCCGTCTTCGGTCGGTTGACTTCTCGTGTTTTCTAGATCCTCCTTAAATTGGGGTCATGGTGGAATATGCATTTTAACCCGACGTCCTTGATATTTTTCCATTTTTCTTGTTTGGTGCCTGGAAAACACCGATTCACCAAAACTCGTGAAACTTGTTAGAATCAAACCCTGATTGATTTATGCCGTTGATTCATGTTTAGTTGACGGTTAAAAATGATCAATAACTACCGTCAACAGTACCTAAAATTTTAACTTTCCACCATCTAAACACAGCCTAACTCTATAGCAGTATGTTTTAATACATCTCATGTTAAGTTAAAGAAAACAACGAAGCATGAGCAACTATAGTGGATTATGTATATGTAACAAAATACATATTACAATATCCTAATACCTTTGAGGCCCGTTTGGATCATTGGAATTGAATTCATTTTAAGAATCATAATCAACACACATATTAATTAACTCTATATGGTTGTATATAGATAAAATTTGTACATTATTATTGGTTATACGAGAGAGAGAGATACTTATTTGTTATATTTTTACCATGTGGGAGCGAGTTGAATAACATGCTATAAATTGCAAAATAGAAATACACCATGGTGATCTATAGAATCAAATTCCATCTCTCACCCATTGAATTTGAGGTAGGTTGTAATATGTGAACTTTGGAAAGTAGTGGAATGTCACATTCCAAGTGAAATAGCCTATGTTGTTAACTAGATTTCAATTTCTACAAATGAAAGGATCCAAACAGCCCCTTAGCGATCTTTGCAACGCTAGCATCCAAGTCTTGATGCAATCAAAGGCCCTAGAAACCAACCCCATCTCCTTGGCCTCCATTGCAGTGGTCTTGCATCCATTGAGCGCGAGGTCAGCAGCGTTGTTGTGCCCAACGATTAGCATAAGGAGCTTTAGCACGTAGAGGTCGGCGACGATGCCACATCCACCTCCTTGAGCATGAACGTAGCGTCCCAAGAGCAGCACCTGATCTCAACATGTCATAATGATGTCAAACCACCATCAACGTGGCAATGTGCACCGTCGCGACGATGGGCTTTCGTTATGCCTGAGAGCCATGAGTTCTGCCTGGATGTCCAAGACCGCGCGGCAGAGCCTCTGATGAAAGTGAGGTTTGAATGATTGTATTCCGTACATGTACAAGAGTACATATAGGGCAGCCAGGGTGGTACCACATAGGCGCCAAATTACATCCACAAATAGGGAATTACTGTAAATAGAACATGCTAACACTCCCCTGCATTGGAGCATGGTGAACGTTCAGGCTGAATCGAAACTCCTAGAACAAAGAGGTAGGAAGGCCCTTGATGAGGACGTCGACATACTGTGATGTCGTTGGAATATGAAGTACCTGAAGAAAGTGGAGGTCAATCTCAACATGCTTCCACTGATGCTGCACTGGGTTGCTGGAGAGGTAAACAATACTGATGTTGTCACAATAGATGAGAGTGGCACGGCGAGGTGGGTGGCCAGGCTCTATGATCAGCTGGCAGAGCCAAGTAGCTTTAGCAACACTGTTGACCACAGCTCGATATTCGTCCTTGTGCTATAGGGTCGAGATGCCAAACTAGAGGGGGGTGAATAGTCCTTTTTAAAATCTAATCATAGCGAAATAAAACCTATTCGGTTCTAACAATGATTCACCCCTCTAACTTGACTCTAAGCACCTTGCCAAAGATCCTATGCAAGAAACAAAGGTGCTAGCCTAGCTTGAGCTTCCCTAAACCATTTTAGCTAAAGATCACATAGACCTAAGTGCTAGTACTTCAAGCACGGGGAGCACCTATCAACTAGCAAGCAAAAGCGACTAAGCCCCTAAGCTCACTAAATGCTCAATGATAAAGATACACAATCCTAATCAAGGAGTGCAACTTACTTAGCTACACACATTAAGCAAGACACTACTTCTAAGCTACACAAGCTAAGAACGTGAGTGGCAAGCTACACAAGCTAACAGATCTCACAATAGCAACTACAACTACACAAGTGAAGTAATGAACAAAGTAAATAACTTGTGTAGAAGGGAGCAAACCACTGCAAAGGATGGAAAGGTGTTGACACAATGATTTTTGCCTGGAGTTTCACTTGTCACCACAAGCTATGTCCTCCGTTGAGACAAAATCCAAGGTTGCGACTGATCCTCTAGCAAGAGGTGACCACCACAGGTCACCACCCTCACGTGGGGCACTCACAAGCACTTGCTCTTGCTCTAGCTAGACCACTTGTTACTCTTCACGTCTCACTCTACTCACGATGCTCTTCACGTTCTCCCGCGGGGTGAGCTCCAACCCCTCACAGTCTTTTTCTAGAGCCAAGCACAATCTCCTTGCTTCCTTCCACAAAGCCTCTCTCCACCAAGCCATATAGGAGGTGATGACCTCCTAGAGTAACAAGAACAACCAGCTTGTAACTCGATCATCTAGTGCCACTCAATGCACTCTCATGATGCACTCGCACTAGAATCGCTCACTAGCGATCGATCAGATATTGACTAAAAGCACACTAGTGAGTTAGAGGCACTCCAAGCACTCTCCTAACAAGTTTGCCCCTCTTGATAGTATGGCTATCTATCATAAACCCGGTCAAGCACTTCTCTACTCAACCTCTGACCGGTGAAAAGGAACCGCCCTAAGCTATACTTTTGCCTTGCGCTTTCTGTTCTGTCACCGTCTTCATCTCCATCTCCGACACCATCGATGCCGGTGCAACACATGCGCCAACACTTCATGAATGATATGATCCACTTCATATCCTCACATGGCTTTTGATCGAGTTCTCTCCCTCTTAATAGTATGGCTGCCTATCATAAATGTGATCACTCTCTCTAAAGAGTATTGATCACCAAAAGCAAAGAGCTCCTATAAGATATACCTTTGCCTTCAGCTCCTAGCCAAACTCCAAAAGAGAAGTGCTTGATCTCCACTTGTTCATGGACTTACACCATTTGCATGGACGCCGTCATAATTCATCACTTGTGGCCTTCACCATCTTGATATTTGCTAATTCATCTCATGAAACACTTAGAGCAAAGCATTAGCAAATTATTAGGTTTCATCAATTAACCAAAACCAAACTTGGGCTTTCAGTAGCCGAACACGGGACTTCATGATGCGGAATTGCGGATGCGGGGGCATGAGTATGGTGCGCCACGGTGATGGGCCTTACACATTTCCAACTGCATTGCGGACCGTGTTGGGAGGCTGTCTAGCTCACTTTAGTCTCAAAGTTGATCAAATAGACACCAATATATATTATACATATTAGTATACATGTATCTACTTATTGTTGTGTAAAATAGTTGGGTATTCACAGGAATACCAAGACATTACTGTAGCTCTGCCCATGCACATCCTCCATCCGACCCCACAGGGTAGCAGCTCTAAGTGCGCCCCAACAAAGTTGACGTCACTTGTGCGGAACCTATCCGGGTGGAACTCCTTCGGGTTGAGTGGGTAGCTCGTGGGTTCTCTACCGATTGCCCACATGTTCATAAAGATCCTCATCTTGGCTGGCACGTTGTAGCTGCAGATGCTGTCGTGCCACATCATCTCTCTCGGAGCCAGAAGTGGCACCGTGTAGCCGTTGCGTCTCCTTGAGCATTAGCATGGGGTACCTGAGCTTGGGTAGGTCGTCTGACTGCACCCTCTCCTTGTCACTGCCATCACAGCCCTAATCTTGTCATGCGCCTTCTTCAACAGATGCGGCTTTCGGGTAGTGCGATCAACGAGGACGTCGATGAACTCCCGCTCCTTTTTCCACATGTGGCGGTACGGGTTCACGAGACCTACCTGAAATTTAATTCGTATGAGGATTCTAACATCTAGCATATAAGATCAGGAACGACAGAACTCATATAGCACGATGTGTAGATCGAATGGTTGTTATAAGGAAAGATTAATTTTATGTATTACGGAGGGCTCATATACCACGGCATTATGATATAGGGAGAGCCCCTTCAAGAAACTCGTTCTTTTATAGCGTAATTTGATTGGAATTAGAATTCCTAGTCCTATTCACGTTACCCAACCATGAACAATTTGTATTAGGATTAGTTGATATAAAACAGGAGGGACGCACATAGAGATATTAAGGCCTGTTTAGATATACCTCTAAATTCTAAAAGTTCCATCATATAATAGCTTTGTAAAAGTTGCAAGATAAATCTTTTGAGTCTTGGATCATAATTGAATACTTATTACAAAAATTAGCACGTTGCTAAATGGAAATTTTTGCAAAATGTTGAATCTTTACACCCCCCTCATTCGAAGAGCTCAAATACGTTTCTCATCACTCTATGCGCATTCTTCTCAGTAGGCCTTCTTCGTACCGACGGGACGCCAGGACTGACAATGGCTCGCCGCGCCACCACTTCAGCCGCGCAGGGCGTCGCCTCCGAGGCCGGCCGCCGCGCAACCTCTCAAGCCGTGCAGCGTGCTAGCAGCTAGCTCTAATAGCAGCCACCATACCGGATTCGCCCGCCGCTCATCAAATCACGCAAAATTTGCTCTGCGCCGCCACCTGTCTCGGCGCACCACCGCACACCAGCAGCTTCCTTTTCTGCGGGGCCGATTTCCACTTCCATTCCCTGATGCTGCCGCCACGCCACTAGCCCACCCGCCACAACCGCAGCCGCCATGGCCCAGCCATCCCTCTTTGTTCCCGCACGCGCCACGCCCAAGAAACCAGCAGCAGCTTCGTCCTCAACCTCAAGGCTCAAAGGCAGCATGCTGCAGCTCCCTCCCATGTCTTGTGCCGCCGCATTCTTGCTCCTTTTCACCCTCGCCTTCTCCGTTACGCCGGCGCCGTCCGAAGGCAAAGGCGCCGGAGAAGCGGCCGTCCTGCGCGCCTTCATCGCGTCCCTGCCGTCCAGCTTCCCGGCGCGTCCTCCGCCCGTCGTGGAGGGCGACGAACGCCACCACCAGTGGCGGCAGGTCGAGCCACTGCGCGTTCCTGGGCGTCCGGTGCACTGCCACGGGCGCGGTAGTGGCATTGAACCTCTCCGGAGCGGGGTTGTCCGGCGCGCTCGCGGCGTCCGCGCCTCGGCTCTGCGCTCTTCCGGCGCTCGCCGCGCTCGACCTCAGCTGGAACCACTTCACGGGCCCCGTCCCCGCCGCTCTCACGGCGTGCTCCGTGGTCTCTACGCTCCTCCTCGGCGGAAATCACCTCACCGGCGCTGTTCCCGCGGAGATCCTCTCCTCGCGCCTGCTACGGAAGGTCGACCTCAGCTACAACACGCTCGCCGGTGAGATCTCCGGCTCGGGCTCGACGGTCCTCGAGTACCTCGACCTCAGCGTCAACATGCTCTCCGGGACAATTCCGCCAGAGCTCGCCGCGCTCCCGTCACTCAGCTACTTGGACCTCAGCGGCAACAATCTGTCTGGACCAGTGCTGGAATTCCCCGCACGGTGCAGGCTCGTGTACCTCAGCCTCTACTCCAACCAGCTCTCCAGCGCGATTCCCCGGAGCCTCGCCAACTGCGGCAACCTCACCACCTTGTACCTGTCCTACAACGGCATTAGCGGCGAGGTGCCAGATTTTTTTGCATCCATGCCGAATTTGGAGATGCTTTACCTTGACGACAACAAGTTCGTCGGGGAGCTGCCAGAGAGCATCGGTAAGCTTCTGAGTCTAGAACAATTGGTGGTGTCCAACAACGGGTTTACTGGCACCGTGCCAGATGCAATTGGGAAGTGTCGGTCACTGACAATGCTCTACTTGAATGGCAACAACTTCACCGGCTCAATTCCGGTGTTTGTCAGCAATTTTAGCAGGCTGCAGAAGTTCTCTATTGCCCACAATAGCATTTCTGGAAGAATTCCACCTGAAATTGGAAAGTGCCAGGAGTTGGTTGAGCTACAGCTCGAGAACAACAGCCTGTCCGGGACAATACCACCGGAGATTTGCAAGCTTACCCAACTGCAGACCTTTTACGCCTTCAATAATAGCCTTAGCGGCGAGCTACCTGCAGAGATCACTCAAATGAGGAACATAAGACGGATCTCCCTGTTCGGCAATAACTTCACTGGACTGCTGCCGCAGGCCCTGGGATTGAACACTACACCTGGCCTTGTTCAGGTCGACCTCACCAGCAACCACTTTCACGGGGAAATTCCACCTGGTCTTTGTACTGGAGGCCAGCTCAGTCTTCTTGATCTTGGATACAACCAGTTCAATGGAAGCTTACCTATTGGAATTGTTAAATGTGAGTCTCTCCATAGGTTAATTCTGAAGAACAATTTCATCAGTGGGAAAATACCAGTAAATTTCGGCACAAACATAGGACTGTCTTACATGGACATTAGTGGTAATCTGCTCCATGGTGTGATACCTGCTGTCCTTGGTTCATGGCGCAATCTAACAATGCTTGATATCTCCAATAACCTCTTATCAGGACCAATACCCCGTGAGCTTGGTGCTTTAACCAAGCTTGAGTCTCTGCGCATGTCGTCAAACCGGCTTACCGGTCCTATACCACATGAGTTAGGAAATTGTACGGATCTTCTCCATTTGGATCTTGGAAAGAACCTTCTCAACGGAAGTGTACCTGCTGAAATCATGACACTTGGTAGCCTGCAAAGTCTTCTACTAGGCGCAAACAACCTCACGGGAACAATACCGGACACCTTCACTGCAGCACAGCATTTAATTGAGCTGCAGCTTGGTGACAATCGTTTGGAAGGAGCAATTCCTCACAGCCTAGGAAACCTTCAGTACTTGTCCAAAGCTCTTAACATTAGCCACAACAGATTGAGCGGCCAAATTCCATGTAGCCTTGGGAACCTTCAAGATCTGGAACTGCTTGACTTGTCAATGAATTCATTGTCTGGCCCAATCCCATCGCAACTGAGCAACATGGTCTCACTTTTGGTTGTGAACATTTCGTTCAATGAGCTGTCTGGTCAGCTCCCTGGGAGCTGGGCTAAGCTTGCAGCAAAGTCACCTGATGGTTTTGTGGGCAATCCTCAGTTATGCATAGAGCCAGCTTGTGCTCATCGCTCCAACAATCAACCTGCTGGGAAGCTACACTACAGCAAGACAAGAATTATTGTGGCATTGCTAGTGTCAACTCTTGCTATCATAGTTGCTGGTTTGTCTGCTGTTTACTACATTGTGAAGAGGTCACATCACTTGTCAGCAAGTCATGCCTCTGTCCGTAGCCTTGACACAACACAGGAATTGCCTGAAGACCTGACCTATGAAGATATCCTTCGGGCAACAGACAACTGGAGTGAGAAATATGTCATTGGAAGAGGCCGGCATGGTACAGTCTACCGGACAGAATGCAAACGTGGTAAAGAATGGGCAGTCAAGACAGTTGATCTGTCCCAGTGCAAATTCCCCACTGAAATGAAAATTTTAAACACGGTGAAGCACCGGAACATCATAAAGATGGACGGCTACTGCATTCGTGGTAGTGTCGGCCTAATTCTATATGAGTACATGCCTGAGGGAACGCTCTTCCACCTGTTGCATGAAAGAAAACCTCGAGTGCCTCTAGACTGCATGGCGCGGTGGCAGATCGCCCTTGGTGTAGCACAAGCCCTATCCTATTTGCACCATGACTGTGTACCCATGATTGTTCATAGAGATGTTAAGTCAAGCAACATACTGATGGAGGCAGATTTAGTACCCAAGCTCACAGACTTTGGCATGGGAAAAATTGTCTGTGATGAGAATGCTGATGCAACTGTGTCTGCCATCATTGGTACCCTTGGCTACATTGCTCCAGGTAGGTTCTCTCAAAATTTATACAAAAATTTGTTCAGTCACATCACCATGGTGACTTGAACTTCAGGATTGACATGTCTGTATTATGTGTACCCAGAGCATGGATACTCTACAAGATTAACTGAGAAGTGTGATGTCTACAGCTATGGAGTAGTGCTTCTTGAGCTTCTATGCAGGAAGACGCCTGTGGATTCATCGTTCGGAGATGGTATTGACATTGTAACATGGATGAGAACTAACCTGGCGCATGAAGATCGCTGCAGCATCATAAGCCTCATGGATGAGGAGATGACGTATTGGCCTAAAGATGAACAAGAAAAGGCTCTGAGCTTGCTTGACATTGCGGAATTATGCACGCAGTTGGCTTGCCAGTCTAGGCCTTCCATGAGGGAGGTAGTGAAGATGTTGTTGAAGATAGAAAAGTAAGTGTCTAGAGGAGTATCTGGCAGTTTCATGACTTGGATTTTCTTCTGATAGTTGAGTTGTATAGTTCGGATAGTTTGCACATCCTTCACAAAGTGCCCAAAAAAAATTACGGTCACCGGTCACTCAGAGAAGGGTTTTTTTTTTTTTTTTAACGACGGAAGAAGAATTATATTATATGATAGTTGGGTACATCAATCCATTACAAGCACTCTGAATCACAGAAAAATACCCACGCTGTGAATAGCACAACTTAAAACCTAACCTGTTTAAAACTTTGCAGTATGGAAAACCGCACAGGCAAACACTCGGCAAATGGCCTGAGAACAAATGCCCAACGAACGACGGCCAACATTCCTGTAGGCGGAATTGAGAGAATTCTTCTTTTTGGCGTCTTCCTTCTTTTTCTTTCTGTCGCCGAAGAATGAGGAAGACCGATCTGAAACTTATTCTCTCTAGTCTTTCATTATGGCTAGATCTAACCCTAATAAGAAGAGACTGGAGAAAATTATTTTACGACGACAACATCATCTCCGCTTCGATGACACCGTCCGGAAACAAAGGTCTCCATGTCGTCATGTTGATGAAGATGCTGACATCGAGGTTGCCACCCTCATCTTCAACGAAGCCGCCATGGAGAAGACGATTCCACCCTTCTCCTACGCCATCACTGGAGAAGAGAAGAAGGAGGAGATAAAACTCCAATACCAAGAACTTTGGCATGGAGACACACTAACCCTATTGACTCGATCTATTAGGAAAAACTTATTAAAAATAATGGATCCCCGCTGTCACACCCGATTTTAAGAACAAAATCAAATGCACAATATATGTATGTCAGGATCAAATTTTCATACATATATCGACTTCATTACAGTATCATAACAATGTTGAATACATAGCGAACTTTATTACAAAAGGACCCGTGGGTCTAAAAGAAAAATACGCAATTAATAAATAAAAACTTTAGCGGAAATCTTGGACGCTATCTCCACAGGAACGTCGACCGGGGGCAGCACCAGCCTAGTACACGTCGAGATCGAAGGCATCGTCTTCAGTGTAGTCCTTCTCGTCAACTCCAGCGTCTGGGTGGGGTAGCAGGAGGACAAAGAGGAAGGGTGAGTACATCGAAATGTACTCCGCAAGTGTGGGAAAAATATGACATGTGCCTTATAACAAGGGTAGGCTAACTTGGTTTGACTTAGCACCTAAACCGACAAAACCCTATTTCCTTAATTCCCTATGCACCTATTTAACTAAGTGAATTCTTATTTCCTCAAAGTAACTAACACTCGGAAGTCCAACCAAACAAACCACACCTGAAAATCCATCCAAGCAAACAACACTTGGAAATCCATCCAAGCACCCGTTCCTTTCCCAAAGGAACCACCCAACCATAACCAAGTAACCAACTAATCCCGAAGAAGTCCAAGCCAGCTCTTGACCGCGAGCACGGTTGATGTATTAGTTTTACACTCTGCAAAGGTTGCACACTTCCCCCACGAGTCGCGTTGTTCCCATTACGCCAAACACTGCCTAGGTGAACGGCGGGGTCACACTACAAGGCCGTTACAAAGCCCCTCTAAGCCTGTTTTACACGTACCTCTAAGGTTTCACCACTAACATGGGTAACGACCCACTGCAGAAGCCCCCTCTTGAGCCACTAAACCGTCCCTGTGTAAAGCTAAAACTTAGAGTGACTAATTAATTAGCCAGGTCCGTCCCATTCCAGCCTCATGGTTGTGCTGTAAAGCCGGGTTACATGCTCCGGGAACCGGGTCCTAGGGATCCAGGCAGGATAACTAGCACAAACCCAATCCACCATCATCAACAGCCGTTACACGGCACAAACCAAAACCACCACCAAAACGGTCCATCCTGCCGGATTTGCCTGATCACCAACCCAAGACTGCAAGGCTAAGCATAACTTCTACTATGTCCCAACACAGGGTTTCAAGGATGATATAAACAAGTGCTGGTAAACCTTAACATGGGATTCAAATTTAGACTCTGCATGCAACTAATGGTCTAACTACTCTAACTCAAAAAGTAAATAAATATAGGTGCAAGATGAGCAAGGACACTTGCCTTTAAGCCGGGTAGGGTCGGGGGTATCAAACACCGGATCATGGAAATCCGTGAACTCGTTTCCTTCTATCGACAATCATCAAACATGGCCCAAACAAAATATAATAAGAACATTACACCAAACAGTAGCAAAATAGTACGAAAATATTTCTAACGCGTAGTACTACTCGAAACGAATCCAACGTGACTTACGGTTTGAATCGGGTTTAAAACAAATAAGTTATAAATTAAAATGCTTTCCTTTAAGAAAATAATTGATTAAATAAATTATAAATTTTATTAGTTGAAAACATACTCTACAGTGACAAAAACATGTAGATTATTAAATTATGAACTTAATGCAAGTTGAATGGTCCAAATTAATATGAATGGCATTTCTATAATTAGATGGAACTATTTTCGATTTAAATTAAATCAAAATCAAATTAAAAACCAAAATGAGGATTGCGTGTATTTATTTCAAAAGGACATTGGGATATATTGTAAAGGTGCGTGTGCTATGGTGCGGACTGGGTTCATGAACCACATGGAACAGAAACGACATGATCTTTGTATTTTAATTGTATAACCTCTTTTATTTTTGTGAAAACGGCCACAAATCAAGGATGACATCGGTATGACATCAGCACGACCTTAGCAAGCTAAATAAGAGAAGGAAATGCACGGATGAGCTGATTTGCTTCGTGTGCTACTAAACAGAACTGCATGCTTATTCGGAAACAAAACTCACTGGTGCATGCTCGGTGATGGTGATCTCCGTTTGTGAAGACACGAAGCTGCAACGTGGAGGTGTGAGCGGACGGTGGTGATGGTCGGCTTTGGCGAGGAGCGGAGCTCGCCGGCGGAGTGCTTCGGTCGAGCAGCGAAACACCACTATGGCCACGAATCAGCGAAGAGAAGTGGATGGGTGAGCTCTGGGTGTGTACGCGGGAGCACTACGATGCCATCGGAGGTCAGAACGAGGACGGAGGCGGTGGGAGCAGGGAGATCAACGTTCTAGCTCCACGCGCTAATGGCGACGGCAGGTTCTGGTGAAGGCTCGGGAGAGGGAGGGGAGGCACGAGAATAGGTCTGAGAGATAGAGGGAGGTCCTGCAGACTCACTCGAGGGTGTTTCGGAGGCGGGGAACGGCTCGGCGACGGTGGTCGACGTCGCGGGCGGACGGCGGCAGCGGTGCATCGAGGACAGGGCACTCCAGGCTTCAATCGAAGTCTGGGAGGTGTCGGTTGGGTTCGCGATGGCTCTGCAATGCCGTAGAGAGAGACATCGAGGCCGGAGGTGCCTTGGGTAGGGAGATCGAGGAGCTCCGCCGGGAACGGCCATGGCGGGGCGGCGCTGTGCACACAGGCTAGGGGAAAGCGGCTGCGAAGAAATGGATGGGGAGAAGCTGTGCGGGTGCCTGTGGTGTCTCTGGTCCGCTTTATAGAGGAGAGGAGGAAAGCAGAGGGGCGCGTCGGAGATTGACATGCCGGCAATGGCGGCTTCGTTCTGATCCAAGAAAACGGAAGGGGAAGGAGAGAGAGAAGCGCGGGGAGCGGAAACCGGATCGCACGAGCTCTACGCGCAGCCGTTCGGTGTCACTCGCGGATGTGCGGGGTTCTCGGCCTGGTCATCGCGGACGGAGCGGATCGGGCGCAACGACGTCGCCCAACTCTTGGGGACAGAGGTGGAAGGAGGACCTGACAGCTGGGGCCCATCCGTCAGTGACTGAGGGAGACGGGCCCGCTTGCAGTGAGAGACAGAGGGAGAAAGGGTCACGGCGGCTTTCTTCTTGGCCCGTGGGCCTCGCTGCTTGCTGGGCCGAAGGGAGAGCTGGGCTGAGAGGGAGGGAGGCGCAGCTGCGGGCCTCTCGGCCTTGCTGGCCTTCGGGTCTGCATGCAGAGAGGGTGAGGGAGGGTTTTCTTTAAATATCCTTTATGGTAATAAAAATATTTTCAAAATAATTTGGAATATATTTCTCATATAATCTATTGAACTAGTTTATTTATTTTATATCAAAATAAAATCGGTCGGAGCCCTAATGAGTTTTCCATAATTTTTCACTCAATAAAAATCGTGCAGACAGCATGAATGCAACATCCCAAAAATATATTAATTAAGAATAGTTTTTTTTGCCATTTTTTAACAATCTTGATTTCGAAAACTATCAAAACCTTAATTAATTTTAGGATATTATTAAATAATTCATTTTATTTAATATTTTTTATTCACAAACCAAAATATAAATTTTGGGGTGTGACACCCGCTCCCTTCAACCCTCGGCAAGATGCCGGAGGGGAAGGGAGGGGGATCAACGGTGGTAGATGGAGAGAGACGGCGGCGGCGGCTAGGGCACAGACGGCTGCCTCGTTTTTTTGGCTGGGGTTGACCTCGGTCACTTAGAGAAGTTTTGTGCAGTGTTCCACTCTCTTTGCACGAACTGCATCTGGGAATTGGGTCTCTTATATTATGGAGAGAAAAAATCTGTTGTGTTTTACAGTAATTTCAAAATAAGCCATGTTTAGGGTGTCAAAAATTACATAGGCACTGTTTAGATCCTCGAATTGAATTTATTTTAATAATAATAATTTACACATAGATTAATTCATATATATATATATATATATATATATATATATATATATATATATATATTGCTGGTCTTACTAGAAAAGATATTTATGTGTTACATTGAAGAGTATGTTATAAGTTGGCAATTAGAAACACAACATATTGATCTATAGAATCAATTTCCATCTCCTATCTATGAATTTGAGATAGGCTTATATCTGGACATTAAAAAGTCATAAAATGTCAAATTTCAATTAGATTCTAATTTCGTCAAATGAAAGGATCCAAACGACTCCTTAGACTAACTAGGAAAAAGAGTAGGACAAATGTAATACCTCTGGTATTACAATTAATTAATCTGCCATGTCATCTGTTTAGATCACTTGCATGCATTTGATTGTGCTTAGGGCTCATAGAGTGACTTGATTGTGTTTGTGAAAGATTGTGCAATTAAACCTTTAATTGGAAATAAAAGATTAATTTAATAAGGAAAATCAACTTAAGACCTAATTTGGTCAAAAAACCTAATTCAAAACCTATAAGGAATCTAATGAAGGTGATTTTATAAAAGTTGTAGATTTCATAAAATGGAACAACTTTTATTTTTGGAGATTTTGAAGTTATACAGTGGAAATTTGAATTAAACTCAAAAAAGTGACTTGAAATTCAAATTTGAAACATCATTTCAAAAATTACAGAGAATCTGACCAAACTCCCTTAATAAAAGTTGTAGAGCTCAACAATTAGAACAACTTCTCTTTTTACATATTTTCAAGTTATTAAGTAGAATTGGGAGAATTTTACTGGATTGTAAAATGAAATTCAAATCCCAATTTACCCCCTTTTCTGTAATTTCAAATTTAGGCCGAATTTGAACATGGTTCAAAAAGAAAAAAATACTCTATATGAAATTTTCCACAACTTTTGTATTTGTCATTTTCACTGATTCAAACCGCCTGCCCCCTGCCTGTGCACGCGCGTGCGCCGCGGTGCCCGCCGGCGTCGTCCGGCCGGCCAGCGCGCTGTCGCCGCTGCCCCAGTGCCGCTCGGGGCCCCAGACAGCCGCTCGCCCTTATCCCCTCCTCCCCGGCCAGTCTAAAGGCGACGAACGCCATCCTTTTTCTTCCCTCCCCACGTTCGGTCGCCGGGGAGCACTCGTCGGCCGCACTCAAATTCGCCCCCATCAAGCCACCTCCACCCGATTCACCTTGCCAGTAGCGTCACCTTTCTCCCGCGCCCCGATTCCATCCATTGTGGTAGGCTGTGGTGGCCAGAGGGTGCCGGAACGTCGTTGTCATCTCCACGGCCGACCGGAGCGCCACCGCAAGCCCGCCGTTTGTGACAAGTCCGTTTGGGTGAGCTTGGACCCCCTAGCTTCTTGTGTTTTCATGTCCCTGTGGTCGCTAGATCCTTTTGCACGAGTCGGTTCCTTGTCTAACGTTTTAGGTTGCCCGGAACGTGAGCTCGCCGTGTGGTTGGTGCTGCTGCTCGCCGCCGTCGTCACGCCCGTCGCTCCGCTCCGTCTCAGTCTCAACCAGCCGTTGGTCTCGAGTTGTGGTGAGCCTCTGGACCTTCCTGAACCGTTTCCTTGAACGCTACTGTAGTAGCGTGGCCGGAACAGACTCGCCGTGCCACCATGTCCGCCATGGGCGGGCTTGTGCTCGTCTGAGACGGCTAGAGTAGGGGCTAGACGCGTAGGGTTATTAGTTAGGCTCTAGGGTAGGGTGTTGAGGCCGCTTGGGTTCACCGCTGAGAGTCGCCGGCGGCGAGGTCCGCTCGGGCCGTCGCGTGCGCGCGCGCGGGCACTCAGGCAGGAGTGTGGGAGAGGAAGCTGACAGCGGGGGTCCGCCCCGGTCAGCGACCTTGTGCGAGAGGGAGCCGCGGTCTGCTGCGCGGCCCGAGTCTGGGGCCGGCCTGCGTAAGTGGGCCGCACTACAGGCTGCTCTCGGGTTTCCATTTTCCGATGGATTTTCAAAGGCTTTCCATTTTAATTATTGTGAATAGTGCTCGGTTTTGCTAATTTGTAGTATAGTTCTACTGCTCTAAAAATTATGAAAATATTTGTGAATGCCTCTTTGTGCTATGTAGTATTTATGAAAAATATTAAAGTATGCTCTAGTGCACTTTCTGTAAGGGCTAAAAATCTGTAGATTAAATATAAATGCAACTTCGTGTAATTTTAATTAATTTTCTATAATTCCAAAAATCATGAAATTATTTTTGGTACTGTTTTGATGCAAGACCTATCTGTTGGTGGAGTTTGAGCTTTAGTAGAAGTAATTTAATTAGTGGCTTATTAAAATTAGGATAATAGGTCAATTAAAAGGGTAATTAAATAATAATGAGTTAGGGTTTGTGTGGCTTTATGATTGATTGTGATCTTAGGTTAAACACCCTTATGACCTAGGGCATTTATAAAATAATTACTTTGAATAGGTGGTGGATAATAGTAGTGTTTAAAGGTTGTTTTATTCATTATTTCATGTACCCGTATTATTGCATCGCATTTATGCATTCATCATTGCATACGTGTAGTGACCGGAGATCAGGAGGTAAAAACTGAAGTGACTGCTGAGGAGACTGCTCCTGAGTTTTTGCAAGGCTTTGACATCTATGGTACCAACCCAGATCCCACTCTCTACGCTATCCAAGGCAAGCCCCGGTGCATTAGCCTCTCCTTGTTATTAATAAATGTTTTATCACTTGAGTTAATCTATTGCATTAGGTTAATAGGAGTTGAGTGATAACCTTGATGCATTACCTTTCCTTGATCACTTATTATACCCTGAGAACCTGATTTATTTAAAGTATTGAAAAGTGTTTAGTCATGCTTAATTGTTAGACTTGCAAAAATGCTATTTTCAACTATGATAATATGCAAAGAATGAATTATTTAAGGGAATGGTATTGTCCTCGTCGTTGGCAGTGTACTTGGCCAGTCCATTGTCATCAACGGGGATGGGTTTTTCCGGATGGTGGTCATATGTTTGAGTTAGAGTCGCAACTTATCGTCACCAGCGGAAAAGGGATGTGAAAACCGGGTGGTCACCAGTGTATTTCGGTCAGAGTCCCAATGCATGGTTTCCAACGGAAAGTATTAGGGACCGTTCGTTGTCGGGCTGCTGTGATCGAGACTTTGGAAATAGCCACATACTCCAGGAAGCCCTATCTCCGGTGGCTCTATTGCTTGAACCGACAACCACGCACTAGGAGTGGAGAGATGGCGAGAGTAGCGTGTACCCTCGTGGCCGGCGTGCCTAGAGACGAGAGGAGTACTATGCTCTCGAGTGGCGCAGGACCGGTTTAGGGATAGAAAAGCCGTGGTAGACGGGGTTGGTATATGCAAGCTTTAGTGCTACATATGCAATGTGGTTAGAGATCCCTAGCTGGGTACTAATTGATTCGAATCGTCGTTGCTCCTCGGTTATGGAGACTTGATCCTCACACCTACATCGAAAAGTGGTTCAAAAGTCGGATGTTTTTGAGAATGGATAAGTAATTGGAATTGAAGGAATATGTGAAAGAATTGAGAACTATTGACATTGATTATTAATATTAATGTTGAGTAAAATATTGAAAGTAGGATTAGTAATGCTTTTTTCGTAAAATACTTTGACTCTCGTTAAAGCCTTACCATGACTTCCCTCAGCCTGCATTCGTGAGTCTCATTCCTTTTTCTTAGTCGGGTAAGTCTTGCAGAGTACCCCAGTACTCAGGGTTTGTTAACCTCTGTTGCAGGAAGTCAGCAGCCGGAGGTCTGTCTCGCTTCCTGCTGTGTGACCATCGTCCAGGAAGGTAGTGAGGAAGAGTGAAGTTGAGCCCGTGGGCAGGGTTCATGATATCATCTATCTTAGTATGTTGTATTGTTGTTCTACTGCTACTGCTACTACTTTTAATTATGGTTTGTAATAACTGCACTTGAATTCTATTTGGACAACCGGTTTGTAATCTAAGTACTATTTAATCTTTCGCACTTTTACTCTGATGTATTTTATTATGAAATGTTGTAATTCTGTAATGGCTTCGCAATGGGATTCTGTCAGAGAAACGGGCGCTGGTGTAGCCTGGCAGAGCCTTCTAGATCATCTGGGACACGGGCCCGGCTATCAGAGGTCATTAGTGACAATGACAGGTGCCTGTGGGCCATATGATTTAGGCGGTTCTGTTACAACTGGTATCAGAGAGTTCCATTGCTAAATCATTGCAGTTTTACTTTTCAAAACTTCAAAATGTTTTGGATCATAAAAATCTAAATTGGTATTTTGGTTCAAATTGCTTATTCTTATCTTATTCCGTAATATAGTTATGGTAGCAAGTGGAATAGCATTATTACTAGCCCTATATTAAAATTATTTATGCATTTATCTATCTTGCATTGATTTAAAAATTCGTAAGTACCATGATAATAACTTCCTCCTTAAAAGTAGATATATGGGTTAGGATCTATCAAACCTATTCTTGCTAGCCTATTATATCTTTGCTAATTCAAACTTACCTTCTTCAGCTGGCACGCCGTAAGCTCATCGTTCGCAAGATGACTGGTCCCAAGGGAGTGCCGCACAACCAGCTAGTGCCACGTGACGGAGAGGCGTCTGGTAGCCGTCCCCGCCGCAGCCGCAAGGAGCTCAAGGAGGAGATCAGGCTGCTCACGGAGGACTTCAAGGTGGCACTCGTGACCACTACAGATATGTGCGCATGGTCGCCGAGCTGCAGCGTGAGGTGGACCACCTGACTCGCGAGAAGGAGGAGGCTTGGGCACGTGAGGACATGGCCCGGGCAAGGGTCCACGAGTTGGAGAACTATGTTGAGCACATCGAGGAATACAATGATGCTTTGCATGAGGAGGTGCATAGGCTTAACAATGAGCTCAACCCTGTCCTGGTTCCTCAAGAGGAGGAGCCTGAGTTTGGTGTGGTCGAGGGACCTGGGCAGGAGGAAGGCGAGGAGCAGGTTGTTGATGATGACCTTGAGGAGGAGATTGATCCCATGGAGGATGTGATCGTGGAGGATGACGAGGAGGAGGACGTGATCGTGATCGACGACGACTAGACTAGTCTTAGGACTAGGGATGTCAGCCTATCGTTATCCTTTGTGTTGTAATGTTGTTGTGCCAAGAACCTTAGCTTTAGGTTTAGGAACTTTGTTTAAGTCCTAGTCGTGTCTTTTAAGTATCGCTTAAGTGTTGTAATGTTTAAGTGTGTACTGGTACTACGTTTTGTTCAAGTAATGCTAGTCTTAAGTTCGGTTTGTTATTAAACAGATGCCTGTCAATACCCGTGCGTCCGGTGCTGGTACCTCTGAGGATGAAGCTGCTCCCAACCCACCGCCTATTCCACCAACCTTAGCTAATGCTATTGCAGCCTTGGCTAATGCCGCCAATGCGATGGCGCAAAACAGGGACAATCGTGGTGGGCGATGCCGCGATGATGATGAGACAACATACGTGGACTTCACGGATACCCGTCCACCTGTGTTCACCAAGGCTGATGAGCTCCTGGAGGCTGACGACTGGCTCTGTACCATGAAGCAGAAATTTAGCCTGATTCACTGCACTGAGATACAGAAGCCACTGTTCGCAGCATAGCAACTTCGAGGTCCTGCCAGCGCTTGGTATGCAAATCTCCTTGCAGCTCTGTAATACCCTGGGTATTACGGCTAATTAATTATGCCATGTCATCATGTTTATTATTACGCACCTGCATATGATTGTGCTTAGGGTCTTTAGAGTGGCTTATTCATGAATGTTATGGATGTTACAATTAAATCCCTGATTTGGTAATTAAAAACAAATCAAAAGAAAAATTCAAACTAAGCTCTAATCGGACCCTAAAACCCTAAATCAAAATCTACTTAGAATTTGGTGATGGTCCCTTAATATAAATTGTAGATATTTTTATATGGAACAACTTTTATTTTGGGTGTTTTTGAAGTTCTTTAATAGAAATTCAAATTGAACCCTAATTACTACTTTGAAATTCAAATTTGAAATGCTACTTTAAAAACTGTTGAGAATCTGCCCAAACTTCTTTAATGAAAGTTGTAAAGATCTTCATATAGGACAACTTTTAGTTTGGTAGATTTTGATGTTATTGTGAAAAATCCAGAGAATTTGACAGAATTAGAAATCAATTTCAAATAGTGAATTTACCCCCTTTTAAATAGTTTCAAAATTATTCAAAATTTGGAGTTGATCCCAAAACCAATGTTGTTCAGAATTTGAAATCCTACAACTTTGGTATTTGCACATTTTCAAGTTGGTATACAAAATCTTGCGAAATTGGTCAAAAACCGTGAGGGAGGCATTGAAACCGCTACAGTAACTTGCCCCTCCCTCTCTGTTCGCGTACAGAGCCGGCAGCCACCCGCGCCGAGCGCGCGGCGCCACCCGTGCCGGCCGGCCGCGCGCTCCTCGCCGTATCCAAGCTTGTTGGGGATCTCGCGCCGCTCCGTATCGCCTCCGTTTCTTTTCTCCCCTCCCGGTCACCTTTGAGCTCCCCTCGGTGCCCGGCCAAATTTACTGTGCTCCGGCTACCTTCACGCGCTCCATCCTACTGCTAGCTACATAGCTCCCTTGCGCGTTGTTTGGGCCTACTGGTGTTAACCGAAGCGCTTTGTTCACGCCGGAACGCCGTCGTCTTCCTCGCGGGCGGTCAGAGCGCCGCCGCGAGCTCCGCCGTCGTCACCAGCCGTCTCGGGTGAGCTCCAGTCTTATTAGCCAAGTGTTTCGGGTGGTGTGTTGTTCTCGTGTGCTTATGTGCGCCTCGGTGATCCTTTTGTTCCCCTAGGGTCACCGGAACGGGTCATAATTGTCGAGTCCGTGCCGCTGCAGCCGCCGTCGTCGTCACGCTCGTCACCCTGCTTCGCCTCTGCCTCTGCCGACCGTCGATCTAGCTTCGGGGTGAGCACCTGACCCTTTCCGACCATTTCCTTGCGACACTACCGCTCTCTTGTGGCCGGAACAGCTCCGCCGTGTCGTCACGTCCGCCATGGGCGAGTCTGCATTCATCGAAGGCGCCTAGTGTTTGGGCTTAGGGTGCTGGGTGGTCCGCGGGGTGTTGGGGAGTGGTCGGATGTGGTTGGGTTCGCCGTTGGGGTCACCGGCGGCGAGGTCCGCAGTCTACCGTCGCGTGCGCGCGCGTGCAGGGGCGCGGCGTGAGGAAGGAGGAGGAGCTGACAGGCGGGGGCCGCCTGTTAGCGCCTCGGTATGGCGCCTGGGCGTGGGCCGGTGCGGGAGCGGCCGAGTGGGCCAGCCTGCCTGGCTTTGGGCCGTCTCGGGCTGAATTGCGTTTTCCATTTTCCTATTGGAATTTCAAATAGATTTCTATTTCAAATTGTTATGAATAGTTCCTGTGTTTGTTATTTTCGTAGTATTATTTCTGTTGTTCTAGAAATCATGAAAAATTTTGTGGATACTCTCTGTGTTATGTAGTATTTAACAAAAATATGGGATACTGGGTTTGAACAATTTCTGTATGAGGTATGAATTTGTAGATTTAATGATAAATGCAATTTTGTGCAATTTTAATTAAATTTCTGTAGATCCAAAAATCATGAAAATTAATGTGGTACTGTTTTAGGGTGGAACCTATCTGTTGGTTAAGTTTGGGCTCAATTGGAAACTGTTAGGTCACTTGTTAATTAAGTATGGGGTTTATTGGATAATAGAATTGATTTAAACAAATAATCTCTGTTGTTTGGTGTGATTTTGGATTGATTGGGTTCATGGATCTTTCACCATAGTGATCCTTGACAAAAGTAATGAAATCACTTGTTGGTTGTAGTAAAGCTGTGCAGCGGCTTTCTATGACCGTTAAAATGGTCAATAAAACTAAAGTATGAAAACACCGTTTTACTTTTCGTAAAATGTTTACATCTTTACCGTGAAAGAAAGTTGTACTCAAGGTCTAAATGGTTTACTTTTCAGCATTTCATCCATTATCCTCATACCATGCTAAGATGCATCATTGCATACGTGTAGTGCCCGTCTCCGAGGTGGTCCAAGTCGAGGCCACTGCCGAGGAGGTCACTCCGAAAGTCATCCAGGGATTCGACATCTGCGGGACCGAGCCCGACCCGACGTTGTACGCAACCCAAGGCAAGCCCCGGTGCATTCAGCCCCGCCTTGTGTTTTATAAAATATTTATAATTTGAGTCTATTATTGCATAAGGTTGTTAGGAGTTGTTTGTCCCCTATTTTGTTGCATTATCTGCCCTGATACATATACTACCTCGAAAACCTGTTTAAAAACAAAAATGTTCAAAAATGCTTAGCCCTGCTTAATCAATCTAGATTTGCAATAAAAAGGTATTTTGACCTATGTGAATGTGATAACTATAAATCATAAAAAAGGAGAAATGGATATGAGTCCGTTCGGGGATTATGTACTTGGGTAGCAGCCCCAATGCATCGTAACCGACGGAAAGGGGTTTTCCGTTCGTTGGTTGTGAATTTGGGTTAGAGTCCCAATGCTTGACCATCAGCGGGAAAGGGATTTGAAAACCGTTGGGACAATTGTATTTGGGTTAGAGTCCCAATGCAATGTCGCCGGCAGAAAAGAATTAGGGACCGTTCATTGTAGGCCTGCTGTGATCGAGACTTTGCAACTAGCCACATACTATGGAAAGCTCTGACTCCGGTGACTCTACTACTTGAACCGACAACCACGCACTGGGAGTGGAGAGATGGCGAGAGCAGCGTGTACCCTCGTGGCCGGCGTGCCTGGAGAGGAGAGGAGTACTGTGTTCTCGGGTGGCGCAGGACCGGTTCAGGGGTAGAAAAGCCGTGGTAGCCGGAGTTGGTATATGCAAGGTTAACTGCTACATATGCAGTGTAGATAGAGATCCCCAGCTAGGTACTAATCCATTCGAATCGTCGTTGCTCCTCGGATATGGAGACTTGATCCTTTGACCTACAACTGAAAAGTGGTTCGGAACTAGGTGTTTTGAGAATGATTAAAGAATTTTGAAAGTATGATGATATATGAGAATGAATTTGGAATTATGGATTATAAATGAATAAAATATTGAAATAGGATAGTAATGCTTTTCTGCAAAACCTTTGGCTCTTACTCAAGCCTTACCTTGACTCCCTCCGCCTGCATTCCTGAGTCTCATTCCTTTTTCTTAGTCGGGTAAGTCTTGCGGAGTGCCCCAGTACTCAGGGTTTGTTAACCCCGTGTTGCAGGGACACAGCAGTCGGAGGTTTGCCTCGCCCCCTGCTGTGTGACAGTGGTCCAGGAGGGAAGTGAGGAGGAGTAAGGTTGAACCCATGGGAAAGGTTGTTATCAGTAAATACTTAATTATGTTGTATCATCGTTCCACTTCTACTCATTTTAAATGTGGTCTGTAATATTTGCACTTTAATCTTATTTGGACAAACGGTTTGTAATCTAAGTACCTTATAATCTTTCCGCGCTTTTACTCTGATGTAATTTGTTATGAAATGTTGTAATTCTATAATGGCTTCGCAATGGGATCCTGTCGAAGGAAATCGGACGCTGATGTAGCCCGGCAGGACCTTCTAGATCAATGGGGACACGGGCCCGGCTGTCAGAGGTCATTAGTGACAATGACAGGTGCCTGTGGGCCATGTGATTTAGGCGGTTCTGTCACAGCTGGTATCAGAGCGTTCCATTGCTAAATCATTACTGTATTGCTTTGCAAAACTTCAAAAGGTTTTGGATCATAAACTTTAAATTGCTATTTTGGCCCAAATTGCTTACTCTTGTCTTGATCTGTATTATAGATATGGTAGTTAGTGGAATAGCACTATTATTAGCCCTATGTTAAAAATTAAATATGCAGTTATTCATTTTGCATTAATTTCAAAATTTCGTAAGTATGGTTCATGCATCTTGATTAATTCACATGATAAATAACTTCCTCCTTAAAATGGGTTATGGGTTAGGATCTATCAAACCTATTCTTGCTAGCCTGTATTATATCCTCACTAATCCCAACTTATCTTCTCCAGCATGGCACGCTGCAAGCAGACCGCGCGCAAGATGACGGGACCTAGGGGTGTGCCGCGTCACTAGCTGGCACCGCGCGGCGGGGAGGCCTCTGGCAGTCGTCGCCCCCGCCGCAGCCGCGCTGAGTTGCAGGAGGAGATAGAGAGGATGAGGGAGGAGATAAGGAGGAGGATGGAGGATTTTGCCGCCGCTCGTCGGGAGCACTACCAGGACGTGGCGACGATCGACCGACTGTGGACTTCTGTGGCTCGTCTGATCGAGCAGAGGGACGCCACCTGGACGCGTGAGGATGCGACCAGGGCGAGGCTACACGAGCTAAAGATCTATGTGGAGTAGATCGAGGACTACAACGACACATTGCACGAGGAGGTGCATAGGCTCAACAACCCCGATCCTGCAGCCACGTGTTGAGGACCCCGAGGATGGGGTGGTTGTTGGTCCTGAGGATCAGGACATGGAGGACGTTGACGAGGAGATTGAGCCGCTCCAGGTGATCGTCGAGGAGGACACCGATGAGGACGTCGAGGAGGGCGTCGAGGAGCATGTGGCGGAGGTTGACGAGGACAGTGTCGTCTCTGACGGGACCGTGAGAGACGACATCTAGACTAGCAGTAGGACTAGCGATGTCAGTATTCGCACTCTTTATGGTATTGTAATGTCAGTGTTGCCATGAAAACCTTAGTTATAGTTTGAGAACTATGTCGAGTGTTGGTTATGTACCCTGGTTATTGTATTGTATGGTGTGTATTGTATTAAGACTTGATTAAGTAATCTAAGACTCAGTTTGGCTTAATTATGTACAGATGCCTGTTAACACCCGCTCGACTGGTGCTGGTAATTCTGAGGACAGGGCCATTCCGTAAGCACCGCCGATTCCACCCACCCTGGCAGATGCCATTGCCGCCTTAGCCAATGCTACGACATTGCTTGCTCAAAACCGGGATGACCGTGGTGGGCGCCGTGGCCGCCACCATGATGAGGAAACAACTTATGTGGACTTCACAGACACCCGTCCACCAGTGTTTACCAAAGCGGATGAGCCGCTGGAAGCAGATGACTGGCTCCGTATCATGGAGCAGAAATTTGGATTGATTCATTGCACAGAAACCCAGAAGCCATTGTTTGCAGCACAGCAACTCCGAGGCCCTGCGAGCGCTTGGTTTGCAAACCTCCAGTCAGCACAGCCGGTAGGGCACCAACTTACTTGGGCGGAGTTTCGCGAGGCTTTTCGTGCACATTACATCCCTGCGGGGGTGCTGAAGATGAAGTTGGATCAATTCTTGGCTCTGCAACAAAAGGAATCCACAGTCATGCAGTATGTCAGCCAGTTCAACCACCTGTCGCAATATGCCCCTGAGCATACCAATACCGATCAGAAAAAGAAGGACTGCTTTGTCAGGGGTTTGAACTTCAAGATTCAGCGAAGTCTGTCTAACAATCTCAACTGCACTTATCATGAGGCTATCAATAGTGCCATAGCTTTTGAAGAAAGTGATCGCAAGCATCAAGAAGAGAAGAAAAAGAAGAAGTCTGGGTCAGCTGGATCCTCTGGCCATCAAAAGCGCCAGAAAATCATATACCATCCCACTCACCATTCACGTCCCCAGTATCCCCATCAGCAGGTCGTAGTTCGAACTGCTGCTACCTCTCACACTTCCAACCAACAAAGCGCCACCCAGCCGAATGCCCCTGGCGTTCGCATAACCACTCCTCAAGCAACCTACAACTAACCCTGCTACAATTGTGGCAAGATGGGACATTGGTCCCGCAACTTCCCATTCCCCAAACAATACAATCAGAATGCGCCGAAGGCTCCTGGTGGCCACCAGTAGCAGGCCCAGAAGGGAAAAGTTGTGAGAAAAGCAGGACAGGTCTACTACACGCAAGTTGGAGACATTCCTGAAGGTGCACCCGTCATGCTGGGTAGGTTCCCTGTCGCAGATCATCCTGCTATCATGCTTTTCGATTCTGGTGCATCGCATTCATTCATCAATTGTACATTTGTTGTCAAGCACAAAATTCCGATTGGGCAAATAGAGGAAAGTTTCCTTATACAGTTGCCCGGAAGATGCATTAGTACTAAAGAGATAGTATATCGGGTGCCCATAGAACTTGGCGGGCATATATTCCCGACCTCAATGATAGTGCTGAAGGATCAGAATATAGATATGATATTAGGCATGAATTGGATGTATCAGCACAGAGCTCTCATAGATGTGCTGAATAGAACCATCAGGCTAAACTTGCCTAATAGTCAAACTCAACTTCTTATCCAACTTCCAATACCTCAAAAAGCAGTTGGTAGGGTATGTGCAACCTGCAATTAAAGTAGGTGCAGAATATTCCGGTAGTCTGTGAATTCCCGGATGTATTCCCTGACTGAATTGCCTGGCTTACCCCCTGACCAGTGCTGTAGAATTTGCCACTTGAGCTGAAGCCAGGAACAGCACCTATTTCCCGTAGAGCATATAGAATGCCACCCAAGGAATTGGCACAAATTGATGGTTCAGTTGCAGGATCTGTTGGATAAGGGTTTCATCAGGCCTAGTTCATCCCCCTGGGGTTGTCTTGCTATTTTTGTTAAAAAGAAGGACAGTTCCCTCAGACTCTGTGTCGATTACCGTCCCCTCAATGAGGTCACTATCAAAAATAAGTACCCTTTGCCTCGCATAGATCTACTTTTTGACCAACTTGCTGGGGCCAAGGTGTTCTCAAAAATTGACCTCAGATCTGGGCACCACCAAATAAAAATCTGTCCAGAGGATATTTCTAAAACAGCCTTCACTACCAGATATGGTCTCTACGAGTACCTGGTTATGTCTTTTGGCCTAACCAATGCCCCTGCCTACTTCATGTACCTCATGAATTCTGTCTTCATGCCCGAACTCGACAAGTTTGTGGTCGTGTTCATCGACGATATCCTTGTCTATTCCAAAAACCCTGAAGAACATGCCAAACATCTTCGGGTAGTCTTAACCCGTTTGAGAGAACATCAACTATATGCCAAGTTCAGCAAGTGCGAGTTTTGGCTGGACAGAGTTCCGTTTCTTGGGCATATTCTATCGGCCGAAGGTGTATCGGTTGACCCAAGCAAGGTGGAAGAGATCTTGAATTGGAAACCACCAACCACAGTGCATCAAGTCTGTAGTTTTATGGGAATGGCGGGATATTACCGTTGTTTTATTCCGGACTTTTCCGAAATATCCAAGCCTATTACCAGCCTATTGAAGAACGAGGTCAGGTTCGTCTGGTGACCTGAGTGTGAGCAAGCATTTCAGACCTTGAAGAAATTGTTAACCACTGCCCCAGTCCTAGCTCAACCGGACATTGAAAAGCCATTCGACGTGTACTGCGATGCTTCTGGAACCGGTCTGGATTGTGTCTTGATGCTAGAAGGCCGAGTCATTGCTTATGCATCGCGACAACTTAAGAGCCATGAAGAGAATTATCCCACTCATGATCTAGAATTGGCCGCTGTTGTCCATGCACTGAAAATTTGGCGTCATTATTTGCTTGGCAGTACTTGCAAGATTTACACCGATCACAAGAGCCTAAAGTATATATTTACCCAAGAAGAGTTGAACATGAGACAACGAAGATGGCTCGAGTTGATCAAGGATTATGACATTGAAGTGCAATATCACCTTGGTAAAGCAAATGTGGTTGCCGATGCGCTCAGTCGGAAGATTCATTGCAGTTGTTTGACAGTGAAGCTCCGAGACCTTTCTTTATGCTATGAACTAGAGAAGTTAGGGGTAGAGATAGTTGAACATGGCAGTTTGAACCACATTAGTATTGAGACTACCATCCGTGATGAGATCATCGCAGCTTCAGAAAGGAAGCAAGGGCATCAAGCATATCAAGGAGAAAGTCCAAGCTGGTACTGCAGATTGTTTCAGAATTGACGATGAAGGTGTCGTATGGTTCAAGGATCGGCTAGTAGTTCCAAAGGTACCCGAGTTGTGACAAAAGATTTTGGATGAAGCACATTTGACTAGATTCTCCATCCACCCTGGGAGCAATAAAATGTACCAAGATTTGAGGCAAAAGTTCTGGTGGACCAAAATGAAAATAGAGATCGCTCGATATGTAGCAAAGTGTGACACATGTCAGAAAGTAAAAGCTATACACATGAAGCCTGGTGGAGAACTGCAACCACTATCTATTCCTGCATGGAAATGGGAGGACATTAGCATGGATTTCATCGTGGGTCTGCCGAAAACACCCAGGGGTTTTGACTCAGCCTGGGTTGTGGTTGATCGCCTCACTAAGCAAGCTCACTTCATCCCCGTCATGACTATTTACACTGCAGTGAACTATGCGAAGCTGTATATCCAGAATCTGATGAAGCTTCATGGTGTGCCCAAGACCATTGTCTCAGATCGAGGTTCTCAATTCATTTCCAACTTTTGGAGGGCTTTCCATAAGTCACTAGGAACAAAGCTGCTACATAGCACTGCATACCATCTACAGACTGACGGACAGACTGAGAGAGTCAACCAGGTGTTGGAGGACATGTTGAGGGCATGTGCACTCAATTACACAGAATCTTGGGATGAGTGTTTGGCACTGGCGGAAATTCTCGTATAATAATAGTTATCAAGAAAGCATCAAAATGGCACCGTTCGAGGCAGTGTATGGTCGCAGGTGTCGAACACCCCTAAATTGGTCTGAGCCTGGGGAAAGATGGTTCTTCGGAGTCGACTTGGTAGAAGAAACTGAAGAAAAGGTCCGGCAGATACAAAACAATCTGAAGGTTGCACAATCATGAGAGAAAAGCTACGCGGATCAAAGGCGTCGTCCCTTGGTGTTCAAGACAGGAGATTATGTCTACCTCAAAGTCTCACCCATGAAGCGAATTAGACGATTTGGAGTTAAAGGCAAGTTAGCTCCTCGATACATTGGACCATTTCAAATCCTAGCTCGTCATGGGAAAGTAGCTTATAAGTTAAGGTTGCCAGATCATCTCTCAGCCGTACACAATGTATTTCATGTATCACAACTCAAAAAGTGTCTTCGAGTGCCAGATCAAGTCATTAATGTTGAGGGAATAGAACTCCAACCTAACCTAACATACTCTGAGTATCCTATCCGGGTTCTGGATCGAAAGGATCGCATCACCCGAAGAACCACCACAAGATGGTACAAGATTCAATGGAGCGAGCATTCAGAGGACAAAGCCACCTGGGAATCTGAAGACTATCTCGCCGAGAATTTCCCCGAGTTCTTCGCTACATTATAAATGTAAAGTTTCTGGTTGTAGATGGTATAAACTTCCCTTATTATATTTTATGGTAGCAACTAGAGTAGGTTTACTTGAGACATTTTCTTTTCCATTACTCAACCCTAAGGTTTTATCGTCTATCAAATCTCGGGACGAGATTTCTTTAAGGGGGAAGGGCTGTAATACCCTGGGTATTACGGCTAATTAATTATGCCATGTCATCATGTTTATTATTAAGCACCTGCATATGATTGTGCTTAGGGTCTTTAGAGTGGCTTATTCATGAATGTTATGGATGTTACAATTAAATCCCTGATTTGGAAATTAAAAACAAATCAAAAGAAAAAATTCAAACTAATCCCTAATCGGACCCTAAAACCCTAAATCAAAATCTACTTGGAATTTGGTGATGGTCCCTTAATAGAAATTATAGATCTTTGTATATGGAACAACTTTTATTTTGGGTGTTTTTGAAGTTCTTTGATAGAAATTCAAATTAAACCCTAATTACTACATTGAAATTCAAATTTGAAATGCTACTTTAAAAAATGTTGAGAATTTGCCCAAACTTCTTTAATGAAAGTTGTAAAGCTCCTCATATAGGACAACTTTTAGTTTGGTAGATTTTGATGTTATTGTGAAAAATCCAGAGAATTTGACAGAATTAGAAATTGATTTCAAATAGTGAATTTATCCCCTTTTAAATAGTTTCAAAATTATTCAAAATTTGGAGTTCGTCCCAAAACCAATGTTGTTCAGAATTTGAAATCCTACAACTTTGGTATTTGCACTTTTTCAAGTTGGTATACAAAATGTTGCGGAATTTGTCAAAAACCGTGAGGGAGGCACTGAAACCGCTATAGTAACTTGGCCCCCCCTCTCTGTTCGCGTACAGAGCCGGCAGCCGCCCGCGCCGCGCGCGCGGCTCCGCTCGTGCCGGCCAGCCACGCGCTCCTCGCCGTATCCAAGCTTGTCGGGGATCCCGCGCTGCTCCGTATCGCCTCTGTCCCCTCTCCCTTACCCCTTAAAGACGACGACCGCCCCTCCCTTTCTTTTGTCCCCTCCCGATCACCTTTGAGCTCCCCTCGGTGCTCGGCCAAATTCACCGTGCTCCGGCTACCTTCACTCGCTCCATCCCACTGCTAGCTACATAGCTCCCTTGCGCGTTGTTTGGGCCTACTAGTGTTAACCGAAGCGCTTTGTTCGCGCCGGAACGCTGTCGTCTTCCTCGCGGGCGGTCAGAGCGCCGCCGCGAGCTCCGCCGTCGTCACCAGCCGTCTCGGGTGTGCTCCAGTCTTATTAGCCAAGTGTTTCGGGTGGTGTGTTGTTCTCGTGTGCTTATGCGCGCCTCGGTGATCCTTTTGGTCCCCTAGGGTCGCCGGAACGGGTCGTCATCGTCGAGTCCGTGCCGCTGCAGCCACCGTCGTCGTCACGCTCATCACCCTGCTTCGCCTCTGCCTCTGCTGACCATCGATCTAGCTTCGGGGTGAGCCCCTGAACCTTTCCGACCATTTCCTTGCGACACTACCGCTCTCTTGTGGACGGAACAGCTCCGCCGTGTCGTCGCGTCCGCCATGGGCGAGTCTGCACTCATCGGAGGCGCCTAGTGTTTGGGCTTAGGGTGCTGGGTGGTCCGCGGGGTGCTGGGGAGTGGTCGGATGTGGTTGGGTTCGCCGTTGGGGTCACCGGCGGCGAGGTCCGCGGTCAACCGTCGCGTGCGCGCGCGTGCAGGGGCGCGGCATGAGGAAGGAAGAGGAGCTGACAGGCGGGGGCCGCCTGTCAGCGCCTCGGTATGGCGCCTGGGCGCGGGCCAGTGCGGGAGCGGTCGAGTGGGCCAGCCTGCCTGGCTTTGGGCCGTCCCGGGCTGAATTGCGTTTTTCATTTTCCTATTAGAATTTCAAATAGATTTGTATTTTAAATTACTATGAATAGTTCCTGTGTTTGTTATTTTCGTAGTATTATTTTTCTATACATCATGAAAAATTTTGTGGATACTCTCTGTGTTATGTAGTATTTAACAAAAATATGGGATACTGGGTTTGAACAATTTCTGTATGAGGTATGAATTTGTAGATTTAATGATAAATGCAATTTTGTGCAATTTTAATTAAATTTCTGTAGATCCAAAAATCATGAAAATTAATATGGTACTGTTTTAGGGTGGAACCTATCTGGTGGTTAAGTTTGGGCTCAATTGCAAACTGTTAGGTCACTTGTTAATTAAGTATGGGGTTTATTGGATAATACAATTGATTTAAATAAATAATCCCTGTTGTTTGGTGTGATTTTGGATTGATTAGGTTCATGGATCTTTCACCATAGTGATCCTTGACAAAAGTAATGAAATCACTTGTTGGTTGTAGTAAAGCTGTGCAGCGGCTTTCTATGACCGTTAAAATGGTCAATAAAACTAAAGTATGAAAACACCGTTTTACTTTTCGTAAAACGTTTGCAACTTTACCGTGAAGGAAAGTTGTACTCAAGGTCTAAATGGTTTACTTTTGAGCATTTCATCCATTATCCTCATACCATGCTAAGCATGCATCATTGCATACGTGTAGTGCCCGTCTCCGAGGAGGTCCAAGTCGACGCCACTGCCGAGGAGGTCACTCCGGAAGTCGTCCAGGGATTCGACATCTGCGGGACCGAGCCCGACCCGACGCTGTACGCAATCCAAGGCAAGCCCCGGTGCATTCAGCCCCGCCTTGTGTTTTATAATATATTTATAACTTGAGTCTATTATTGCATAAGGTTGTTAGGCGTTGTTTGCCCCCTATTTTATAGCATTATCTGCCTTGATACATATACTACCTCGAAAACCTGTTTAAAAACAAAAATGTTCAAAAATGCTTAGCCCTGCTTAATCAATCTACATTTGCAATAAAAAGGTATTTTGACCTATGTGAATGTGATAACTATAAATCATGAAAAAGGAGAAAGGGATATGAGTCTGTTCGGGGATTGTGTACTTGGGTAGCAGCCCCAATGCATCGTAACCGACGGAAAGGGGTTTTTCGTTCGTTGGTTGTGAATTTGGGTTAGAGTCCCAATGCTTGACCATCGGCGAAAAAGGGATTTGAAAACCGTTGGGACAATTGTATTTGGGTTAGAGTCCCAATGCAATGTCGCCGGCGAAAAAGAATTAGGTACCGTTCATTGTAGGCATGTTGTGATCGAGACTTTGCAACTAGCCACATACTACGGAAAGCTCTGACTCCGGTGACTCTACTACTTGAACCGACAACCACACACTGGGAGTGGAGAGATGGCGAGAGCAGTGTGTACCCTCGTGGCCGGTGTGCCTGGAGAGGAGAGGAGTACTGTGTTCTCGGGTGGCGCAGGACTGGTTCAGGGGTAGAAAAGCCGTGGTAGCCGGAGTTGGTATATGCAAGCTTAACTGCTACATATGCAGTGTAGATAGGGTCCCCAGCTGGGTACTAATCGATTCGAATCGTCGTTGCTCCTCGGATATGGAGACTTGATCCTTTGACCTACAACTGAAAAGTGGTTCGGAACTAGGTGTTTTGAGAATGATTAAAGAATTTTGAAAGTATGATGATATATGAGAATGAATTTGGAATTATGGATTATAAATTAATAAAATATTGAAATAGGATAGTAATGCTTTTCTGCAAAACCTTTGACTCTTGGTCAAGCCTTACCTTGACTCCCTCCGCCTGCATTCCTGAGTCTCATTCCTTTTTCTTAGTCGGGTAAGTCTTGCGGAGTACCCCAGTACTCAGGGTTTGTTAACCCCATGTTGCAGGGACATAGCAGTCGGAGGTTTGCCTCGCCCCCTGCTGTGTGACAGTGGTCCAGGAGGAAAGTGAGGAGGTGTAAGGTTGAACCCATGGGAAGGGCTGTTATCAGTAAATACTTAATTATGTTGTATCATCATTCCACTTCTACTCATTTTAAATGTGGTCTGTAATATTTGCACTTTAATCTTATTTGGACAAACGGTTTGTAATCTAAGTATCTTATAATCTTTCCACGCTTTTACTCTGATGTAATTTGTTATGAAATGTTGTAATTTTATAATGGCTTCGCAATGGGATCCTGTCGGAGGAAATCGGGTGATAATGTAGCCCAGCAGGACCTTCTAGATCAATTGGGACACGGGCCCGGCTGTCAGAGATCATTAGTGACAATGACAGGTGCCTGTGGGCCATGTGATTTAGGCGGTTCTGTCACAAGCTCAGCCCGATGGACACCAAATGACCTAGGCAGAATTCTGTGAACCTTTTCGTGCTCATTACATCCCTGCTGGTGTGATGAAGATGAAACTGAACCAATTCCTGGCCCTACAGCAGAAGGAATCTACTGTGATGTTGTATGTTGGTCAATTCAACCATATGTCCCAATATGCCCCTGAGCACACTAACACCAACCATAAAAAGAAGGATTGCTTCATCAGGAGACTGAACTACAAGATCCAGTGAAGTCTGTCCGACAACCTCCACTGCACCTATCACGAGGCTATCAATATTGCCATTGCCTTTGAAGAGAGTGACCGTAAATACCAAGAGGAAAAGAAGAAGAAGAAGAAGAAGTCTGGGTCTTCTGACGGCCAAAAGTGTCAGAAAATTATTTATCATCCCACTCACCATTCTCGTCCACCCTACCCTCAGCAACATGTCATTGTTCGCACTGCTGCTACCTCTCACACCTCCAACCAGCAAAACACCACTCAGCCGAATGTCCCCTGGCGTTCGTGTCACCACCCCACAGGTCAACTACAACCACCCTTGCTACAACTGTGGCAAGATGGGGCACTGGGCTCGCGATTGTCCATTCCTGAAGTAGTATAATCAGAATGCACAGAAGGGTCATGGTGGTCAGCAGAAGCAGACTCAGCATCGTGGTCATCAGCAGCATGCCCACAAAGGAAAGGTGGTCAAGAAAGGCATGTCAGGTCTACTACACCCAAGTTGGTGAGATTTCCGAGGGTGAACCCGTCATGATGGGTAGTTTCCCTGTCGCAAGTCATCCTGCTATTATGCTTTTTGATTCTGGTGCATCTCATTCATTCATCAATCGTACATTTGTCATCAAACATGAGATACCAATTAGGGAAATAAAGGAAAATTTCCTAATACATTCAGCCCGGGGAGCGTATAAATACTAAGGAGGTAGTGCAACGAGTACCTGTAGAATTGGGCGGGCATATATTCCCTACCATCATGATAGTACTCAAAGATCAGGACATAAATGTGATATTAGGCATAAATTGGATGTATCAGCACAAGCCTCTCATTGACGTGCTGAATAGAACCCTCAGGGTAAACTTGCCTAATAGTCAAACTCAACTTCTCATCCAACTCCCAATACCTCAAAGAGCAGTGGGTAGGATATGTGCAACCACAGTTAAAGAAGTGCAGGATATTCCGGTAGTCTGTGAATTTCCGGACGTGTTCCCCGATGATTTTCCTGGTTTGCCACCTGATCGTGATGTGGAATTTGCTATTGAGTTGAAGCCTAGAATAGCACCTATATCTCATAGAGCCTATAGGATGCCTCCCAAAGAACTGGCAGAGCTTAAGGTTCAGTTGCTAGATTTGCTGGATAAGGGTTTCATTAGACCTAGCTCGTCTTCGTGGGATTGTCCTGCTATCTTTGTAAGGAAGAAGGATAAATCCCTCCGACTCTGTGTTGACTACTACCCACTCAATGAGGTCATCATTAAAAACAAATACCCTTTACCTCGTATTGACCTACTCTTTGACCAACTAGCGGGAGCCAAAGTGTTTTAAAAAATTGACCTTATGTCGGGCTACCACCAAATAAAAATCCGTCCCGAAGACATTCCAAAAACAGCCTTCACCACCAGATATGGCCTATATGAGTACCTAGTCATGTCCTTTGGCTTAACCAATGACCCTGCCTATTTCATGTACCTCATGAACTCCGTCTTCATGCCGGAGCTCGACAAATTGTGGTTGTGTTCATTGACGACATCCTTGTCTATTCCAAAACCCCTGAAGAGCATGTCAACCATCTTCGTGTTGTCCTGACTCGCTTGAGAGAACATCAACTTTATGCCAAGTTTAGCAAGTGTGAGTTTTGGTTGGACAGAGTCCCATTCCTCGGACATATTCTATCGGCTGAAGGCGTATCAGTTGATCCGAGCAAGGTGGAATAAATCTTGAATTGGAAGCCACCAACCACGGTACATAAAGTCTGCAGTTTCATGGGAATGACGGGATACTACCGTTGCTTTATTCTGGATTTTTCTAGAATAGCCAAGCCTATTACTGGGTTGTTGAAGAATCAGGTCAAGTTTGTCTGGTCACCGGAGTGTGAGAAAGCATTTCAGACTTTGAAGAAATTGTTGACCACAGCACTAGTCTTAGCTCAGCCCGATATTCAAAAGCCGTTTGATGTGTACTGCGATGCTTCTGGCACTGGTCTTGGTTGTGTCCTGATGCAAGAGGGTCGAGTTATTACTTATGCTTTGCGACAGCTCAAGCGTCATGAAGAGAATTATCCCACCCATGACTTGGAGTTGGCAACGGTAGTACATGCCTTAAAGATATGGCGTCATTATTTGCTAGGCAGTACTTGTAATGTCTACACTGACCACAAGAGCTTAAAGTACATCTTTACTCAAGAAGAGTTGAACATGAGACAAAGAAGATGGCTCAAATTTATAAAATATTATGATATTGAAGTGCACTACCATCCGGGTAAAGCTAATGTGGTTGCTGATGCACTCAGTCGGAAAGTTCACTGCAACTATTTGACCGTAAAGCCGTATGACCTATCTCTATGTTATGAGCTGGAAAAGTTAGGCATAGAAATAGTTCCACAGGGCAGTCTGGCCAACATCAGCATTGAAACACCTATCCGTGAGCAAATCATTGCTGCTCAAAAGGGAAACAAAGGAATCAAGCACATCAAGGAGAAAGTCCAAGCTGGAAAGGCGAATTGTTGTAGAATTGATAATGAAGGTGTGGTGTGGTTCAAGAATCGACTTGTAGTCCTAAAAGTTCCTGAGTTACGTCGCATGATCCTCGGTGAAGCACATTTGACAAGATTCTCCATTCATCCAGGAAGTAACATGATGTATCAGAACTTAAAGTAGAAATTCTGGTGGACTAAGATGAAGATAGAAATTGCTCGGTATGTTGCCATGTGCGACACATGTCAAAAGGTGAAAGCTGTGCATATGAAGCCTGGGGAGAACTGCAACTATTACCTGTTCCTATGTGGAAGTGGGAGGACATCAGCATGGATTTTATCGTGGGTTTACCCAGGACAACTAGAGGCTTTGATTCAATCTGGGTTATTGTGGACCGTCTCACGAAGCAAACTCATTTCCTACCAGTCAAGAGGGATTACAGGGCACCGACATACGTAAAGCTGTATATAGAAAACCTAATGAAGCTGCATGGAGTGCCGAAGACCATTGTCTCCGATCGAGGTACCTACTTTGTCTCCAATTTTTGGAAGGCATTTCACAAGTCATTAGGGACGAAATTTTTGCATAGCACAGCATACCATTCGCAGACTGACGGACAGACTGAAAGTGTCAACCAAGTACTTGAGGACATGTTGAGTGCTTGTGCACTCAATTACACCAACACGTGAGACGAGTGTTTAGCTTTGGCAGAGTTCTCATACAACAACAGCTATCAAGAAAGCATCAAGATGGCTCCGTTTGAAGCCGTTTACGGTCGTAGGTGTCGTACTCCGTTGAATTGGTCTGAACCTGAGAAAGATGGTTTTATGGAGTTGACTTGGTCAATGAAGCCGAAGAAAAGGTTCGACTGATACAGGAGAATTTGAAGGTGGCACAGTCACGTCAGAAAAGTTATGCTCATCAAAGGCGCCGTCCGCTAGCATTCAAGATTGGCGACTATGTCTACCTGAAGGTGTCACCAATGAAAGGGGTCAACCGCTTCGGAGTCAAAGGCAAGTTAGCCCCACGATATATTGGACCATTTCTGATTATAGAACGTGTGGGAAAAGTAGCTTACAAGCTGCAATTGCCGGGGCACCTCTCCGAAGTGCACAATGTGTTCCACGTGTCACAATTGAAGAAATGTCTGCGAGTGCCTGACCAAGTCATTGACGTTGAGGGAAGTAGAACTCGAACCGGATTTGACTTGCTCTGAGTATCCGATTCGAGTCTTGGATCGAAAGGATCACGTTACCCGAAAAACTACAACTAGGTGCTACAAGATCCAGTGGAGCCAGCATTCCAAAGATGAAGCCACTTGGGAATCGGAAGACTATCTCGCAGAAAATTTCTCTAAATTTTTTGCTACCTTGCAGATATAAAGTTTCTAGTTGTGTAATGTGTAAACTCTCCTACTCGGTTTGATGATCAAGGTTAAATTAGATTTAATTAACACATTTTCTTTTCCATTGCCTTAGTCTTGAGCCTTAGTCGTGTATCAAATCTCGGGACGAGATTTCTTTAAAGGGGGGAAGGCTGTAATACCTCTGGTATTACAATTAATTAATCTGCCATGTTATCATGTTTAGATCACTTGCATGCATTTGATTGTGCTTAGGGCTCATAGAGTGACTTGATTGTGTTTGTGAAAGATTGTGCAATTAAACCTTTAATTGGAAATTAAAGATTAATTTAAAAAGGAAAATCAACTTAAGACCTAATTTGGTCCAAAAAACCTAATTCAAAAACTATAAGGAATCTGAATAAAGGTGCCTTTAATAAAAGTTGTAGATCTTTTAAAATGGAACAACTTTTATTTTTAGAGATTTTGAAGTTATATAGTAAAAATTTGAATTAAACTCAAAACAGTGACATGAAATTCAAATTTGAAACATCATTTCAAAAATTACAGGGAATCTGACCAAACTACCTTAATGAAAGTTGTAGAGCTCAACAATTAGAACAATTTCTGTTTTTACAGATTTTCAAGTTATTAAGTAGAATTGGGAGAATTTTTCTGGATTGCAAAATGAAATTCAAATCCCAATTTACCCCCTTTTCTGTAATTTCAAATTTAGGCCGAATTTGAATATGGTTCAAAAAGCAAAAATACTCTACATGAAATTTTCCACAACTTTTGTATTTGTCATTTTCAATGATTCAAACCGATAGGGCATCATTTGAATTGAAATAGGGTTTGACCTTGGGGAGTAGCTACAGGACAGGGGCCCCTACCCCATGCCTGTGCACACGCGCGCGTGTGCCTGCAATGCCCGCCGGCATCGTCCTGGCCAGGCCAGTGCGCTGTCGCCGCTGCACCAGTGCCGCTCGGGGCCCCCGTACAGCCTGCTCGCCCTTATCCCCTCCTCCCCGGCCAGTTTAAAGGCGACGAACGCCCTCCTTTTTCTTCCTCTCCCGTTCGGTCGCCGGCGAGCACTCAGTCGGCCGCACTCAAATTCGCCCCCATCAAGCCACCTCCACCCTGATCCACCTTGTCCAGCTAGCATCACCTTTCTCCCTGCGCCCCGATTCCACCCATTGTGGCAGGCTGTGGTGGCCAGAGGGTGCCGGAACGTCGTTGTCGTCTCCACGGCCGACCGGAGCGCCACCGCAAGCCCGCCGTTCGTGACAAGTCTGTTTGGGTGAGCTTGGACCCCTAGCTTCTTGTGTTTTCAGTGTCCCTGTGGTCGCTAGATCCTTATGCGCGAGTTGGTTCCTTGTCTAACGCTTTAGGTTGCCCGGAACGTGAGCTCGCCGTGTGGTTGGTGCTGCTGCTCTCTGCCGCCGTTCGTCACGCTCGTCGCTCCGCTCCGTCTCAGCCTCAATCAACCATCGGTCTCGAGTTGTGGTGAGCCCCTGGAACCTTCCCGAACTGTTTCCTTGAACGCTACCGCAGTAGCGTGGCCGGAACAGACTCGCCGTGCCACCGCGTCCGCCATGGGCGGGCTTGTGCTCGTCGGAGGCGGCTAGAGTAGGGGCTAGGCGCGTAGAGTTGTCTGCTAGGCTCTAGGGTAGGTGTGAGGCCGCTTGGGTTCGCCACTGGAGTCGCCGGTGGCGAGGTCCGCGTCGGGCCGTCGTGTGCGCGCGCGGGTCCGCCCGTCGGCGAACTTGTGCGAGAGGGAGCGCGCGTGCGTAAGTGGGCCGCCTCGAGCTGCTCTCGGGTTTTCCATTTTCCGATGGATTTTCAAAGGCATTTTCAATTTTAAATTATTATGAATAGTGCTCAGTTTTGATAATTTTGTAGTAATATTTCTACTACTCTGAAAATTATGAAAATATTTTTGAATGCTCTCTGTGCTATGTAGTATTTATTAAAAATATTAAATGTATGCTCTGAACAATTTCTGTAAGGGCTAAAAATCTGTAGATTAAATAATAAATGCAACTTTGTGTAATTTTAATTAATTTTCTGTAATTCTAAAAATCATTAAATTGTTTTTGGTACTGTTTTGATGCAAGACCTATCTGTTGGTGGAGTTTGAGCTTAAGTAGAAGTAATTTAATTAGTGGCTAATTAAAATTAGGATAATAGGTCAATTAAAAGGGTAATTAAATATTAATGACTTAGGGTTTGTGTGGTTTTATGATTGATTGTGATCTTAGGTCAAACACCCTTATGACCTAGGGCATTTATGAAACAATTACTTTGAATATGTGGTGGATAATAGTAGTGTTTGAAGGTTGTTTTATTCATTATTTCATGTGCCCGTATTATTACATCGCATTCATGTATTCATCATTGCATACGTGTAGTGACCGGAGATCAGGAGGTGAAAACTAAAGTGACTGCTGAGGAGACTGCTCCTGAGTTTGTGCAAGGCTTTGACATCTGTAGCACCGACCCAGTTCCCACTCTCTACGCTATCCAAGGCAAGCCTCGGTGTATTAGCTCTCCTTGTTATTTATAAATGTTTTATCACTTGAGTTAATCTATTGCATTAGGTTAATAGGAGTTGAGTGATAACCTATTGATGCATTACCTTTCCTTGAACCACTTATTATACCCTGAGAACCTGATTTATTTAAAGTATTGAAAAGTGTTTAGTCATGCTTAATTATTAGACTTGCAAAAATGCCTATTTTCAACTATGATAATATGCAAAGAATGAATCATTTAAGGGAATAGTATTGTCCTCGTCGTTGGCAGTGTACTTGGCTAGTCCATTGTCATCAACGGAGATGGGTTTTTCCGGGTGGTGGTCGTATGTTTGGGTTAGAGTGCCCAACTTATCGTCGCCAGCGGAAAAGAGATGTGAAAACCGGGTGGTCACCAGTGTATTTGGGTTAGTGTCCTGATGCATGGTTTCCAACGTGTGATCGAGACTTTAGAATTAGCCACATACTCCGGGAAGCCCTATCTCCAGTGGCTCTATTGCTTGAACCGACAACCACGCACTGGGAGTAGAGAGATGTCGAGAGTAGTGTGTACCCTCGTGGCCGGCGTGCCTGGAGACGAGAGGAGTACTGTGCTCTCGGGTGGCGCAGGACCAGTTCAGGGATAGAAAAGCCGTGGTAGACGGGGTTGTATATGCAAGCTTAGGTGCTACATATGCAGTGTGGTTAGGGATCCTCAGCTGGGTACTAATCGATTCGAATCGTCATTGCTCCTCGGTTATGGAGACTTGATCCTCACACCTACATCGAAAAGTGGTTCGAAATTAGGATATTTTTGAGAATGGATAAGTAATTGGAATTGAATGAATATGTGAAAGAATTGAGAACTATTGATATTGATTATTAATATTAATATTGAGTAAAATATTGAAAGTAGGACTAATAATATTTTTTTCACAAAATACTTTGACTCTTGTTAAAGCCTTACCTTGACTTCTCGCAGCCTGCATTCCTGAGTCTCATTCCTTTTTCTTAGTCGGGTAAGTCTTACGAAGTACCCCAGTACTCAGGGTTTGTTAACCCCTGTTGCAGGAAGTCAGCAGCCAGAGGTCTGTCTCGCTCCCTGCTGTGTGACCATCGTCCAGGAAGGTAGTGAGGAAGAGTGAAGTTGAGCCCGTGGGTAGGGTTCGTGATATCATCTATCTTAGTATGTTGTATTGTTATTCCACTGCTACTGCTACTACTTATAATTATGGTTTGTAATACCTGCACTTGAATTCTATTTGGATAACTGGTTTGTAATCTAAGTACTATTTAATCTTCCGCACTTTTACTCTGATGTATTTTATTATAAAATGTTGTAATTCTGTCATGGCTTCGCAATGGGATCCTGTCGGAGAAACAGGCGCTAGGTGTAGCCCGGCAGAGCCTTCTAGATCATCTGGGACATAGGCCCGGCTGTCAGAGGTCATTAGTGACAATGACAGGTGCCTGTGGGCCATGTGATTTAGGCGGTTCTGTTACAACAAATATCATTGAATTTCATAATTACTAGTAAATGTCCATGTATTACACTGGACAAAAGAATCTTAGCATGTCTCCAAGCCCCAGTAAACATAGTGCCACCTAAAATGATAAATATAAACAATATTAGAAACAGTGTTTACCACGTACTCCCTCAGTCGCTTTCCGAGAAATAATTTAACTAACTTTATATAAAAATATTAATATTTATGATACACAATTAATATCATTAGATAGGTCTTTAAATCTATTTACACAATAAATTTATTTGGTGTTACGAATCAACATGTATTTTTTTTTTATAATTCTAGTCAAACTTATGGCTGAAAAAACGACAATTGTTTAGAGATGGAGTTAGTAACATTAATTATAATTTTACAAATACAACAAAAATGAAACTTCTTAAACGTCTTAGGGACTCTATGTGTCAAGAGATATTGCTTCAGAAAATATAGCAAGTGTTAGTGTCATCTTTGGAATGCTTTAGAAAATTCATCATAAGTTTCTCCGTCTAAATATCCATCTAAGAATTTGTTAAAATATAGCAAGTGTCAGTGTCATCCTACTCAATAAGAATAACACTTTTATGGTAAACTAAGATGACTAGAGTCGACTTTATCGCAATAAATATATTTACACTAGTGCAGAATTAGACCACAAGCCTATAGCCTCCATGGTTGGGCTTGTTGTAGGCTTTGACTTACCAACTGGGACTAAGAAACTTATGGCCCCCCTTGAATCTCGTGTTAGGGAATTGAGACTGAAAGGGACCTCTCATCCCGGTCGCTAAGATCAACCTTCTTCTGTTTTGCAGTTTTCTTTTCTTTTATGCCCTTTTTCAATTCAATTCTTTTTGTTTCAGTTAGTTTTTTATTTATGCATTTTACACTACAAATATACTACCGGGTATAATGGGCTTAGCCCATATCTATACCTCGTTATTATATTACGTACTCTCGGTGGCTGGCTCGTTTGGAGTCTCCTTCGCCGGCGGCGACATCGAGCACTCCGTGGGCAACGAAGAGATCTACGGGGTGCTCTCGCTCCTGTTCCGGACGCTCACCCTCATCACGCTCCTCAAGTACGTGCTCGTCGTCCTGTGCGCCGACGGCGGCGGCGAGTGCGGCACCTTCGCGCTCTACTCCCTCGTATGCCGCCCCGGGTCCGTGCGGAGCTCCTCCCTAGCGCCGGCGACAGCGCTGTCGACGACCTCAAGGAGCAGCAGCGCGACGGCGCGCTGCCGCCGCCGGCATCCAGCGTGCGCATGGCGCTGCAGCAGCACAGGGAGCTGTAGTGGCTGCTGCTGCTCTTCGCTCTGCTCGGGACGTCCATGGTCATCGGCGACGGCATCCTCACCCCTGCTGTCTCCGGTCGCTGCCGAACTGTCCATGATGTCCATTGGTTGGTTGGTGACAAGAATTTGGCATGTGCTTCTGCCCGGCGTGGCTAGGCCATCGGCTGCGGCCAGCCCTGGCAGGCAGCTGCCCGACGTGGCGACTGTACTCCGAGGGGCGGGTTCATCCATGGCGGCGGCGGAGAGATCGGACACGTAGCCGCGCCACGAGAAGATGAAACGTCGGAAAGGAAAGATAGAACATCGCGAGTCTCATGCACACAGCACGGTCGGAGAAAATACATGTATTATGTTTAGGAAAAGGAGTAAAATACTGGATAGGGTTATGGAAATCAAGAAGATAACGTTTGAAGAGTTATTTTTATAAATATAATGTTAGGAGAGTTATTTTTACGAAGCGCGATATTTGGAGAGTTATAATTGCAATTTTCTCATATACCTCTACGCCCAACCATGGAGGCTACGGAGGAGCTGTCAGCTTTCTGAATCCACCTACCAGGTGGAGTCGTCGATCCTATCGAGGCTTCACCACATTCCTCAACGTAGTCGCCCTCAACAATGTTGTGGGTATCGACCCTCTGCTGCCCATGACCCTTCACAATTAGTTCCTGTTGCTTGGCCTGCTACTGTGTGCCCAATCCCAAAAATTGTTCATCCATCAATGGTTTTTTTCGGTTTTTTCTGAATCTTTAATCTTTCATAAATGATTGTAGTATTAATAAGCCTACTATCGTGATGTTGTTTTATGGTATTTAAGCTTACTCCAAGACCCATAAATTTGTTTGACAATAGAGTCCATATTGAATCTACTTACTAGGTTCAAACTCAGACTGATGCAAACTGTTAAGAATCCCATTACTGGTTGTCTTGCGATTGTAGTAGGACAACAAAATTGTAGCTCAACCCAAACAGAGCTCAGCACATGTCACTCCATCCCACTTATAGTGAGCCACATTAACCTGGATCTCTAACATGTATTAATTAACTTAATATGGTTGTATATACACTATATTTGTATATTATTTTTGGCTATACTAGAGAGATATTTATTTATTGTATTTTTATTGTGTAGGAGCAAGTTGAAAAGCTTGCTGTAAATTTCAAAGTAGAAATATAGTATGGTAATCTATAAAATCAAATTCTATCTCTTCAGCCTATGAATTTGAGGTAGGGTAATATGTGAACTTTAAATAATGATGGAATGTCACATTCTAAGTGAAATAGCTTAAAATGTTAACTAGATTTCAATAACTCTAAATGAAAGGATCCAAATGGTTCCTTATTTATTCTGGTCCAATTAAATAAGGTCATCATATTTTAATTTGATATGGATTTAATATCATATTATTATCAATATTAACCTGTATTATAAATATCATATTTGTCATACAATGAACAACAACTTTTAAGTTTATAAAAAATGTATAACATAAAAATATTTGCAACACTTATACATTGATGTTTCATACGTTTTTTCTCCCGTTGCAACACACGGGCAGAGGCAAAATTTCCGTTTCGTCCATCCATTTCGCCCGCCTCTCAATCTCTCGCCACTCACTGTCACTCTTACCCAACTTTTAAGTTTGAACCTACAAAAGTTTATTGGCAGCGAATGAATCATATCATCATATCAAATCACACGTGTTCATGTGATGTCTTGTATCCTTTTTAACTTACGACAAATGAATATAAGAGTCACCTATTTAATTTGGTTCAATCGCCAGTTAAATTTCGATATGGGATAATTATTTATGCGCTAAATCTATTTTTGGGTCTTATAGTCTGTTGCTAAATCTATTCTTTGGGCCTTAGAGTTTGTTTGATTTGAGATTGATCTGGACCAATATAATTTAATAAAATGACTACCCATATGATAGTTTGGACAGTTGGACTTAAAAGGTCATTTATCTTTAATGAGCCATATTTAAATCTTAATAAAATGTGTACTTAGTCCGGATTTAGTTTTGTGTGTCCGGTTGATATTAGTACTATATTGTAAAGTGAGGGAGGACAACTAGGTGAGATACAAATAAAATAAGAGACATTCTGCTAAGAAAACTCATATCTTTCTTGACTTTTTTGGTAAAATATAATAAAGAGACAAAATTTCCGTCACTTTTTTCATTTCGCCCGCCTCTCACTCTCTCGCCACTCACTGTCACTCTTGCTCGTGTAACTTTTAAAGCTACAAAAGTTTATTGGCAGTGAATAAATCACATCATATCAAATTACACGTGTTCATGTGATGTCTTATATCTTTTTAAGAGTTACCTATTTAAATTGGTTCAATCTCCTGTTCAATTTCGATACGAGATAATTATTTATACGCTAAATCTATTTTTGAGGCCTTAGAGTCCGTTTGATTTGAGATTAAACTGGACCAATATAATTTAATAAATTAACTACCTATACGATGGTTTGTACGACTAGACTTAGAATGTCATATATCTTTAATGGGCCATGTATAAATCTTAATAAGACGTGTACTTAGTCCGGTTTAATTTTGTATGTCCCGGTTGGCATTAGTACCATATTGTAAAGTGAGGGAGGATAATCATGTGAGATGCAAATAAAACAAGAGACATTCTGCTTAATAAAAGGTATATCTTTCTTGCCTTTTTTGGCAAAGAGATGTTGATACGCAAGTCAAACACGTATAATAATTAATTTTTTCTAGAATACTTTTTTCTAAATTGGTTATGAAACCAATTGAGTTAACGAAAAATTATTTTGACACTCTCTACCTGCAACGCATGGTCACTAACAATTGAGTTGGCGAAAATATATTTTGATACTCTTCCCGTTGCAACCCACGAGTACTTCTACTAGTAATATCTAATAATGTAATAAACTCTAGCTCATTGTTAATGCATCATATATGGTTTAATACCGTACGGAAATTTAATGGATCGTTTACTCGACCTATATGGTTGGATATTAATCGACTATACGGAGAAGTTGAGAAAAAGGATAATAGAGTGCCGTGCACGCACTACCGCCGCTGGCTAGGGCGGTGGGTGTGGCATGGCGTGGGCGAGGCGAGGCGAGGCGAGGCAGGCAGCGAGCTAGCAAGCGGATTTGCCATTCAATTCTTGCGGGAGTTTCTCCTTTTGATGGCAGGCTGTGAGTTAATTGCGGGAGTTACTCTCGTCCTCGTTACCGTAATCAATCGTCCGTTTCTGAATCCGCTGGTCTTTCTCCACCTTCTGATCTTCCTGATCTTCCGGATACCTTTTGTTTGCACGCCAAGTCTATATATCCGTAGTCTCTCTGTCAGTCTTACTACTTGGGGTCACATACATCCAAGAAACAACAACAGATTTTGTTGTTAGGCGAGTCCTCTCCGTCTCGGTTTCTACGCGCATGGGAACTGGGCGAGTAGAGCCTCCAGAATGTCTGTTATTTTCGAGTTCACCTGCTCAAGTGAAGGGCGGTGGTCATGTTTTCGGGGAGTGTCGGCTACCAGCGTGACTACTCGCTTCATCGGCTAACTCTTGGCAGGTGGCAGTCGGCTGCTTCATGGCGGTTACTGCTTCTCCTTTGCACTGCACCCAACGGAACGGCTACATCAATAAACGCAACGTCGACTAGCGCAACTCGAAGTTCTTAAAACTTACCCCGATCTGCTGCTCTCTCCGTGCTTCCCGGCTTCGCTAGCTGCTCGGCGTGCCGACACGTAGTGTCGAACGCACAAGACCGCACGAGGCAGAGCGCGGGGGAGGGGTGGGGTCGGAGCGGGGTGGAGTTTTGGCGCATGTACACACTGATGGTGGGGTCAGATTGTCCAACATGTCGTCTGGCCCAGCTGTAAGCTACTGAGGGTGCTTTGTGTGCCTATCCATTGCTTTTTCCGGATTTCACAGGCCGGATTCATCCACCCCCGAGCCAGAAACGTCGGGTCCGGTTGGGGGGACGACCCATCAGGAGCCGGCGACATCGGAGCGGCGCTCGGCGTCGCAGACGTGTGCGCTTCTCCTCTAGGTCTCGCTGGTGGATGGGCCCTACCATGCCGGAACAGTACGGGGCCGGCGCTGGCCCCTCTGCGTCGCTCCTCGCCGTAAGGGTCATGGGTGCGGGGCCCCTCTCGGCCCTCGAGGTAAGTATCCCTGCCTTCTTTGTCTGCAGGTCCAGTCTGGGCCTCTCTCCCTCTCCATTCCTTCGTCTTGCTTGCTGGAAGCTCCCCACTGCCCTCCGTGCATCTACGTCTTGTGGCCTACGGCGCAGCGGTTCTGCTGAAGATGGCGTCGGTGGTGTGAAGCCGCCGGACTCTGCCGCTTCGCTTGATCCGGATCTTGTGACCTCCCGCTTCGCCTGATCCGGATCTTGTGACCTCTCGCACGGTTGCTTTGCCGGCGATGGCGTCGGTGGCCTGAGGTCGCAGGTCCTTCCTAGGTTTGCAAGGTTACATGGATCTGATATGCGCTCGTGTGTAAATCGTGCTTCTTAGGTCTGCAGGCTACCTGGATCTGGTGTGTGTGGTTGTATGCGAATGTCTTTTTCTTTGCTTGAATCCGGATCTGATTTACTTGACCGTGCATGATGGCATGGATATGTTTCCTTGGTTGTTAACGTCTGCTGCTTGGTTAGGCATGTGTAGTATTCTGAGTGTCTTATTTATCCTTCTTTTGTTAGACCACAAGAAAGGTAGGAAGAAAAAAAAAAAAACGAAATTCCTGGCGCTGGGCCTTTGGACCTAGGTTTGGTTTGCCTGACGAAATTGTATTGCTGAACTACTCATCCTTGAGTTAGACATATGCAGATCCAGCACTTGGGTTCCCGGGCATAGCTGCCAAGGTTGAGGAGCTCAAAAAAGAATTGCCCAATGTACATGTTCTTGATCAGTTCACGAACAAAGCAAATCCTGACGCACATATTAGATGGACTGGTATGGTTACTGAATGAGTTTGGATATACAGTTTTAATTTCAGTACACATTAGTAAGCATGTGCAGACAAGCTCTTTTTTTTTTTTTGGCTGAAATCTATACTTTCTCGATGTTTTAAATTGCAAAATTTTGCTCTAAGCACTCACCTCACATGACAACAATGCAAATCTCATAACCTGATTGCCTGCACCGTATTTATTGACCCTGATGTCATAGATAGTTCAAAAACCGAAGGGTTGCACCGAACATCCTGTACACTTCAAGGACTTTTTATTACAGAGTAATGATAGTTATTAGTAGTTCATGTCCTATTTAATATATTTTGTTGGAGTACATGTGAAAAATGTTGTTTCTACATGTTATCATAATAAATTACATGTTATTGGCGTGCAGTGATGTACAGGACCTGAGATTTGGAAGGACACTGCTAGCAAGGTGGACATATTTGTAGCTGGTTCAGGCTCAGGAGGTACTGTATTTGGTGTTGGGAAGTATCTGAAGATGCAGAACCCCAGTATCAGATCGTCTGTGTTGAGCCTGCAGAGAGTCTAGTTGTTTCAGGTAGTACACCATTTAGAAACATCAATTAGGTAGTAGGATCTTTGGAATGCATGGCTGGTAGTATATATAGGGTAAGTAGTATTCCGTTAAGTAGCTAACATTTCTTTAGCTAACATTATAATTGTCGAAAACTCTGTGCCTATTATCAGGCACAGTGAAATGTCAGTAAATGAGTTTCAGGTAAAGCATACTTTGTTGACCCATACTTTGTTTGGACGAGCACAGAGCGACGTTTTCTGCACTGAACAATAGCAATCCATTTGCACATTGAATGATAATGACGTAGTACTGCTGTCCTTCAGGTGATGAACCAGGCAAACACAAAATCCAGGGAATAGGACCAGGATTTGTACCTGAAGTACTAGACAGAGCAGTTATCAATGAGGTTGTCACAGTGACCACTGAGGAGGCGATGGCAAATGCAAGGAGGCTGGCCAGGGAAGAGGGCCTTCTTGTGGGCATATCATCTGGAGCGAACTTGGCAGCTTGCTTGAAGGTTTGCAACAATCCTAACTAAACTTTCTTCTTTTAATTGTTACTCCCTCTATTCCAAAATTATAAGACGTTTTGGATTTTCTGGATACACAATGTATCGAGAAAATTAGCAGAGCGCTTACAGCATGGACCATAAGCTAACTACGATTGTTTAGTTGTTTTATAGCTGTCCTTGACATGGTTATATATAACAAGAGGGACCATTAGCTACATGGTACCAATAATAAGACAAGCTTGCTCTGTCTTTTTATATATTTCGTACATAGATCAAATCTAATGTCATTCGCCAGTGTTCTTATGAATAAGGTTTTGTCACAAGCAGGACTCGATTTCAAATATATGCTTTTAAGCTTATGTTATTTGTTGCATATTTTGTGATTCGCTCCTTAAGATCACATATCATGTAGGGACCCAGCTCTAATATTAGCTTTATGCTTTGTCTAAGGAAATATTAGATTTATGCTGAATACGTTGAACATCTATATATTTATCGTGCATTATGACAAAATGCAATGACGTTGTATCAGTACCTATTTAGAGCTATTGGAATGTACTACAGATGAGGAAGAAACTTGCTGCCATGTTGTCTAAAGATTCGATTGTCTTATGGCGTTAGTACAAAGTGACTAGCCATAGGAATCATGAATTCTGGTTCATTGCATGATGTCTCTTGTTCTGATCACGATGGTCTATAATTTTCACTTGACCATTTTTTTCATTTGTCTAGAAGAAATTTGCCAAACTTTGTGAAGTAACACTCCATCCGATGGAAATGATATACTGTCTTTTGGATTGTTAGTTTTGTTAATCTTCCCTCCCTGCCCTTGATACACTTTGTTTTACATTGTAGCCACCTGCATTTGATCCTTGACAGTAGATCCTTCACATTCTAATGACCAATATAAGTATGTGTAGTTGCATGGTTAATGCCATCAAGCCACAATTCCTCTGATAGTAGCTCAGAACGAAACTAAATTTGCAGTGCCTAGGAATCAGGAAAAATGGTATAAGAAAGCTAGGGATTACTAAAGGTAAATGAAAAACTTCATATCAAATAGCCAGTATTTTTTTTTTTTAAAAAAAAAACTAATGCCGCTATAGGCTCTTCCTTCAAGAGGGGAATGAAACGCCGCTCTCCTTCATATGTGTTAGTCAGTGCTAAAGGGTCATGTTGCTAGTAGAGCTCAATGCTCATTTCAAATGATTATGTCTTCCGTTTGATATTTTAAGCAAACATTTGATCATGCCCTGCTTTCCTGTACAGGAACATGGAAGATGCACATCTTATCAAATTGTTATTCAATGATGAAGTTGGAGTAATGCTCAAGTTATGTGTTGGATTTGCAGCTCTTTCCCTATGTGTTGGCTGTAGAGTCGTAGCAGATATTGATGCACAATTCTCAGTGGTATATGTTTATGCCTGGTAGGGTGTGCTATATCATTTCTCAGTTTTCTCTGGTTGGCTAATTGTAGCCTCTGATTATACCCCATGTGGCCATGTAGCAGGGAGTTGTCATTTGTTTTGATGAACCCAATGGACATATTTGATTCAATTAAACGGACTGCGGATGGTGTTGGCACTCTACCTTTAGCTTGAATTCTTGCTGAGTGCATCCATATATGCTTGATTTTTGTACAATAGATTAACTGAAAACATTTGTACTAGACCAACTTAATTGAAAAGTGGAGCTGGCTGATGAGATGTTGAAATGGTAAGCTAGAATTGTCCTGTGAGTTACCAATATGCTTGGTTCGCGGCGCTAAATTTTCTAGTAGTTCATTAATTTGGTAGATATATACCTTGCTGGGTAGCGTCCTTTATATGATGTTGAGAACTAGTTCACACTGTTAAATTTCTCGTTACTTGCAAACCCTAGGTTGGGGATATATATACTAGGGATACATGGGCCTAAGCCTCATGGGCTGAATACACACTTCAACATCCCCCCGCAGTCTGGACTACCGGCGCAGCGGAGTCAAAGACTGGACAAAAAGAAAGAAGAGCACCAAGTACATGACTTCCCTGTAGCCACAACTAGCCACTAGTGATGTTGAGGCTGGAGCGAAACTCGGAGAAGGTCGACGAGGGAAGGCCCTTGGTAAAGATGTCCGTGAACTGGGAGGTGGTCGGGACATGAAGGACCCGAACGTCACCGATGGCCACACGGTCGCGGACGAAGTGGAGGTTGATCTCCACATGCTTGGTCCGCTGGTGCTGCACAGGGTTTGTGGAGAGGTAGACGGTGCTGACATTGTCGCAGTAGACGAGCGTGCTCCTGGCGAGGGGGCGGTGAAGCTCAGTCAGGAGCTGGCGGAGCCAGGCGGCCTCGGCCACGCCGTTGGTGACGGCGCGGTACTCTGCCTCGGCACTGGAGCGTGAGATCACCGACTGACGCTTGGACGACCAAGAGACAAGGTTGCCTCCTAGGAAGACAGCGTAGCCGGAGGTGGACCGGCGGGTGTCCGGGTAGCCCGCCCAGTCAGCGTCGATGTAGACAACCAGCTCGGCCGAGGAGGACCGACGGAGGAGCAGCCCGTAGGCGAGGGTGCCCCGAAGATACCGGAGGAGCCGCTTCATGGCAGCCAGGTGAGGGTCCCGCGACGCATGCATGTAGAGGCAGAGCTGCTGCACGGCGTAGGTGATGTTGGGCCACGTGAAGGTGAGGTACTGGAGCGCTCCAGCAAGGCTCCTATAAGCAGTGGAGTCCGTTGGACCAAGCAGCGAGCCCTCTGCCTCAGACAGCTTGCCCTGCGTGTCAACCGGAGTAGAGCAGGGCTTGCTGTCTGACATCCTAGCTCTCTCCAGAATGTCCAGAGTGACCTGCCGCTGGTGAAGGAGCATGCCGGAAGGTCGGAGCTCGACAGTGACGCCAAGGAAGTGATGGAGCACACCGAGATCCTTCATGGCAAACTCCTTCCGAAGAGAGGAGATGATGCAGCGTAGCAGGGACTCGCTGGAGGCGGTGAGGATAATGTCATCGACATTGAGCAGCAGATAGGCGGTCTCGCCCCCATGGCTGTAGATGAACAGGGAGGTGTCCGACTTGGCCTCCAGAAACCCAAGTGTCAGCAGATATGAAGCAAAGGTGGAGTACCACGCCTGAGGTGCTTGCTTCAGACCATACAGAGACTTGTTGAGTTTGCAGACCATCGCGGGACGGGAAGGATCCACGAAAATTGCCGGCTGGCTGCAGTACACCGTCTCTGTCAGAGTGCCATGGAGGAAGGTATTCTTGACATCCAGCTGGTGCACGGGCCACGAGCGCTCAAGAGCCAGTGAGAGGACAGTACGGACTGTTGCAGGCTTCACTACTGGGCTGAAGGTCTCGTCGTAGTCCACTCCGGGCCGCTGAGTGAAGCCCCAGAGTACCCAGCGGGCCTTGTAGCGCTCCAAGGACCCATCAGCCCGACGCTTGTGCGTCCAGATCCACTTGCCCGTGACCACATTGCTACCAGACGGACGCGACACCAAGTCCCACGTCTGGTTGGCAATCAGGGCCTCGTACTCCTCCTCCATCGCACGGCGCCAGTGAGGATCCGCCAAAGCCTCACGGACGGAGGAGGGTAGAGGAGAGGCCCCCGGCTCGGAGGTGACGACGGAGAGGACCCGGGGCCGGGAGACCTGGCGCGTCACCATGGGGTGAACGTGGCGAGGGTCCCGGTGCAGGAGAGGCGGGTGGTACACCGGCTCGTCGAGAGAGCACCAGGGGGCATGGGCAGCGGGTGAGGCCCCGCCGGAGGCGTCGGTGGCGACGACGGAGCAGGTACTGGAGAAGAAGGCACCACCGGCGCTGTCGGAACCGGTGGCGGCTGCGGACGGCGCTGGTAGACACGCACGGGGTGCGCGAAACGGCCAGGGGCCACCGGAGTAGTCTCCGTCAGAGGAGGCCCTGCCGGAGGCGTCGGCGTCGACGAAGGCCCCGCCGGAGGCGTCGGCGGCGACGGCGGAGGCGGTGGAGGTGCCTCCGACCCCCTCCGGCGCTGGTAGACGTGGTCGAAGCGCCCGGGAGGGGGAGGCGGCATAGGCCGTAGGTCTGCAGCTGGAGTAGCGGCGTTGGGGACGACAGGTGGTGGCGTAGGCTCCCAGTCCGGAGATGGACACTCCGGAGCCCCCCCCCCCCCCGCCGTGTGGGGCACGGGCAGTAAGTCCAGACCTGCAGGGCACAAAGGGAATGACGGCTGGACCACCGTGTCAGCGGAGGAGAGAGAGTTAATCTCGGGATCCGGAGAGGGTGTGGAAGTGGTGGAGAAGGGGAACACCGTCTCATCAAACACGACATGGCGAGAGATGAGAACACGGCGAGAAGAGAGATCATAGCAGCGGTACCCCTTGTGGTCAGGGGAATATCCAAGGAAGACACATGAAATAGAACGAGGAGCGAGCTTGTGTGGAGAGGTAGAGGCGGTGTTGGGGTAGCACGCACACCCAAACACACGCAGGTGATCTTAGTGGGGAGGGGTACCAAAGAGAGCGTCGTGAGGAGTAGGAGCAGGGGAAGCTGTGGAAGGCAGGCGGTTGATGAGGTAAGTGGCGGTGAGAAGGCTCTCAGCCCAGAAACGAGCAGGAAGTGAGGCCTGGAAGAGAAGGGTGCGCATGACATCCGTGGTGGTGCGGATCATGCGCTCTGCCTTGCCGTTCTGTGAGGAAGTGTAAGGGCAAGACATGCGCAACTTAACCCCACGGGAGAGGAAGAAGGAGCGGGAGGTGGAGTTATCGAACTCACGCCCGTTGTCACACTGGACAGCCTTAATGGTGAGGCCGAACTGAGTGGACACCCAGGCGAAGAAGTGAAGGTGCGTGGGAAAGGTGTCAGACTTGGAACGGAGAGGGAAAGTCCAAGAGTAATGCGAAAAATCATCGACCACCACCAAATAGTATTTATAACCAAAAATGCTGTGTACAGGAGATGTCCATAGATCACAGTGGATCAAATAAAAAATACAGGCCGCATGAGAAGAAGAAGTAAAAGGAAGTCTAATATGACGGCCCAACTGGCACGCATGACACAGATGTTCATTTGGAGCCCGGATACAAGATACATCAGAGTAGCGACTGAGCTGAGACAAAATGTCACGGCTGGGATGTCCGAGACGGCGGTGCCAAGTCATGGAAGAGGTGGTGGTAGCAAAAGCAGCTGACGAAGGAGACAACGAAGAAGTCAAGGGAGGTGCAGCGGAAGCAGGAAAACGGAGGGTGTAAAGGGGTCCCGCGCGATCACATTGGAGAAGAGGACGCCGGGAAGCCAAATCCTTCACAGAAAGACCAGAGGGGTCAAACTCAACAGAACAAGAATTGTCAGCTGTGAAACGACGAATGGAAAGAAGATTATAAGTCATCTGAGGAGCAACAAAAACATCGTAAAGGCGGAAAGAGCCGGGGGTACCAGCAGAACCCACGGCAGAAACCGGAATGGAAGCACCATTTCCGACAACGATAGAGGAAGGAAGGGAAGGGTGGGTAGGTTGAACAGAAGAGAGTATAGCAGCCTGCAGCGTGGTGTGGTGAGAGGCACCCGAGTCAGCAATCCAATCGGAGCTAACTGGCGGTGTCAACCCCATGGTGCTGAACTGGCGGGGGAGGGAGGCCTGGTCCCAAGTGAGAGTCGACACTGGGGGACCAGGTGGAGCAGGCGGCATCCAGGTCGGCTGGAACGATGGGACACCGCCGGCGAACAGGGCCGCCGGGTGCTGGGGATGCTGTCCTCCTCCAGGGGCCTGGTGTGGCCACATGGAGATGCGCCCTGCCCAAGGGTGGCTGAAGGAGGGCCAGGCCGCACCACCAGGAGCAGGAGGTGTCGGCGGGGTCGGCAAGACACCCCGCCCCCCCGCGACCACGAGCACGACCGCGATCACGACGGCCCCCACGGTCCCTGCCCCCACCCGGGTTCCCGAAGGAAGGGGGAGTAGTCGTCCTGGAGCCAGTGGCCTGGAGGACGGTGGTGGTAGAGGACGACGCTGGCGAAGTAGAGGACACCGGAGTGATGCCCAGAGTGATCTCCTCCAAGGCGAGGTCGTCCTTCACCTAGAGGAAGGTGGGGAAGGGCCTCTGCCTGGTGATCAACGACCTCAAGTGCCGGAAGTTGTCGTTGAGGCCGCGGAGCACGTTGAGGACGAGGATGCGATCCTCCATAGGCCGGCCGAGGTCAGCGAGAGCATCCGCCATGCCCTTCATCCGGCGGCAGTACTCAGCCACCGAGAGGTCTCCCTGGGAGAAGGTGCGGAAGGTCGCATCAAGGCGAAGGGCCCTGGCCTCGGCATTGCCAAGGAACTGCCCCTCGAGGGCCAGCCAGGCCTGACGTGCGGTGCCTCCAGGAGTGTAGACGGTGTCCTGAAGATCAAGGGAGACTGTCCCTATGATCCAGGACAGGACGAGGCTGTCCAGGCGCTGCCAGGAGGGAGCCAGGACAGTCACCGGCAGGTCGAGGAGGACGTGGTCGTCCAGGGCGTAGCTGCGAAGAGTGAGGAGGACCAGGTCGCGCCAGCGGGCGTAGGAGGTGGAGGCGTTGTCGAGGACGAGTGGAACGAGGTTCCGGATGTTTTGGACACCGGGCGCCTGGTAGTGGAGCTGAGCCACCACCGGGTCGGCCGAATCGGGCCGTTGGGGAGTCGGGGTGGACGGCCGGTGACCCGGGGTGGCGGAGGAGGTGACAGCCACAGTGTCGGGGTAGATAGGGAACGGCTGGTGGTCGGCGGAGAGGTAGAGGTGGTGCTCGGTCTCCGCGATCTGGCGAGCGAGGGCATCAGCGGCATCCCGCTCGCGCTCCCACAGCTGTGCCGCTTGGCAGACACGGTCCTGGGCCTCAGCAGCGGCGACCCGGGCAGCCTGGGGGGCCACGGCGAGGGCCGAGTCGGCCGTCGAAGAGGGGGTCGCCGTGTAGAGGAGGGACGCTGCGGTGGCCTGCTGCTGGGCCAGAGGAGGGAGGGAGGCGGCGGCGGCGGCCGGCCCCTGCTGGAGGTGCTCCGGCTGGAGGAAGGAGGCGGCAGCGACGGCCTGCTCCGGCCAGAGGAGGGAGGCGGCGGCGGTGGCCGGCCCCTGCTGGAGGAGGGAGCCTGGCGCGCCGTCGGTCGGCCCCTGCTGGAGGACGGAGGAGGGCGGCGGCGGCCGGTTCTGGCTGGTGGAGGAGGGAGGAGGCGGCGGCGGCCTGGGAGAAAGCCGCAGGGGCCGCTGCAGGGGGAGGCGGCGGCGCCGGAGGGACGCCCCCAGGCGGAGGTGAAGCCCGGCGGCATGCCACGTAGAGGAGAGGAAGGAAGGGGAGGGAAGGAGGAGGAGGAGGAGGAGGAGGGAGGAGGAGGCTCGCCGGCGGCCATGGTGCTGGCGGCGGCGCGCCAGGGGGTGGCGGCGGCGGCTGGAGGGTGGTGGGAGGGAGAAGAACAACCTAAACTCTGATTACCATGTTAAATTTCTCGTTACTTGCAAACCCTAGGTTAGAGATATATATACTAGAGATACATAGGCCTCATAGACCTAAGCCTCATGGGCTGAATACACACTCCAACACACACAAATATTATTACTGTGATCATTTTCTGGATTAAATTAGTAGTTAAAATGCCTAAATTTCTAACATATACGTTCATACATATATATATTTTTGTTCGAGCATGCATATATAAAGTGTACTACCTCTGTCCCAAAATAAATGTCGTTTTACGATTTTGACTATCTCCTTTTGATCATTCGTCTTATTCAAAAATTTTGTGAAAAAATTAATTATTCTATTATGAAATGATTCATTATTAGAATTACTTTAATCTTGATTTGTTTATTTTTATATTTTTGTAAATTTTTTGAATAATACGAATGGTCAAACTTCAATTTTAAAAAGTAAAAATCGACACTTATTTTGGGACTCCCTTCGTCCTTAAATAAGTTGCTCTTTTTGACTTTTGGACTTCACGTTTGACTGTTCATTTTATTTAAAAAATTTATATAAATAATAAAGTAAATAAATCATTAGTAAAGTATCTTAATGATAGACTAAGTTATAAAAAAATAAATAATATTTGTATAAAATTTTTTAATAAGACGAACGGTCAAACGTGAAATGTTAAAGTAAAAAAAGTAAATTATTTGGAGACGGAGGGAGTATACATATATTTTAAAGCTAGCAAAAGCTTGTACAGTCCTTGAGATTATATTTAATCCAGCTCTATGAGAAGCTTGGGATCTACTCCCTCCGTTCCAAAATATCTGTCGTTTGCGTTTCCCAAGAAACGACTACTGGCAATTATATATTTAAAAATATTAACATTTATAATACATAAATAGTATCATTAGAAAGATCTTTGAATCTAGTTTTTTAACAAATTTATTTGGAGATATAAATGTTGCACGTATTTTGTACAAATCGAGTCAAACTTGTGGCACAAAAATCGAAAACGACATATATTTTGGAACAAAGAGAGTAGTTCTATGCATAGAAGTACCAACCCTTGGGATCTACGACCTACTAAAAATATATTTTGTCAATGCCTCTTGAATTGCTTTGATATGTTTGGCTCGTAGGACCATGTCCCTCTTCCGGTTAAGCTTTAAGCTTCGAATGAAAGAGAAAAAAAATACAATTATATGACTAGTGTATATTGTTTACGTACATTGAATACTTGAGGTGTTTTCAGTAAGTAAACCATGAGGTACCCTCAAAACCTAGTATTCACTGGAGTGGTTCCCCAGTTCTTGCGTTAGTACTTTATATGAGAAAACGATTCATGAAACAATCAAGAATGGCAATAATGAAACCAATAAAAGAAATGATTTTATAATTATTTGAAATCTGAAAAGTTTAGGGTGATAGATTTGGCACTGATGGGGTGAAGCAGGGATCGGTTCGACTTGGTTTGGTGTGGCTGCAGCCTGCAGGAGTTGGTGGTGGAGGTGTTCTTTACAGCATTGACGAGCCAGAATGCTAGTGGCTGTAGTAGTCTCTTTTGAGCGAAGGATTAGGATAGTTGGCCACAATAATGTAACACCCCGGGTACTACAAAAGTTAAAGATGTCATTAACGTCTCTTCCCACATGCCAAAGCATAAAACTCGGCAACAAAAACCATACAAGCAACAACAAAAACGTTGTGGTTATCGTGATTGACAAATTAAGTTTATTGCAACACCTAGAAGGATAAGAGGCGTGAGAGTAAATCTCAGAAAGCAAACTGTCTGAAAAATCTCATTCAAACTACAAGTTAATTAGATATCGATTTAATATGCAAGATATAACATCATAAAAAAATTTAATAATCAAATTATTTATCCAATGACATTTCTGTAAAGAAGTAAAAGACCATATAATATATCCAATAAAATTTCCATAAATAACAAGTAGAGGATAGAGGACAAGATATACAATAAATAAACAAACTCCACATATGAATAAAACAATACCCCTTATATAAATAGAAAAAATACTACTGATATAAATAGAAACAATACTCCTCATATCCACTTCATGCCAACATAAAACTTCGATACAAATAAACCTTGAAAGGTGAAAATGCAATGCATATGCATGGCCACCTCTCCATACCAATAAGGTTTGAAGTTGCATCGTACCCGAGCAATGTCCAATGTTGTATTGGTATAGTCATGGCAGCAAGCGACAACATAATCCACAAGCGAACTTCAGAATAATCATATAGCTTTCTAACCGACCTGGCCCTAGAGCACTCCGGAATAGTTATATGACTTTCTCACCAACTTAACTCGATGCATATACTCATAACAAGAATGCAAATGATGATGCAATGCTATGATGCAACTACATGTATACTCATCCACACTCATAAACATACCATTTACATCATTTGTTGTATTCATATACACTCATAAACATACCACTTACCTCATCTGCCATATTCGTTCACACTCCATTTATATCATGATGATAGATATATGATAAAAAAATCAGTGATGAAAATCATATGAAATTACTTTAGAAGATAAGTGAACTCATATTGTTTGTATCATCTTGGTTCAATTGGTTTTATGCAAAATGTAGGTAGAATAAACAACGAGTCAAGCTGTACCAACCACCACAAATGACTCTAGACATGATCCAGAGCATTGTAACCTGTTTAGCACCAATAAACAATTCATTTATTCACTCGGACATACATGAAGAACAAGTAAATGATAGTAAATAAAATTTTGGTTAACAATAACATAGCTTCATATTTATGCATCTTAGGAATATATATACGCAAAAAAGTAATAGTAAATAAATATATATTCAGAATCTGCAAAACAAAGCATACAACTGTTATGAAGACATGTTTTTTTTTATTATAAACTTAGGAATGTCTAAACTTTAGTTGAATTCAAAGAATGAACTCTGTCCTAAATTGAGATAGTCATTGGCAGAAAATTGTTGTCTACTAAAACACTTGTCATGAAACTTTACCTGATTATATAGAGCATCATTATCTACAAATTTCATGTTTTATCTTTTGGGTTTTAAAGAATCTAAAATACCAAAAACAAGCCCGCAAGCTAACTGATCTTTTCTGACAACAGAAAAATAGTAGCCGATTAAAACATCAATAATTGGAGGTATATACATATCCAAACTTTATGATCTTTGACAATCTAAAAGGCCTAAGAAATTACCTATAACTTTTATGTTAGAACAACACACAATGGAAATATCTTCCAAACCACAAGGGATATATAGGTGATCTATATGCCGAAACAAATGTTCTAAAGTCTATTAACGCGATATAATTTTTTATGATTTTAGGGCACATAAAAGTATCCTAGAACAACACATAAAAAATCTATAGAATCCACTACTACATAATTTCTTACCGTGGCGGGCAGTTTTGATTAACCGAAGCGTGGTTTTTACGACCGCCTCGGATCAAAGGTCACGGTTAATCGTGAGCTTAACCGAGGCGGTTGCCTGCCCACATCGGTTAATCAATTAAAAAAAAGAAAAAAAGAAAATCCTGGTTAGGCCCGACTACCCATCCACGGGCCTGTTGAGCCCATCCCCGCACCGCCACTGCAGGATCTCGCCGCACCGCCGCGCCGCTGCTCTGCTCGCTTGATCGGAGCTCCTCGCCGGATCCAGAGGAGCAGCTGCCGTCGCGAGAGCCTACGAGAAGGAGAAGGCTGCCGCCGCCCGGACACACCACTGGTGCTCGAAGCCGCGAGCATGCGCTCGCCGCGCCGCCGCCTGCAGGGCCCACGCTCATCGTGCTGCAGCACCGCGATCGCCATGCCACCGCCGCCGGGCCTGAGCTCGCCGCGCCGCCGCCTACGGGACCGCACTCACCATGCCACCGCACGCGGGCCCACGCCGTTGCCCGCACAGAGAGGAAGGAAGTGGAGGTGGGGAGGAGAGAGAGGGAGGAGGTGGAGGCAGGGAGAACAGAGAGAGGGAGCAAAGGGAGAGAAAGAGAGGGGCCGGTACGGTGCTGTGTTGGCGCTTCTTAGCGTCAGCAGAAAAGTCCGCAAGCGCACGGAAGTACCGTTGTAGCACTTCACCCAGAAATATTCAGGGTATCGTATTTATAATTTCCCAAAGGAACGGCTTATGTTTATAGGCTCTTAGCTAGTTTACCCTAGAAAAAGGTAGAGGGGATAACTTGGGTAGAGAGGATACACTAAGGCTGGAAACACTAAGTGAAGATAACTTCCCCACTACTTGTCGGCTTCAGGCCCACTGACGCAGCTGGTCTGCCAGCCGATACCAGTATAAGCGCTATTCCACGGCCGAACGTGGGGGAGTTTAGATATGAGTGGACAGGGCTGTCACCACCTGCCACCTACCCCTCTGCCCGTGGGCGCGCGCAACATACGAAGGTAGACTCCGACTTAGACACCACGTCTACGAAGGCGACTACTACTCTAGAGATGGCCAGGAACTTCCATCTCTATCAGGAGTCCTCTAACTAGAGCACCCATCCCAAGAACGAGCGACGATCCCACAAACAAGTAGCTTTATAAAAGTAACTCACTTAATGGATCAAAACTAAAATGTATCACAAACCTCTTACTTCAAGTAGCAAGATGGTTGTAGAGGTACAAGTTAGATGTAAGAGCCGACAGGTCCGGCACTTCGTCCACCCGAGGGTAGAACTACTTCGACCCCGCTATCACTTCTCAAGCTTCTATCTCTCTCTCTAACCCTATACTAGCCTAGCTAGAAGCTACACTAATGGAAAATGGTGGTACTCCCTTCTTCTTCTCTATTGTATCATGTTCTTCTCATGGAGGGGGTGAGGGCCTCATTTTATAGCTCCACAGGTCGGTATCGGCGTAGATAAATATGGAAGGAGGTGAAACCGCCTTCAGGGAACCGCCATGAGCATTGTCACTAAAACTGGGCCTGGGAAGTGCCATCTGGGGGGCGACAGCCCCCGGGGCGGTTGGTCCCTAGGAGGCGGCAACTGGCCACCGCCTTCGGGTGGTCGGTTGCTCCCTGGGCCTGGGCCTCCCCCGTGGTTACGGATGGATCCCGTTTAATGGTTTGATGGGCTTTTCTCTTTTATTCTTGATTTGCGCCTTTTCTGAATATGTTTTCTGGAAGTGTGCTTTCCGGTGATTTTTGTGCATTTCCATGTGTTCGTCCTGCAAGTCACATGTGCAACAAAACTCGTGAAAAGGTTGAAAGCCCATGTTTGGTTTTGGGTAATTGATGAAACCTAGTTTGCTAACGATTGCTCAAAGTGTTTCATGAGAATTGATTAGCAAATGGCAAGATGGAGCAAAGGACCGGGTCGGTGGAGGCCACAAGTGAAGGGCAATGATGGCATCCATGCAAATGGTATAAGTCCATCATCATAGGTGTCCACAAGGTCCATTAAGAGATGAGAAGGAAGTTGATAAGAAACCGGGAGCTCAAGGCAAAGGTATAACCAATAGAAGCTCTTTTAATTTTGGTGATCAAGACTCCATAGAGGGAGTGATCACATTTAGGATAGATAGCCGTACTATCAAGAGGGGCGAAATCGTTGTTGAAATATGGTTATCAAGTGCCACTAGGTGTTCATGATCATTGCATATGCATATAGATGCTAGTGACACTAACTTGACCCGTGGAAAACTCTTTGAAAAAGGCTAACACACGTGCACCTAAGTGAGAGACACTTTGGAGTGTTAGTGACTTAAGAAACGGGGTGAAGTTCGAGGGTTAGAGAGGGTTTGGTCCTCTCTTCCTCCTGCCGAGCTTGCGAGGCAGGATTCGGCGAATTTCGGAAACGTTACAATAGAAAAACTAGCGTCGGACTGTATTGTCACAGAGCGTCGGACCATTAGCCTCAGTCCGACGGCTAACACTGCTGAGAGCGTCGGACGCTCAGTTTCGGAGCGTCGGACTACTGTCCGAAGCGTCCGACGGTGCAGAACGACGAAGAGGTAACACGTGGCGAGCTTTGAGAGCGTCGGACTCTCGGCGTTAGTCCGACGGTGAGCGTCGGACCATCGTCCGACGGTTTTCAGGGCTCGGGGAGCTCTCTGGAAACGTCGGACGGCCGTGTTCGTTAGTCCGACGGCTCCGTCTGACTGAGTCCAACGGTGGTCGGCTGAGGGCGTCGGACCGGTTGATTTAGTCCGACGTTCGTCCGTCCGACGGTCGTTTTGGCGCGAGGAAATAGCCGTTGTGATCCAACGTTCGACTTCAAACGGCTAGTGACACGTGGCGTTCATCCGAGGCGTCGGACCGTGCGGATTAGTCCGACGCTCTGGCCGTCGGACAGTCCGACGGTACGCAGTGAATTCTAAACGACTAGTTCTTTGTGTGTGGCTTATAAATAGCGACTTGGCCGGTTTGGGTAGTGGCTCTTGGCACTCCTAAACATCATAACATACTTGTGAGCCTTCCCACTCCACTCTCACTCATCCTACTTGATTGTAATCATCATTTGGTGAGTTTGGAGAGCATCAAGTGCATTGCATTGATTGAGATCATCTAGAGGCACTTGGTAGTGGTATTTCGCAGCGGTTTCTCTTGTTACTCTTGGAGTTTGCCGACTCCTAGACGGCTTGGAGCTGCGAGGATCGTTGAGGGGAGTTGGTGATTGTCTCCGCCTCCGATCGGTGAAGTTGTGAGGGGTTCTTGAGCCTATCCCCGCGGGAGATCGCGAAAGGCATCTTTAGTGGATTGCTCGTAGCTTGGTGGATCCCCATCTTGTGTTGGTTGTGCGGCACCCTTGAGAAGGGTTTGGCGTGTGATGCCAATTAGCGCGTGAACCTCCAAGTGGGTGTATCGCTACAACGAGGACTAGCTTGCCGGCAAGCAAGTGAACCTCGGTAAAAAATCTTGTGTCATCTCTCTACCGAGGATTTCCCTTATATGTATAAAAGCTCTACCTTCTATTTATTTTAGCATTAGAATGATGTTATATTTTGGTTGTTAAGGACCGCCAACAACTCCCCCACACTTGGTCCTTTACTCGTCCTCGATTAAAGTGCTAAGGACCAAATGGGTTCATTTTCCTTATTCATAAAGATCTGCATACAGTTTATTCCAAACTTTACCTGGATTTATGAACTTCAATGTGTCTACCAAATTATCTTGAGTAATTGCAAAATGGAATAGTCTGGATTCAAATCTGCTTAGTTTGTCCATGCGTAGAAACTTGGGTATTTGCGAGATTTTGAAAATTATAAGAATAGCTTGTGTTCCTTGAATGATTCTCTCAAATCGCTCATGTATGTAAGTGGTTCCTCACCAAGGCATAAAAATAATGCCTTCACATGGTCATCCTACCTCTAAAAAGGCTTATCTAGAGTTTTAGGAAGGAATAAAAATGATGAGGCACACTTACCCTGCATATGTTGTCGAGTCAAACCCCAGACCGTACCGGAGGGAGTGCGTCATACTCTTAGATCAGAATGTGCATGTGTGTGGAGAATATGATGGTGGAAATCTAATTCTAAATCTTTTTGATATTCTATGCATCATGATTTTCTTTTTTTTTTTTGAAAAAGACAAGATATGGGCTATAGGAACTTCATCACTCTATATATATATATATTTGAACGGGTATTTAGAATCTTCTTTTCCATTTATTTTCTGATGCCCCTTAGCACAGTTCCTCTTCTTCTTCTTTTAGCATAGCCTCATATCTTTTATTGGCATATGACATATTTTGAATGAGGAGATATCATGATGGATGAGTAAAGTTTTGCATCAAGAGTGCGTGTTTCTTTGATAAAAACAACACTTTTATTCGGTGGAGGAAAACTGCGCAACTCCTAGTGTAAGAGTTGGCATATTTTTGGTGGATGGATGGATGCGTGTTTTGCGCAATCCTCAGGGTGAGAATTGGCTTAATTTGGTGGGTGCATGTGAATTCTGATCTTGGGAGCATGAAATATCTCTCAACAGCGGTCACAAAATTTGACCAAACTCAACACAAAATAAGTGGCATATGTGGAAGGTTTCATCATAAAGAACCATATATGGCCTTGGTAGGTATTTGTTAATCTTTCAAGGAACATGCTAATTGAATTTTTGTTTCAGTAAAAATCAATCCCAAGTACTTTGCAAGAACAAGTAAGCATCATGTCATCCAGCTATATCTCATTTGTCAATTACTTAGATAAAAAGGGGTCCCTGATCAATGTTCATAAATCTTGTAGGAATATTAGCTAGGAATAAAAAGTATGCAAATATTCTGAACATAGAAAGACATGTTTGATGGAGTATGAAGGGGACATTATTCTTTAAATTTTATTTTTTAAAACTTTTTTAATTAGGGAGTATGAAGTGCTCAAACCGTATTTGATTTTTGTTCTTATGCAGTTTAACTTTGAAGAGTTCTTCCCCCCACACTTGTTTTCTTTCCTGTCTTGGTTGGTCACAATATATATATATATATGTATATATATATATATATATAGAGAAAACAAGTGCGCAAAATATTCAAAGATAGAAACTTTTTATTTCATTGATAGATCAAATAGGCACATCACATTGAAGGGAAATAAAAGATTGTGGTAACGAAAATGTGTGCCTATTTATTTGTGTAGCAGGAGCGTTCTACGGATATTTAGAGAATGTGCTCAACTCCTGCTGCCTTAGCGAGCCTGCGCAGTTGCTCTCCATAGCCACGGCGCATCTCATCTAGTTCATCTCTAAGTCCTTTCACGCTAAGATGAGCCTCGGCTATGCGGGCTTGTGCCTTTACAACATTTAGGCGCGTGCTCTTGATGCTAGCATAAAATGAGGCGATGGTTGGCCCTTTGGAAGGCTTCTCTTCCTCACTATCGCTAAAGAATCCCTTAGGCTGCCCTCTAATAATTTTTCTAAAGACTGTGTGCCTGGCGCCTGAGGTTTCGGCAGAGGGTGTAGGTTTCCTAGAAGGTGTTTCGCCTCTGCGGAAAAGGCCTTTAGCGTACCCTCCATCAGGTTTGCGCACTCCCCTAATGAATGTCTTTAGTGGGAGACGACAGAGAGGGTAAACTGGATGAAGAGGGCATCACGGCAGCACGCTTGCTAAACCCGCTACTACTAGGGGCCTTCCTCTTGAGGCCTAAAACGTCAGTAGTTGGTCGGGCAGCAAAACTCTTCTTCTTGGCACCTCCTTCAGGTGCACGAGAACGTGCCGTGGACTTCAAGCTTGAAATGTTGCTAACATCATTGGTTGATGGGGGTAGAAAGGCTAGCGGCTTCTCCACTATGGCACGAGCTTCTTCTCTCACAAAAGAGCTCTCTTGATAGGGAACTATGTCTAGGTTGGCAATGGAGCCGGGAGCTTGGATCAGCGAGAGAGCATAGCTAGACATGGTCACAGCTTGCAAGTGGGAGAGCTTCGCAACTTTTGTGAGAGGAAGAAGAGAATGGTTTGGTGTGAAGAGAGGAGATGCCTTTGAATTGCTTTATAGGTTCTACCGAGGTTTCTGTTGAGGAAATGATCTGATCGTAACCAGAGACGCGATACTGGAGCAATCACAAACAGGTACGAAAAAGATCAATGATATTTGAGCTGGCTGGGGGGGCGGTCGGTCCCCTGGGTCCACCTGCCAGCCTCCGCCTTTTTCCTACGTGTCTTGCTGATTGAGTACATCTCTATTCCAGTTATGATCAAGTGTGATGCGCGGTGGATCAAAGTGATTGAGTGTAAATTTGATATGTGAAAAATATCTCAAGATTATACTATCATGCATTTATGAGAGAATATACCTATGATAAAAAAGATTTCATGTAAATGAAAGGAAAGATCATAGGGGCTTTTTTGGGTATTTCATAAATGCAACACTATTGCTCTACAACCATCTATTTATTTATAAAATGGTAAAGTATAAAAAATATTTATTTATATATATTTATTTATTATTATTATTATATATATTTTTTGTAAGTTCTTATTGAACTCTTTAAAGGATATTATGTTTATTTCATCAATGAAATTCAGTTCGGGTTCAAGGAATACCTTGAGACGTTGGCCATTTACCTTATGGATGTTACTATCATCGTCTTCTATTGTGATTGCTCCATGTGACGATACGTTGATGACGGTCTAAGGTCCGTCCCATTTACTTCTGAGCTTGCCTTTCCCAAACAATTTAACTCTTGAATTGAAGAGCAGAATTTTGTCGCCTATCTTGAATTCTTTGTGTTGAATTCTTCGATCATGCCATCTCTTTGTTCGTTCTTTGTAGAGCTTGGCACTATGATAGGCCTTTTCTCGCCATTCTTCTAGTTCTGCTATTTGTTTCTGCCTATTTTTACCAGCTGACTTGAGATCCATATTCAAGCTCAACAGGCAAATGGCAACTTTTCCTATAGATCAGCTGATATGGTGACATCCCGATGGGGGTTTTGTAAGCTGTCCCGTATGCCCAAAGCGCATCAGGTAGCTTATCTTTCCATCCTCTTGCCATCTCGTTCACTGTTTTCTGAAGGATGTTTTTAATTTGTTTGTTCGAAGTTTCGGCTTGTCCACTGGTTTGGGGGTGATAAGGAGTAGCTATGTTGTGCTTGGCTCCCAGTTCTCGCAGGAATGCTCTGAAAGTTTTGTCTATGAAGTGTGAGCCCCCGTCGCTTATCACCATCCTTAGGTGTTCCAAAGCGAGGGAAGATCACTTCATGAAACATCTTTCTTGCATGTTTTGCATCCGCTGCTTGATAAGGTAGCGCTTCGACCCACTTCGAGACATAGTCAACTGCCACGAGGATGTACTCACAGTCTCCCGACTTTTGGAATGGTCCCATGAAGTCAATGCCCCAGACGTCAAAGACTTCTATTTGGAGGTTGAAATGAAGGGGCATGGCGTTGCGGGAGCTGATATTGCCTTGCAGCTGACATTGTCGACACCTTCGAATCAATTCTTTGGTGTCGTTATACATTGTTGGCCAATAGAATCCGCGCTACCAAATTTTGGCTTGTGTGCAGAAAACTCCATAATGGCCCCCGTATGGTGCTGCATGACACCTCTCAATGATTTGTGCACCCTCGGCAGTAGGCACGCATCTTCTCAACAGTCCATTGGCACAAACCCGGTATAGGTAGGGTTCATCCCACAGGTGACGCCTGCTTTCATATTCTAGCTTCTTTCTGGATTCGCCTGGGGGTACATACCCTAAAACCATGTAGTTCACAATATTTGTATACCATGGGTTTGTGTCGGTGACCATGAGGAGCATGTCGTCGCGTAAGAAGTCATTGATCTCCTGTTCCTGCATGTTAGTGACTTGCATACGTGAAAGATGGTCGGCAACAATATTTTCTACTCCTTTTTTATCTTTTATTTCAATATCAAATTCTTGTAATAACAAGATCCAGCGGATCAAACGAGGTTTAGCATCTTTCTTGGTGAGCAGATATTTTAAAGCAGCATGATCAGTATAAATAATTATCTTTGCTCCTACCAAATAAGATCTAAATTTATCAATAGCAAAGACTACTGCAAGGAGCTCCTTCTCGGTTGTGGCATAATTAAGCTGAGATCCTGTTACAGTCTTGCTAGCGTAGGTGATCGCATGATGCTTCTTATCTTTGGTTTGGCCCAGGACCGCACCAACAGCGTAGTCGCTAGCATCACACATGATCTCAAAGGGAAGCGTCCAATTCGGAGGTTGGATGATGGGCGCAGAGATGAGTGCTTTCTTGATGGTTTCAAAAGCTTTTAAACACTCATCCGTGAACTTAAAAGGTACGTCTTTTGCTAACAGGTTAGTCAAGGGTCTGGCGATTTGTGAAAAATCTTTGATAAAACGCCTGTAGAACCCCGCATGGCCTAGAAAGCTTCAGATCCCTTTGATGTTCACAGGGGGAGGTAGTTGCTCAATAACTTCTATTTTTGCCTTATCTACTTCTATCCCCCTTTCGGACACTAAATGTCCAAGAACAATGCCTTCACGGACCATGAAATGGCACTTTTCCCAGTTAAGTACCAGGTCCTTCTCTTGGCATCTTTGCAAAACTTTGTCCAAATTCTCGAGGCAATGATCAAAAGTTTTTCCATAGACTGAAAAATCATCCATGAAAACTTCCATGATCTCTTCAATCATTTCTGAGAAAATAGACATCATGCAACGTTGGAACGACGCAGGTGCGTTGCAAAGCCCGAATGACATTCTCCTATATGCATACGTTCCATACGGGCATGTAAACGTTGTTTTGCTTTGGTTGTCGGGATGGATGGGGATTTGGTGATAGCCAGAATACCCATCGAGGAAACAAAAGAAAGAATGTTTTGCCAACTGTTCCAACATCTAATCGATGAAGGGCAGGGGAAATGATCCTTTCGTGTTGCCGCATTGAGTTTTCTATAATCAATGCACATCCTCCATCCCGTGACGGTACGTTGTGGAATGAGCTCGTTTTTAGCGTTCTCAACTACCGTCATTCCTCCATTCTTGGGAACCACTTGGACGGGACTAACCCAGTCACTATGTGGTACGGGATAAATAATCCCGGTGTGAAGAAGTTTGAGGACTTCCTTCTTCACGACTTCCCTCATCGCATTATTGAGCCTACGCTGTGGTTCGCATGAAGGAGTGCTGGCAGGGTCAATAAGGGATGTGATGGGTACAGAGCGTTGGGCTAATCCCCTTAAGGTCTTGTAATGAATACCCGAAGACCGATCTATGTTTTTCTAAAACGGCAATAAGTCTTTTTGTCTCCTCGTCTAAAAGTTTATCGCTAATAATGACGGGAGTGCTTTTGTTGCCATTTAGAAAAACATAACGTAATCCTTCCGGCAAGGTTTTTAGCTCAACGGGAGGTGGAGTCGGCACTTCCTCTTTAGGAAGGTCAAAAGTCTCCTCGGTGTCTTCCTCTCTTCTATAAAGAAGTTAGCATCTTTTTCCAAGGATGACTCAGGGGGTTCAAAGGGGGAAACCGACATAACCTCCTCGGGCAAGGTAGGACAGGGGAGAGGGTCTGCCATCGAGTTTTTAGCTCGATGAAAAGGTATGGAATAATCATTCCTCCCCACCTTAACATTCAATTCCCCTGTTCTTGTTGCATTGGAGAGAAATTTCTCCAGGGGATGCCCGATCAGCACGCTGAAGTCTACATCGTCAAAGATGTGAAAATCTAAAGTTAAGACAACATCATCGTGCTGAATTTTGACGTTGTGAACCAACCCTTGTCCTAGCTGACAAGTACGCGAGCTGTTTCTCATGGACAGGGTCATAGGAGCAAAATGTCTATCATTCAGATGAGTGTGTGCAAAGGTTGTGGACATCAGATTTCTCCTACCGTGGGGTTGTACAACATCTCCACCCAATCATCCTGGATTTTTGCAACGGATGGTTCACGAAGGAGAGCGAATCTGAATTACTTCAGATGAAGACTCCCTTTCGTTTGTCCATTCGTCGCTCATGATAGCCGTCAACTCCCTAATGGATTCCTTTAAAGAATTGAGACAAGGTTTTGGAGTGATAGGGACATGGGTGCTTTTTTCTGTATGCAAACTTCGAGACATTCCCATAATCATCGAAGAAGTCGTCATTGAAGTATGGAGGACCTGAAGGTTGGAGACCTTCCTTCGGATCTTCTGGTTCGGGTGAGGATGTCTCTATAGGTATTGACAGTTCAGCCTCGGCCGAAGAGACTTCCTCATGACACAGCTTTGGCAGTACATGGAGGGGTTCTAATGGAGGAGTATTCTCTAGAATGCGATCTAGAAGGGCCTCTCCTTCGGCTGTGGTTTTGTGTGTGAATGACCCTCCTGCGGCTATGTCAAGTTGTAGGGCAGATTCCTTGCTAAGTCCTAACCAAAAGTGCTGTAGGAGCACGTGGTTGGGAATAGACAAGTCTGGGCCAGATTTTGTTAAAATTGTAAATCTTTCCCAAGCTGCACCTATTGATTCCTTCTCATTTTGTTGGAAGTTGAGAATCCCTTGACGTAGGGCAGCGATTCGGGATATAGGGAAGAATGCTACACAAAACTTGTTTCGCAATTCCTCCCAATCACCAGCTACCTTCCCTACATTGAGGGCGTACCATTGTTTCGCTCTCTCATCAAGCGAGAAAGGAAACAATTTCCACCGCATTGTTTCATGTGACATGCCGGCAATGGTTAGGCATGCACAGAGCTGCTCAAACTCCCTTAGGTGGTGATATGGATTTTCATAATCTAATCCTGAGAAGGTTTTGTTCCCGAACCATGGCTATAAAAGCCGGGCGGAGTTCATAACTCGAAGCTATGATTGGCTTCGCGGATTGTGGAGGTTATGATTGGCTTCGCGGATTGTGGAGGTTCAACGAACTCGCCCTTGGGAGCAGAAAGTTTGAAAATGGTGGGTTGCTCCATTGGAACAAAAGAGGTAAAAGAAAAGAAGGGTAAAAACAAAGGATACACGGGCAACTAGATTCGGAGACTAAAAACGACAAACGTTCCCCGGCAACAGCGCCAGAAATGCTTGTTGGCGCTTCTTAGCGTCAGTAGAACAGTCCGCAAGCGCAAGAAAGTACCGTTGTAGCACTTCACCCGGAAGTATTCAGGGTATCGTATTTATAATTTCCCAAAGGAACGGCTTATGTTTATAGGCTCTTAGCTAGTTTACCCTAGAAAAAGGTAGAGGGGATAACTTGGGTAGAGAGGATACACTAAGGCTGGAAACACTAAGTGAAGATAACTTCCCCACTACTTGTCTGCTTCAGGCCCACTGACGCAGCTGGTCTGTCAGCCGAAACCAGTATCAGCGCTATTCCGCGGTCGAACGTGGGGGAGTTCAGATACGAGTGGACAGGGCTGTCACCACCTGCCACCTACCCCTCTGCCCGTGGGCGCGCAACATACGAATGTAGACTCCGACTTAGACACCACGTCTACGAAGGCGACTACTACTCTAGCGATGGCCAGGAACTTCCGTCTCTATCAGGAGTCCTCTAACTATTGCACCCGTCCCAAGAACGAGCGACGATCCCACAAACAAGTAGCTTTATAAAAGTAACTCAATGGATCAAAACTACAATGTATCACAAATCTCTTACTTCAAGTAGCAAGATGGTTGTAGAGGTACAAGTTGGATGTGAGAGCCGACAGGTCCGGCACTTCGTCCACCCGAGGGTAGAACTGCTTCGACCCCGCTATCACTTCTCAAGCTTCTATCTCTCTCTAACCATATACTAGCCTAGTTAGAAGCTACACTAATGGAAAATGGTGGTACTCCCTTCTTCTTCTCTATTGTATCATGTTCTTCTCATGGAGGGGTTGAGGGCCTCATTTTATAGCTCCACAGGTCGGTTTCGGCGTAGATAAATATGGAAGGAGGTGAAATCGCCTTCAGGGAACCACCATGAGCATTGTCACTGAAACTGGGCCCAGGAAGTGCCATCTGGGGGGCGGCCACCCCCGGGGGCGGTCGGTCCCTGGGAGGCGGCAACTGGCCACCGCCTTCGGGTGGTCGGTTGCTCCCTGGGCCTGGGCCTCCCCCGTGGTTACGGATGGATCCCGTTTGATGGTTTGATGGGCTTTTCTCTTTATTCTTGATTTGCGCCTTTTCTGAATATGTTTTCTGGAAGTGCGCTTTCTGGTGATTTTTATGCATTTCCACGTGTTCGACCTGCAAGTCACATGTGCAACAAAACTCGTGGAAAGGTTAGATAAAAGCCCTACCTTCTATTTATTTTAACATTAGAATGATGTTATATTTTGGTTGTTAAGGATCGCCAACATGCTGTACGGCTGAGAGAGAGACAGGTGAGGAGCAGCAAAACCCTAAGTCACGGTATATATAGTCAGACAGTGTTATCGGGCCGGTTTGGGCTTTTTTCACTGCTAGTGAACTCGACCACAATTAACCGAGGCGGTTGGTTTTGGACCGCCTCCGTAAATAAAATAACCGCCTCGGTTAATCCATTTTACGAGGCTTCGGTTAATAAAAAGTGACCGCCCCGGTTAATGCGCCTCCATAAATAAAATAACCATCTCGTTTAATCTATTTTTCGAGGAGGTTACCGCCTCAGTTAATAAAAAGTAACCGCCTCGAAAAAGAAAAGTCAAATGGCTCGTAAAAGATTTTATGTAGTAGTCATCTAAAACATATGGCTTAATTACGAGATTAGAACCCTAACCTTGTGCACTAATCCATAGAATACTCTAAACCCTAGTTTTTGCAAGTACTTCATATGAGGTCTCGAGTAGGATCGAGTAGGTGACCACAATAGAGGAAATTGGCATGACCTATACTATTTAGATAACTAACATATACTCTGTTTGTTCTAAATTATAAGCGCGTGTGTGTGTGTGCGCGCCCGCGCACATATATATAATTATCGGTATTTTCTTTTTCTCACACTATGGTAAGAGAAAATATAAAGGATACATTATTTGGGAGTTCTATAGGATTTTAAATTTGGCTCGTTCTCTTCAATTGTTGCTCGGTTACATTTAGGCCCATCTGTTTTCCTTGGAATTGAAACCCACTCTAATAATTATAATTTAGGCACAGCTTAATTAAACTAATATGGATGTGTATATTATTTTGTATACTACTATTGACAATACGAAAGAAATACTTATGTACTGCATTTCTACTGTGCTTATGTGAGCAAGCCAAGTGTACTATTAGTTGAAGAGTGAAAAACATAGCATGTTGACCTATACAAATCAATTCTGTTTCCCACCACATGAATTTAAGATAAATTTATATATAAATTTTGAAAAGTTATAGAATACCAAATTGGAAGCCAAAACGACTCCTTATATGCAGTGATCGCTGGCTTGGACCGGAGCTAAAGAAAACAGTAGTACTGTTCGTGACAATTGAGGTCGTTGCTGGTGTGTACATACGTACCGTGCAATGATAAATGCTCTCGTCACTTCGCGTTGGAGGTCAATGATGGCAATGGCGGCAAAACTTTAGCTTCCTACTACGTATTTAGATTCTCGGCTGCAATGAATGCATGCATGTGCCAAGACCTCCTTTTCTTTTTGTTTCTTCTTTTAATTTGATAACCTGAGAAGTGCTGCCTCTCTTTTTCGGTGTCTGAAAGCATGGATGATGGGTATACGCAAGGATGGAAATATGAGAATGGATATCCGAATTATCCGTATTCGTATCCGTTCGAATTGTAAATATAGATATCCGTATCCGTATCCGTTTTAAAATGGATGTCAAACTGGATACATCCGTATTCGTATTTTAATGTTTTCTCTAATCGATTCCAGATTCGTATTCGACAATCCGGCAATATCCGTATCCGAATAGAAAATAAGGTATCATGAACCTATTTAAAAGTTTTCTCTCCATAATAAGTGAATAATTATTTAATGTTATTATTACTAATAATGCATGTAACATATTTAATAGTATATATAAAAATAAATTTAGTATTAATTGCAAATTATTAATGATACATACAGATTGATTAATTAAATTTAGTACTTTTATAATTTATGTTAATCTAATATATTTGTACTTTTAAATTATTTTAATCCTTTATTTTATTTGTTTATTGATATAAATTATTTTATATAAATTTAAAATTTCATAATAAATATTTATATAAATATAATATCAATTAATTGATATATTTTAATTATTAAATATATATATTGATAACTATATTATTTTTTATGTTATCCTTGTCTATGTTATATACACAAATGCTTTATCTCTACTTGTGTGATAATTACCTAATTTCGATACTAATTATAAAGAGAATGGCTATTTGTTTTCTACTATTTTTATTTGAATTTATTCACTTGATCTATTATTTTATTCAATATTATCCATTATAATTTAGTTTACTTTGCTCTTAGAGATTATTAGAAGTGTACTTTCATTTAGTTCACTTTGGTTAACGATGTACTTAATAATAAAACTTTGTTCATGTATGTTAAATTTTATAATGTACATTCTAAGTTAGATCGAGTAAACATCCGATTTCGGAAAAAAATTCGAACCATCCGTTTTGTATTTGTATTCGAAAATATTCGAATCCGTATTCGTATTCGAATTAAAATGTGCTTAAAGGTGACATCCGGATTCGATTCCATGCGTATCCGATCCGTTTCCATCCTTAGGTATACGAGAAGGAGCGATTTGCTTATATCTTTTGTGATCATCAGCTGATTGCTTATACAGATGGATCTTGTTTACACCAGATTTTAGACGGATCAAGAGATGACTGCCGCAAGAAGAAAACAGCCGATCGGGAGTTCTAGATCGGATATCTGATGACGTCAATGAAGGCTGGAGATCGGATCGGATAAGGATGGACTCTGCAGCGACCACAACAAAGCCATCATGAAAAGGGCCCACAAGAAAGGAAAGGCTAGGTTCTGATTTATCTTAGAATTAGGAGATTTTACTATTTCTTTATTTTTAGCTAGGGTTTTCATTCGGTTAAGATTTCTCTCTAACTGCTGGGTATAAATATAAGCCCGAGCACATTGTAACAGGACACACACATCAATACAACAGTTCTTTTTTCGGCCTCCGGCCAAAAACTATAAGAGTAGGAGTAACGTAGATCCGGCGAGTTCTTCGACGAGTTGGGTATCATTCGGTGGACACCAAGCTTGCTGTAAGTACCGTCACACTCGTGTTATTATGTATGGCCTGTACGATTCTGTCTCGTACCCCACTGCTAGACAGACTCGAGTAGTTATCGATCCTCGTTTGACTTGAGTCATGCTTGAGTTGAATTGAGGGTTAGTTATCGGCTCTAACTAAATTGACATGTTTAGTTAGATTCATCAAGTTACCGATGTTGCTTATGATTATTCATTATTTATTTATTTACTTTTAAGCATCATCAATCTGTCCCAACCTTTGATTTGTTTCTTGTCGGCTTAAATCCTTTGTATCTATCTTGCTTAAATAAATATTAATTGAATATCATGTTTAGACGAGTAGATCTGTTTGTCATTAGCCGGTTAGTTCAGATCTTGGTTGTGTATATGTCGCACTCAAATAATAAAGTAAGTTGTGTTGAGAGTCTTTAATTAATAGATCTAACCATTAGCTTACGTCATGGGTTGTAACGATCCGGTCGATCCCCTTGACGTAAGCGACGAGTTAGGTAGATTATTTATAGGCTTGTATGTTGCCCTATATTATAATTAGATAGGTTGTTCAGCCGAATCTGCATGTGCTTACTTGTTACATGTTATATTTTCCCGATCTCTTTTATGTGTTGTCTTATGTCTCGATCATGTCAAGATTGATTCAGGTGCATTGTTAGCTGTAAGATCCGGTACATGCTAATTAATGGATGTGATAGATTAAGACATGTATTGATTCATAAGGCAATATGTGATTTAGATCTGTTTAATATAACTTGCTTTTATTCGTGTTATCCTTGAATCGGTTAAATAAGAATTGGATGTTTCTATTATACTCATGCAATGGATTCATGTGATCGGATATTGGCTCTCTAGCCGATGGCCGAATGTGAAGGCCCATTGGGCCGGATATTTGGAACCACTCGGGACACACCAGTGATTCCAAATTGTGTTACTGATCAACCCTTTTCTCTCTCGTCAATTGCAGGTCAAATTGACTGTTACGCTTGGAATCATCGGTGCTCATCCACGCCGATTGTCGAAGCTAGCTGGGTCTGTTCGTCCCGCGCTCTTCAAGACCGTTCCGGTTTCGCTGGTATACTGAGCGCGGACCAGATTTCACGCCAACAGATCTTCCACGAGCACGACTGATGAGACGTACTTGTGGCCTGCAGTGTGCACATAACCTTAATTTGGTGCCGAAATTGCAGATGCAAACATTAATGCTGCGTCGTCCATTATATTTTGTATTGATCAATAATACACGTCTGTTGTGGCGCACTCATCAAAAGTGGCTGTTAGGTGTCCTTGTCCTGGAACATAAAAATAGCACTACTCGTTCGAATAACATTAGTTTGTTTACTTAAGGAGATGACGACGGTGCTTGGAATATAAAAGTTGAACAAGATTGGCTACTGAACAGACATGTTTGCAGCCGAAAACCTCAAGTTAGAAGAAGCAGTTCAACATATATGCAAACGATATTTAATAAGCACATGCAAAGAAGGAAAGAAGGGCCACCACGTCGTCTCACTGCCCGGCATTCGATCCCCTGTCCCCAGCCCTCTTTGTCTCGCTCGGCTTCCGCTTCGCTCCATGCTATCGGCGTTGGCGACGAAGCACCAGTGAGCGGGCGCCACGACTGCCAACCCTTCCACTAGCACGCGTCGACGGTGGCCATATATGGTGGGCCTACATCTAGACAAACCTCCATGGTCGATCGGCGACATCTTTGGCTGGCGTGCTAACTACTCAGAGACTTCAGCAACCACTGTGCCCCCAGTGGCGGATCCAGGAAAAATTTCTAGGGGGGGCTGAATAAAAAACGTTAGAAACCTAGATCAACACAACTCTGTTACATCTCATATAAAATCAATGTACATTAGATTGAGAGGAGAATTTTTTAGATTAATTTAACTGGAGAAGGGTTGCAACCAGCCGGCTATGGGCCTTTTGACTGCCGTAATGTGGGCTTATGGCTTGATTTGGAACAAGTGAGGGAGACTGGTAGGCTTTATTACTTATGGGCCAGCATAGATAGAGGCCCAAATCACGTATTGCTGATCTGTTTTGGCCCAAGATTTGTATTTGCTTCGTCTTCAACCTTCAGAAAGCAGTTCTACCTGTGCTCACATGGCTGAAACTTCTAGGGAATGGCTAAAACTTGGGGTTCCATGGGCTTGCCATCCGTAGGGGGCGGGGGGGGGGGGGGGGGGGGGAGGGGGGGGGCTTCAGCCCCAGCAGCCCCCCCTAGATCCGCCCCTGTGTGCCCCCACACTCGGCTCCTTAACGGTCAATCCAAAAAGAGCTGCTGTGATCCGCCACTGTTCCGAGACTAGCTTTTGTGAACCCTAAATGCCAACCATTCACAGCTCTCCCTTGCTCTTCTTTATGCGCGGGCATGGCGGGCGCAGCTACTGGGGCAGAAGAAGGATCTATTTTTGCCTCAGACTTGACCATGAATGTGCGGCTGGCATGATTGGGCTTGTTCCTTTGCCTTGGGCAGATGGGAGGAATCGTCCCTTGTCGCACAGCGAGTGATCACCCTAGCCAACGCCTCGAGTTGCAGCAAGTGTAGGGTGACATGCAGAGCCATCAGACCTAATGTTGTCGGCTGTCGCGCGCGTTGGCCAGCACTCGGGCAACAATGGCAACCATGGCATGTAGAGGATGGGCGGTAGTAGAGAACCACGACTATACAGATCATATCTTACCTACTAGAAGTTATATTTTATAAGAATGTAGAACGTTGAATATAAGATTTTTCAAATTTCATAATAAAATAATATATATAGAATCACGGGCGATCATCTCATGCCCACCTCGATATCTTCATGGAATCATGGCCTTCTCCTAGAATCACGGCCAATCTTCCCATGCCCACCTTGATTGCATGCAGTTTGTGCGGATAAAAGAAAGAAACTACCGCTGCTTGTTGCCTACGCCGGCCGCACGCCCGCAGCCTCTGCCCTGCACAACAATGACGCACTGCGCGTGGAACACCGCCGTCGCCGTGCCGCGGCCTTGCTCGCCCGCTACCGGCCGCTCCTCATGATATTTATGAAGTAGGGAGAAAGAGTGTTAGGGAAGAGTTTGGAGAAGTTGCCGGTCTATCGGTGACTCTATGGTTTGTACTTGCGGGATCAAGTTCCTTTGAAGCATGCTTTTGAGATTTCTTTGGTATTCAACTTCTAATTCTAGTAAGTAACATTGTGATTATTGTTCTTCCGATGTGCGACTCTTTTAAGTACTTTATTCTTGATAGCTTCTTGATTGAAGTAGTATATGTAATGCAAGTGTGGTGCTTAGACTAGATTACTCTAGATACACCCTACTATCCGGATCGGTGATAGCTCGTGAGGTAACTTTACCTTGTTGAATCTTGTATAGTCCACCTCCCGTTTGTAGGTCTAGTATGACCTTGTTGCTAAGTAAAACATCCTTTGCTGGTGTCGTTCTTAAGTAATATGCCCATTGAAATAATCATAGCATAGCTTGTTGCTCCTCAGGGGTTAAGTTTAGACTTGGTTTCTCACATGTTTTCCTTGTAGTAAAATATAAATAACGATACTCTGCAATACTCTCAGGATGAAGTGTTATATTGGTATCTCTACGCTTGTGGATTATTCCTAGTGATAATTTTATTGTATGTTAACAAATACCAACAAGCATATCTGGTGCCATTGCTAGCGAAAATAGTTGCTGAGTTAACTTTGAGCCTATCTTGACCTTGAATTATACTTTTATCTTTATTACCTTCTTATTTTTCTTTTTCATCTTTATGGATGCCATAGATTCTATCTCCATGCATATACCAATATGGTGCACCAACGAGCACCAGCCATAGGCCAAAAGAATCATCTAAACCTATCCTAACACCTGCCTATGAACTATGCTCATGTTTAGTTGAAATGGTCCAGAACCAATCCTTTGTAGGAAAGTTAGATGAAAATCATCACCTTCAGCTACAAAAGTTCAGCAGACTTGTGACTGCCTCCATGTAGAGGGCATATCTGATGAGACCTTAAGATGAAAAAATTTTGCTTTCACTTTAAAAGGGAGATAGCTAAGAAGCAAACGGATCGAAAAATGTAAACATTTTTAATATGGGGATGCTACATAGAGTATGTGGGGCGAGAAAAAGTTTGGAGCATAGAAAAGATAAAAAAATTAATTATTTTGCCGAGGACCGTGGCAAAACATTCGGCAAAGACCGTAGTTGCTGAGTGCCGGAGGAGAGTACTTGGCAAAGACGACTTAACGACGGCGGTTAAAACCGAACAGCCGCGCAAAGTTTGTCGAGCGTATATTTTTGCCAAGTGTTTGGTTTTTTTGGCCGAGTGTTTAACTTCCTGCACTCGGTCGAGTCTCTGTTTGCCGAGTGTAATATTGTCGCTGAGAGTTTTTCTTGGGACACTCGGCAATAGCAGAAGGATTCCGAAAGTGTCGGACAGCCTTGTTGTATCCAATCCTGAATATCTTCACCTGCATGACTCATGCCGCGACGGGCACACATTACCCAATTCATTTCAGCACATTGATATTCCACGCATGACATGCACAAGAAGCAAAATCACACTACTGTAATCCTTTTAACTTCATTATATAAATAATAATGATTAAGAAGGAATAAAGTACGTCATAGAACATGCATATTAAACAACGTACACTCGAATCTTACATGTATACCACACTGACACAACACACAAATAAGTATACGCTCCAAAATTAAGCTGTAGTTTATTCCGTAGAAACAGAAAAAACAGGACTGCAAACCACGTACGCTAGCTAGACCACGCATGCACCTCATATATAGCTAGCGACGTTCATCACTGACCACCGTTCAATCAGTGCTTGGCCGGAGGGTGGTAGATAGGAGTCGGAGACCCGTATGTGGGTGCCGGGGGGTGGTACTCCGGCTTAGGCTCCGGCTTTGGCTTCGGTGGCACAGGTTTCTTGTGGAAGTGGTCAAAGAATTTGTGGTAGTCGTGGTCCTTGTGGAAATGATCAAGGAAGTGCTTCTTATCAATCGACATTTCTTTCTCAGCTGGAGGGTGGTAGATGGGAGTCGGAGATCCATACGTTGGCGTAGGGGGGTGGTACTCAGGCTTAGGCTCCGGCTTGGGCTCCGGCTTTGGCTTTGGTGGAACGGGCTTCTTGTGGAAGTGGTCAAAGAATTTGTGGTAGTCATGGTCCTTATGGAAGTGATCGAGCATCTTATCGAACAAATGCCTGGCCGGAGGGTGGTAGATCGGTGTGGGTGACCCGTATGTTGGAGTCGGAGGGTGGTACTCGGGCTGTGGCTTGGGTTCTGGTTTCGGCTTGGGTTCTGGCTTCGGCTTTGGCGGAACTGGCTTCTTGTGGAAGTGATCGAAGAAGTGGTGGTAGTCGTGATCCTTATGAAAGTGATCGAGCATGTGCTTCTTGTCAAACAACTGCCTGTTCGGAGGATGGTAGATCGGAGTTGGGGATCCATATGTTGGTGTAGGGGAGTGGTACACCGGCTGTGGCTTAGGTTCTGGCTTCGGCTTTGGTGGCACTGGCTTCTTGTGGAAATGGTCCAACAGGTGCTTCTTGATCGGCCCGCACAGGGTTGCCGACGCGCATTCCGCCGATGGGTATTCTGTCTTGCCAGGGACCACGACGAAGTTGCCCTTGGATGACTGCGGCACAATCCTGGAAGGTTCCTGACCAGGGCACGGGGTGCCCGCGGCGCTGTGGAGCTGCGCAATGCAGTCAGCGCCGTGGAGGTCCAGTGCTCAGCGGGATGCTGAAGGCGCCGGAGCCATCTAGCTTGCCCATGGCCTTGCTCTCGTACTCGCCTTTGCTGTTCTTGCACTTGATCGCCACCTCAAGACCTGAAATGCATGGATGGAAAAGCACTGTGTCAGTACCATCTATCCAGCAGCTAGCTGCTAGCCTCTGACCTTGTTACTGATCAGCAATTCAGCGTGAAGCATTGATCAGTATTTGCACTGTTATTCTGTTAACATTATGGCGTAATTGTCCCGTTATCTAAAAAAACATTATGGCGTAATCAAATGAATGCATGGATTCGTAGTATATATTACCCTTGAATGCCACGTCGGCCTTCATATTCTTCCTGGTGCAGTCAGCGCATTTGGCGAGGCCGACGACCACCGAGGACGCCTCACTGTCGCTGGAGGCAGCGCTTGCGACGGCGATTACCATCAGCACGGCGCAAATGCCTGGGAGAAGGCCCCCAAGTGCGGCCGCCATGTTTGGATCAGACGGATAGATGGATGACTCGATGAGATGAACAAGAGGCAATGCAGTGCCTTATATAGGCCTATATCAGCCTATGCAAATTATCAAACACAGCTCGATCTCACATGACACATGCATGCACGCATCATCATGAGGTGAGGAGGCGCCAGCACACATATAATTTTGGCGCCGAAATTGCAGACCAGCCGGGAATTAATGCCGTCTATTTGAGTTGATCAATCTCTGTCTGTCCGTTCATCATGTCCAGTCGGTTGGTACGTAGTAGTTAGAGTTGTGTGGGTTACGTCAGTGAGGCACTAATTTGCATTTGCATGCATGCAGCGTCAGTACATGTACTCCTACTAATGTAATGCATCCTTTCATTGGTGACATAGGAAAAGCAAAGTTGACGTAAAGCGCGTGTCGGGTGGGCTCATCTGCTGGACAATAAATTTCAGAACAGTAGTAGAGTTTGTTACGGAAAAGGGTACTTTCAGAATGTGGATACAAATTAAATAAGTTCTTTCTGACCGTGTGTATTTGGATGACACGCCATAAATAATATGGAGCAGGTATTTGAGTTATTAGATGGATACCATTAGCAACTGGAGAACGTATCCTGTGCAAACCATAACTTTCGTGGAAACCTATGCAAATAACGATAAAAAAAGTCATCTAAATTCACCAAAAAAATCATACATATAGATGATATGATGATACATAACCTTAGTAAAATATCTTGTCCAAACTCGACTTCGTTTGTGAGATATAAAAATAATAAATTTCTAACAAATCACCAGGACAGCTTTCTGGCTTGAAATTTGTTATTTTTATATCTCACAAAGAAGTCGAGTTTGGACAAGATATTTTACAAGGTTGTGTATCATCATATCATCTATATGTGTGATTTTTTGTGAATTTAGATGATTTTTTTTTGCCGTGATTTGCACAGGTTTTCACGAAATTATAGTTTACACAGGATACGTTCCCTACCAACTGATCACAAAATCAATAATAACAGAGCCATTTTGGATGTTACTGTTATGTATCAAACAGTAGGTACCACATAATGTCCAAACATATACAGTCAGTACTACCATAATTTCCCCATCACCGGGCTAAAACACACGATTACCGCTAGTTTTGCTCGCCGGCAGTGAAAGGTAGTAATGAGGAGCTACAGAACCGGTCATGAAAAGGAAAAAAAAAAAGAAACAGCTCCAGCAGGCCAAAGTCAAGTCATAGCTAGGTAGCGCCCCCTACCACCGCCGCCCAAACATTCTCCACAAGTGGCTCTCACCTTCATGTGAAGTCCTAAAAGTGGTATTTTGTGCATACTCCTAAGTAATTTAAAATACTTGCATGCACACTGATAAGGGGAGCTTAGCATATGGTTTGAGATTTTGAGACCAACAAGTTTGCAAGATTATCCCATGTAATTTCATTAGAAAGAAATCCCTCAACATAAGCAAGCGCTCAAAAGAAAAATAATCTTCGAACCATCAGCTTTCTTCAATTGGTATCCTACTCATGTGATATCTCCATGCATAATACATAATACATCTCTTTAACCGCAAATAAAATAGGAGCACGGAAAGAGCCATATTACTGTTCATGTTGACGTCATCAGGATTGTTCGTGATGTCAACACTACTGTTCATTACTGTTCATTTTCGTTTTCTTTTGCCGTCTGAATTTTCTCCACCGGGGGGCGCACCTTAAGAGCTGGCGCTGGCGGTAGCGCGCCCGCCGTGCTAGTTATATTCACTAGTAAAAGTATCTGTATGTTGCAACGAGATCATTTTACACTTGCAATTTTCAAGTCAGCATCTGTTGGAGGATGGTGATGAATGGGCATGCACTGCATTAGATGCAATTGTTGTTTGTTTGTCTCACGATGATGATCACAGAAAAGTGGAACAGGCAGCTGTTGAAAAAGGAGGCCATTCGGAAATTATGGGGTATTTAGATCCAGCGTGTAAAAATTTTACATATCACATCGGACGGATGTTGTAACACAGGTTTTCCGAAGAATACCAAATTTTAACTATATGTGTGCCTAGTATCTCCACACAACACATATAGCGACAAATATGGTAAATATTAGGAGCAATGTTTAATTACATAGTGAAACATATTTACATTAAGACTTACATATATATCAAAGTACAACGAAAAACTATTCTTCATCCTCTATCTTCGGGTCACCAAACTCCATAGAGATGGTAGACTGGGGGAGCACTCACCTAGTACTCTTGGAACAGCTCATGGAAGCACCTTACTTGAACCACCATCTGGTACCCATCCAGGATTTTTGTTGGTGACCATCACAAGCGTCAGCTCACCATGCTCAACAAGTATAATTATGGGGATGCAAGGCTCAACAGGTTGACACAGTTTATAGCAGTTCGCTTTTAATCATAACCTACGTTACTAATTTAGTGAATAACCCAGATCCAAAGTGATTATCACAACATTAATCAGTATTAGAAAAAACATCTCCCAAACTCCCGCAATATCTAGCTATACAAAATGGACTCCAAGCTACTCGTGTCCGTGAGCACGGCTGATATATTAGATTGAAAGAACTCTGCAGACTTGTACAACTTTAACCCTGAGTTGTGATTCCCACATGCTAGGGTTTGCAAGGCCCACTTCAGCTCCTCTATGGAAATGCGGCAGGGTTTCACTATGAAGATTTTCATTAATTACCCTAACAAATTAGTAGCCGTGTTGTTTTAGTGTCTAGGCGAATGGAGACCCCTTCAAGACTGGCATATTTTAATCATCGTTGCATATTTTATTAATCAAGATTCCATATAAGCATTTATTGAGCATAGGATCTAATCTTCTATCATGCAAAAATCCCCTTAGATGAATAGTGTAATCGATCAACAATCTCTAGTCAAGTCCTCAGGTCTTACAAATTTACACACATGCATATGAATGTATATTATTTAATAATTGCTAGGTAACAAGAAAAACCATAGGTTATACTTGCCTTCAAATTAATGGTTGCTATCCAAACCTTCCGACTTGTTTTCTGGATCATCCTCGCATAGTTTTAATTCTAACGAAAACAACAACCAATACAAGCACCTAAATATGACCCTAAAAACAGTACACCAAACATTACAAAACAAACCAAAAAGATTTTGAAAACGTATGGTGTGGTGACAATCAGAATGGCAAAGCATGGTGAACTGTTAGCTGCGCCTCACATCCTTACTCTCCAAGACATGTAAATAGAGAAGATATGAGGTGTCATAGTAAGTAAGAGAGGATAAAGTACTATACATGGCCAACAAAAAACGTGGTGACTTAAAGTAGCGAATGCTGCATTATTTAGTACAGATAACGTAGGAAAATATAATTTGTAGAAGCATAGGAAAAGATAAAATTAGTGTACCAAACCAATGAAACATTAGCCTAATGTTACGTGTGTGGATCAATTTAATTGGCGGTCAGTATATTGCGATGAAGGGAACTGCTGACGACAGAAGAGATCTATTTTGCAATATAGTCCTGTAATGATTATGTATAAGAAGCAGCATAATTCAGCGACTAACAGGCAGAAGCTGTCAGCATATAATTGTTTAGGAATTTTAGATACAGTATAGTCATTGTGTCCGCAATATCGTAATTGTGATACAATTAAAAAAGTTTTTGCTATGGGCGACCCCAGAAAAATTGGTAATGTATTGTAGATCGCTAATGAGATTAGCAAATGATGCAACCATGAAGTTACCGTTGCTTAGATTATTACCTTGTTGCAGGTAACGTTGAAACTGAAATGGGATTGATCCGATTTTTCACCAGGCAGCCTTGAAACTGAAATTGGATTCATGGCTGCGTGACATGGAATCGACACCTACAACTGAACAGTAACGCGAAGTGAAGCAACAGCAACCTAAGGAAGAGAGGGAAAGCAGGAAAATCGCAGTAGCAGTGGTCGTAGGAGTAAAGAGGAGGAGGATTACTCAAATCAGAGAGCAGTCGCTGAGATTACCCGTAAAGGACGATGGAGGTGGAGGAGGCACCGGCGATGACTGCGGTCGAAGAGGTGAGCGCGTTGGTGAGGCGGGGGCACTAGAGACGGCGTTTGCGAGCGTTGTGGACGGCGGTGGATGTGGATCCGAGCGGGGTGGCTGCGGACGGCGCCACGCCGGCTTCCGAGGCGAGAGGCCGCAGCCGCGCTGCCATGCACGGTCGGTGCGGACGGCGGCAGCTGCCGAGGATACCGCGGTAGGGGCCATCGGAAGGGCAGGCACCAGGCAGGGAGGTAGCGAACCCCTGTGGCCGCGTGGGCCCGGTGCGCATGGAGGCGGTGGCGGAGGCACCGGTGACGGCAGCATTTTGCAGGAGGAGGCTTCGAGGGTGCCTGCCTGCCTGGTGCGATACTATGTTTCGTTATTCTTTTCGAGCTTCTTTTTTTTTTAGTTTACGTCGAATATGTGTACTATTTAGTTATGTTACGATTTAAGTTGTTTTAAAGGATTAGGATATGTCTACTACCGTATTGAAAATTAGTGGTCGAGAGCCATATCTCTATTGTAACCGTAAGACGACAAGGATAGTTATTTTAGCTATTGGGGAGGAGCGTCCGTAATCATGTCCCGAGGATATAGGTATGCCGAATCTCGTTAAAAAACATCGTCTCGTATTCAATCCTTATATTTATCCGTATTATTTCCTAGTATTTTTTTAAAAAAAATTAGTTTCATAACACTGAAAGATCACGATATCCGAAAAATACCATTAAAAGTTTGTCCATACGTGAAATAGCACCGGAAAAATGGACCGTTACTTGAAGATACTATTCTGTCATGTTTTATGATAACGTTATGAATTCGTATCCACCTTCTTTATTGTACCTCCATGGCTCCGCCCACTTGAGAGAGAAGAATAAAAAACGCGGCAGCCATGTCCATGCTTTACGGCATACTAGTAGCAGCAGCATGTCCAATTGTCCATCTCCATCTTCTGGACACCTGATGTCTGAGACCACCATGGCTCCACGTCTGCCATGGCCATGGCAGATGGCTCCATGCTCTTCTCGCTCGACCTCTCGTGTCGTCAATGGAAACACCGAGACGGAGGTCGCCATTTTGGACCTAGTAAACAGCGACCTGCTGCTGTTGAACGGCGATGCCAAGCGGGCTGTTCGCCTGGGGCCTGGGCTGGGGCTTTCGACAGCAGCCTGCGCCCGATTTTGTACTCGCCGCCGTTCACCATGCATGATATTGAACCAGTGGCTGCAGGTCCTATCTGTCAGCGCGCGTTCACAGAAGGAAATTAGAGCTACACGGTGACGACTGACGAGTTGCCGCACTTGCATCTTTGCTGTCTTGCCTGGAATTCCGACCTGCAGCTCTCCTTCATCCAGCCATGGTTGAAGGCCACACGCACGTACACCTACAGATGCCCCCAGCACGGCGAGACGAAGCAATACGTCATAGCCAAGTCCTCGATCGGCCACCCACCTCTCTGCCAGCCATCTAGCACTGGGGCTCCTTTGGAGTCCAGCGAGGAGTGGGGAGGCTCGGCCGGCACTTGAATTGAGCTCGGCTGTGAGATGTGGCGGCAAAGCACGCTAAGGCTCGGTCGGAACAGATTATTGCTTTCAATGGTATTTTACGTAGCGACAAATTTTCGATGGTATTTTCTAAACGTCGTGATCTTTGGATGGTATAGAACCAATTTTCTCTTTTTTTTTTTGTTGCGGAGGAGTTTGGATAAGGGTGAGGAAGGGAGGTACGGTGGACCGTGAAACTGTAGCTACAGTACCGTGAAAAATGTAGCTAACTATGCATTCCCCATATGCTTTTCAGAGATTGTTCCATTCCACCATGGCATCGGCTGCTTTGGCGAAGATTGCATTCTTGGGTCCTAGTTTTTCACGGACAATTCCAGCTAGCACCTTACCACAATTGTCAATAGTAACTGCTGTCCTCCATAGCTTGAGCGACTGGAAGAATGGATGAACATCATCGATGATTTTTACCCCTTCCCAATGTTTCAAGCTCTCCAAAGTTTTACCTGCTTCTACATCAAGCTCTCCAAAGTTTTACCTGCTTCTACATCAATTCTCATCATTCGAGAAAAAAAATACATCACACTTCTCATCACATAAGGTAGTCCAGTCTTGACACCAAAGAATGACAAAAGATGAGACTCTACTAGTCTTCACTCTTGTGGTGTATGACTGATTTGTTGTGAGAGAAAAATACTGTATTGTGGCTGGCTGAAACCTAAAACACTAGCTCAAGCGAACAGAGCCGTACATAAGCCATTCCATATGTCTTCAAGGGACTGAGATCCAGTGCAGTTGCTATAGCTACTGCAACTTAAGCAGTTGTTCCTTTTCAGCCATCCAATGACCTTCCAATGGCCCAAACAAAGTTGGCAATACTTCTTCATCCTCTCTACTGCCAGGCTCTCTTGTTCATTAGTTGTTCAGCGAGTGCCCGTGGCTCATGGGTGTTCAGGACACCGGCACGAATCGAGCAGGTCCCCGTGGCCACCACAAACACCTTCAAGTTATTCGGCGGCAGGACAAATGCCAGCCACTGCCTGAATCCAGTAGTGATGCGGCGATGTGCAGTACCGATATTGTTATGGTCGGCCACGTCTACGAGCGGTGGAATCGGGCCCTGGCTAGACGTGCGAGCCACTATGCTTGTGCTGTCGTGATGCTGCAGTTTGGCAAGGTGCTGCTAGCGTGGACTGTTGACAACATGGTTATGCGACATGGCACGATAGTGGATAAGCTCGTCTCCGTCTCCGGCGATGCCGTGTCACAGGGAGTGCAAGGTCAGGAAAACATGAACTCTGGATTAGACCATCTGCACTCGTTTTCTTTTAAATCCATCTTCTAAAAGGAATATTCCGTCCTGGTCATTAAGATTCTCTTCTTTATACCAATTTCTTCCGCACTCATCCATCCTTTACAGCATCCTTTATAAGTTATAGGGCCCACCTATCATGAATATTTTATTTTTTCTCTCTCCTATTTTCCCCTTCTCCCTTGGTCCCTCCGCCCGCATCTCTCTCTCCCCACCGCCACCACCACACGGGAAACCGCACCGCCGCCCTGCTCTGTTCCCTCCTCCTCCGCCGCCGCATCTTCTTCCTCCCCGACCGGCGAGCCGCGGGGCCGCGCCCGACCCGTGCAGCGGCGGCGGCCCTCCCTACGGCGAGGCGGAGCAGGGGCGCGGGGACGGCCGCCGTGAAGCTCCTCTGCTCCCTCCGGCTGGCGCGGGGCAGGGGCGAGCTCCTCCGGCGAGCAGGGACGGCCATGGCGAGGCGAAGCAGGGCCGCGCCGGCGAGGCGGAGCAGGGGCGCGGGTGGTTCTCCCACCACGATGCGCGGTAGCCGGCGTCCTCTGCTGCTCCCCTCCGCGCCTGCCTGCTGTCTCCTGCTCGCGCAGGGGGACGGCGAGCCCGTCGGGGCAGTGGCGGGCGCGGGCGGTCCTCCTCCCTCTCCGGCGGGCGCAGCTCCTCCTCCCTCTCCTCCACGTTCGGCGACGCCCATCTCCATCCCATTCTCTCTCTTCCACGCGCCCGACGAGGGCCCCACGCAGGCGTGTACCGGAGCTGCCGTACGTCCGGAGCGCAGACACCGGCCACGCTCCCGTCCTGGTCGATACCGGAGGTGCGTACCGGACCCGCTGCGGGCGTTTTTCCTGGTATCAGTCTCCTCCAGGAGTTCTATACCGGACCTAGTGCGGTTGGTCTTAGGACGCTCTAGAGGTAGTGGTGATTGCCACCATGCCAGCGCCCAGCACTTGCCGGCTCACGTCAGTTCGTGTTCATGGGACAGCCATGGACACTAGCTGAACACCTGAACAAGAGTACAAGACACACATGCAAAAGGAGCTGAGAAAGAAAAAGTATTTGCTTTGTTGGTTTGGGCCGTTAGATGGTCTTTGGATGGCTGAAAACCAATGGCCGTTTAAGTTACAGTAGCAGTAGTAACCCATCATTTCGGAGATGCAGGCCAGGGAATATAGCAGGCCCCAGCACGTCGCGGTTGAATCAACTTTTATCCCACTCACAGGCAGCATCGCACCAAGTTGATTTCTCTTCACAATATGAGTCGTTGGGTCATAGTCAGCATTATGGATCCGCAAACCACATGAGAGCATGCACTCAACCCCTTCACGCAAGGCTGAACGGGTAACCACGGACAATGCATGGATCACGCAGGCTGATGCAGGTGTTTTCAGATTGGCCATGTGTTGTGCAACAGCATCAACAGTCGACCCAGTAGTGTCCTTCGCTGGGAGGCAGTTGTCATCAATTGAAATCACATACTTCTTGCGCGAGACAAGATACCCAAAGTAACGGCATGAGTGACCAGAGAAGTTTATGGGCACACAACAAGCAGCCCATTAATATCTGACTTGGTGTAAACCTTGACACCAAAGCCTGGAGGGATTTGAAGATCCTCTGCCATGTCTGGATCTTTGACAACAATGATGTGGAAACGAGTGAAAAATAGTCGCCATGCCTCAAAGAAAGTTGTTGTCAGGTTACGCCTTTTTTTATTTGAGCATAAGTTGTCAGGTTAGGCTGGAGAGCCGCAATCTCAATGTCAACCTCGCTATCTAGAATTTTATGACATCTTCTCTGGTAATCAAAATGATCTAAGCAGCAGCAGGTCTAGAACCTCTCAGAGCACCCTGCAGACAAGCATATGCCATGTCAACACAAAAGCTGATGTGACCATAATCAGGTTTTTTAAAGATAGCTCTGGTTTGCCTCCACAAAAGCGTTTCACGGGAGCACTTCTCCGCTTTGCACAAAAATCCTCCATATTTTCTCAATTCAACCTACAGTCCTATCAAGCTAGCCCGCACAGTATACATGTTCATTTGTTTTTCATCTAAATGCTTAGACTAAAATTTATTTCTATATGAAGAAGAAGAAATTCATGATCTCTGTAAATTTTGCGTAAAAACCCCGCTGGCCATTTTACGGAGGACCCCGGACTCCCCTAGGCAACACTCGCTCCCCACATTTGCTTCTCCAACTCCAATCTAGCCGTCCTGTTCTCCGGTTCTCCCCGCCGCCGCCTTCGCTTGCTCGTGTCTCCCGGCGTTGCCTTCGCTCCAGCGCGGGAGTTCTTCCAAATCTGCAGTTTGCATGTCGCGCGGAGCTCGGGGGAGGTTCCGCCAGGCACGAGCAACTACGCGAAGTGGGGCAGCACTCTTCGTCATGCCGCCGAGCTCTCGGTTCAGCGAGAGACTACCAATGGCGAGTCTACCTTTGGATCTGGGCATTTGGCCTCCATATGCACTCTCCGCAGGTGCCAGCGAGCGAGACTAGGTTTCTCGAGCGCAGCAGTACAAGCAACAAATATTCGGTGAGCCCGTTGCTCTTGCTTCCTTTTACCTTGTCCATCTCTCTTACGCGCCTTCCCAGTTTCCCTTCCCTTTCTCCACATCAGGAGTTGACTAGGACCATTCAGACAGGAGCACGATGGAGGTCGCTTTTGTCGCTAGAGAAGGTTCAAGGAAAGCTAGATGAAGATTCTGGTCCTCAAGAGAGCGCTAAAGGTATAAAAGATTTGTCGAAATATGTATGGGGAAGGTGATGTGAGGACAGTGCCAAAAAACTTCGTTGTGTTGGTTGATTCAGGTATATGTATTTTAAATGCATCGTCTTTATGGTTAATAGAAGCATTAACTTGTTGCATTCTTGCATCTCACCTTCTCTACCTAGCTGAAAAAAATACATTGACCTAAATTTTTCTATAATTCAATTACTGATGTCTGCTGATATATGTTATACTCGTAATAAAGTCAGCAAATGCTATGCTGCGTTCGACTATTATACTAGAAATCTAAGGCTTCTAAGCATTAAGTTCTTAGTTCAGTATTTGAAGGTGAACATTGTTCTTTTGTTTCAGTATAAGGGCAAAGTGTGCCTTCAACAATGCCACCTCTGACTGATCAGCCTTGGTAAATGGCTAATGTCAGGCAATGCTACCTCTGACTGATTAGCCTTGGTAAATGGCTAATGTCAAGTAATAGTGGATTTGACTGATTTATTGTTTTCTAAAGACAAGAGACCCTTATGATGTGAACGAGGCGTTCAAATTCAATATCGCTTGTTTTTAACTTGCACACCTAATTTGCATTGTGCTAACTATGGTACGTCTAAGGAAAAAGATTATTTTGGCAGTGTTTAGAAGCCATCATGGTGGCACAAAACTGACTGATATCTATTGGAGCCTATCTCTATAGAAGTTTATATGTACTACTAGAATATCAGTCTAGCACAGGTCCTCCCTAACAACGGCGGCCCTGTATCACTTGTCTCTGTCGCCAATCCAGTGGCCAACAAAGCACTACAGTTTCGCCTGCTTCAGGTTTAGGTTGGCATCCAATCATTTCACTGTTTTAAGCGATGTTCTAGACACAACATGAAGCTTCGTTGCTGCATAAATACAAGATTATTTTTTCTTTCTAACTTTCCCCCTTCTTGCTGTACAATATGAAGCTTATTTTTTGTATGTTTTTAAATTTGTCATATTTCTGTATATATTAGGTCTTGACATATTTCTCTAATATAATGCAGTGGTGTTAATCCAATGGGCAACAAAGGACTGCAGTTTCGCCTGCTTCGGGTTTGTGCCGGCAGTCGGATCGTTTCATTGTTTTAAGTGATGTTCTAGGCAAATTGACAGAAGGAAAAAACATGGAAGCTTCTTTGCTGCATATATGAAAGATTAATTTCTTTCTGACTCCCCCTTCTTGTTGTATAGTACTCCGTATGAAGCTTCTTTGTTGTATCTATGCAAATTTGACATGTTTCTGCATAATTCAGATCTTGACAGCGACCTCTCTATCAAGGCAACACAAATGCAAACTCTAACATAGATCATGGAAGAAGCCGGCATAAAAATGAAAAGAAATGATGATGATCTATGGAAGCAGTTGGGAATATTAGGGATTCAACACTAGTTGCTAGGAAGTAGGAATGGCACTTTTCGGTGTATTGTGTATTATCGTATTGATATTGATAGGTCTTACTCATATTATTATTTGAAAATCCTGTGGCACTGTGTTGACACTTGTTAACGTTTAATTTTTATTACCAATTATCCTTGCATTATACATGAATATCTATTAGAATAAGGTTATTACTAATAATTTCCACGAGTTTTGGTGAATTGTATATTTTTCAGGGAATTATCAAAAAAGCATAAAAGAGAGATTAAAGTGCTTAATTATCACGAAACTTGAACGCGAAGGTAACATACATCATCGGTAAGGTAGAAGCATCTAGAAGACACCCGAAGCAACCGGGCCCCACCACCTGACAGGTGGGGCCGGCCGGCACCCCCCTAGGGTTTCTGGCCGTCGTCTTTTGGAGTCTTCCACAACCGCCAATGAGGAGTCATCTTAGTCCTACGTTAAGTCGGTTTGATCTAGCGGTCTACATTTATCCCACCGGGCTATAAATAAAGGGCCAGAGCCTCCCTGGAGGAAGCCAGATCAAGAGCTAAAGAGCCTGAAGCATTAGATAGATATCCATTAGATCTAGGCTAGCAATCAAGAGAGACTAGAGAGATAGAGTAGAGGAGTAGAGATTTGGAGGAGTCCCGGCCTGTCGGAGCTTCTTCGTAGCTATATTCGTCTGGATTCAGCTCTCTCGCCCGGAGCTGCGTTCTGAGATACTTTTGTATTCAACATTCTAATTCAAGTAAACAGTTGTTCTTATTTGTTCTTAAGTTTGCAACTCATATTGAGTGCTTTGATCTTGGTAGCTCCTAGATTGAAGTAGTAGTTTGTAGTGTAGACGTGGTGTCTAGGCTCTGATTACTTGTGAATGTCTCCTGATTGGCCGGATAGTGGTAGTTCGCGTAGGTGACAGCTATGTTGATTCCTCTGTAATCCACTTCCCGTTGATATGATCGATAAGGTGTATAAGTACTTGGTAGGAGAGAACTCTGATTTCTGCTCTTATTTAGGTTACTGTCCAGTTAGAATTGTATCATTCAAAGCTTACCGGTTGTTGGAACTAGATAGTCACTAACTATTTCCTTATTCTTAATATTCTCTGGATTGATTGTGCCATTGGATTAAAAATCAATAAACTTAGTCAGTATCACCTACTGTTCCTTTGGGTTCGATATTAAACCGAGATAGTCTGGGTGAAGTGCTAGATCGGTATTATATCCGTGCGCTTGCGGATAATTTGATAATAATAATATTTAATAGAGTACAGTTAATTTATATCAACAAGCATTTCTGGCGCCGTTACCGGGTAACGGTTTGCTGATTTTGACTTTAGTTTATCTTAATCTTGTATTACACTTTTATCTTTTACTTTTTTAAATATGGAACCCATATCCTAACTTTTATATCAATATGGAGCACCATCGGGATCACATCTCCAGCCAAAAGAATCATCTAAACCTTTTATATCATCTGGCTATGAGCTACGTCCGGGACTAATTAAGTTAGTTCAGAAACACATTTTTTCTGGTAGTTCTAGCGAAAACCCCTATCCCATTTAACTGATTTTGAGCAGACATGTGCATGTCTACATATTAAGGGCATGGCAGATGAAACTTTAAAATGGAAACTCTTTTCGTTTTCGTTAACGGGAAAAGCAAAGAAATGGTATAATCGCCATGTTGGGAGTAGTCAAGGAGATTGGAAAGTATCGCGTGCTAATTTTTGTCTTAAATTTTTTCCTATCGAGAAAGTCGCTAAACTTCGTTTTGAAATTATAGGATATAAACAATTAGATAACGAATCATTAGGCAAGGCTTGGGAACGCTTTGATGGATTTGTAAATGCTGGACCTAATCTTGCTTTGCCAGAACCTATGCTTTTACAACATTTCTTTTTAGGCCTTAATGATAAAAATAAAAGATACCTTAACTTGGCCGCGGGTGGAGCATTTATGCATATTACTACTACACATGCTAAAACCATTCCTACTAATATTTTAAATGATCTTCCTGAAGAAAAAGAAGAGTTGGTAGAAGATGAACTTTTGTTACCTAAATCTAAACTTTTGTCTAATTCATCTCAATCTTTAGCTAAATTAGAACCTGAACTATCTAATGAGAAGGAGATAACTCCAATTTCTGATTTCATGCTTGAATTTGAGGATGAACTTTTTGATAATTATGGAAATACCTCATGTTATCATAAAATTATGAAACCTTAAGAATCTATGAATTTTAAAATTTAAATTTTTCACATCCTGCGGATTTAAAATTTCTTAGAGAAATAATAAGAGAATTGATTTTTGTTATGAGTAATGAGTGGTCGATAGAATTTGAACTTTCAAATGATATAATTCGTTTAAATTCTCCTGCCATTATTATTAAATGTCAAATTGATGCATATCCTTTTGATGCCTTTTATAACCCATTAGTAGGTGTTAATATCATGTCTCTTACATTTGCTGAAAAATTCTTAAAAGATATGCCATTAATTCCTACAAATAAATTATTGAAATGTTATTCAAGACATATTATTCCTAGTTTAGGAGTTTTATGTGCTCTTCCTATTGTGATTAATGAATTCCGAATTTGGGATTTTGATGTAATGATTGGATTACAAAAAGAAAACTTATGCGAGAAGGTTGTACGGGCAATTTAGATATTAAACTAGGGAAAGGATTTAAACTCTCTGTGCCTATAACACAAGCATTAAAAGCTAAGACAGAGCCACTTCCTGAGTTACATCTAGTTAAGGTTGTGTCATTTGAAAAATTTATTGAACCTGATTTAGAAGATGATACCCAGTTCTTCATTAATGAAGAGGAGGAGGATCCTATTGATCCTGAACCTCTGGATGAATTACTAGAGCCACTTAAGCCTCCTATTGAGCTTAAACAACTACCTTCTGGTCTTAAATATGTTTTTCTGAATAATGATCAAAATTCTTCTGTGATTATAAGTGATAAACTTTCGGATGAAGAATTTTTTAGATTAATAACTGTCTTAGAAAAACATCGTGCTGCTTTTGGTTACTCACTCCAAGACCTTAAGGGGATCAGCCCTGTTTTATGCACCCATCATATTCCAACCAATCCGGAAATTACACCTTCTAGAGAGCCCCAACGTAGGCTTCATAATACGATGAGAGAAGTTGTTAAGAAAGAGGTTTTCAAACTTTTGCATGCTGGGATTATTTATCCTGTGCCGCATAGTGAGTGGGTAAGCCCTGTTCAAGTTGAACCTAAAAAGGGTGGAATGATCGTAGTTCAAAATGATAAAAATGAATTAATACCCCAGAGAACTGTCACTGGATGGCGAATATGCATAGATTATAGAAAACTTAATAAAGCAACAAAGAAAGATCATTTTTCGCTACCTTTCATTGATGAGATGTTAGAGCGTTTAGCAAATACTTCTTTCTTTTGTTTCCTTGATGGTTATTCTGGATATCACCAAATTTCTATCCACCCTGATGATCAAAGCAAAACAACTTTTACATGTCCTTATGGAACTTATGCTTATCGTAGAATGTCTTTTGGATTATGTAATGCACCTGCTTCTTTTCAAAGATGTATGATGTTTATATTTTTTGAAATGATAGAAGAAATCATGGAAGTTTTTATGGATGATTTTTCAGTTTATGGAGAACCTTTTGATGATTGTCTACAAAATTTAGATAAGGTTTTGCAAAGATGTGAAGAAAAGCACTTAGTACTTAATTGGGAAAAATGTCATTTTATGGTTAGAGAAGGAATAGTGCTAGGACATCTAGTGTCTGAAAGAGGTATAGAGGTAGACAAGGCAGAAATTGAAGTAATTGAACTACTACCTCCACCTATTAATATAAAAGGAATCCGAAGTTTTCTTAGTTATTATGGTTTTTATCGTAGATTTATAAAAGATTTTTCACATATTGCTGGGCCACTGACTAACTTATTAGCTAAGGATGTTCCTTTTGAATTTGATGATGCATGTTTAAAATATTTTAATATTCTTAAAGAAGCACTTACATCGGCACCAATCATTCAACCCCCTTATTGGTCTTTGCCTTTTAAAATTATGTGTGATGCTAGTAATTATGCTGTAGGGATAGTATTAGGACAAACAAAGGATAAGAAGCATCATGCAATTGCTTATGCTAGTAAAACTATGACAGGAGCACAACTAAATTATGCAACAACTGAAAAAGAGCTCCTAGCTGTTGTTTTTGCTATTGATAAATTCAGATCTTACTGAGTAGGAGAAGTAATTGTCTATTCTGATCATGCTGCTTTAAAATATTTACTCACTAAGAAATATGCTAAGCCTCTTTTGATAAGATGGATTCTGTTACTTCAAAAATTTGACATAGAAATAAAAGATAGAAAAAGAATACAAAATCCAGTTGCTGATCACTTGTCTAGAATGCAATTTGAGAAACCTCAGGAACTACCTATTAATGACTCATTAAGAGATAACATGTTGTTTAAACTGACCAAGTCAGACCCTTGGTACGCGAATATTGTCAACTTTATGGTTGCAGATTATGTACCACCAGGGGAAAATAAAAAGAAGCTCATTTATGAAAGTTGTCTCCACATATGAGATCCACCATACTTCTTTAGAATTTGCTCAGATGGGTTACTTAGAAGATGTGTACCAGTAGAAGAAGGCATGCAGATCATTCAGAAATGCCATGCATCACCATATGGAGGTCATTATGGGGCATTCCGCACTCATGCTAAGATCTGACAGAGTGGGTTCTTTTGGCCAACTATGTATGAAGACACCAAAGATTTTGTCCGGAGATGTGGATGATGTCAGAGGCACGAAAATATTAATGCAAGAGATGTTATGCCACTCACCAACAATCTCCAGCTCGAGCTCTTTGATGTCTGGGGAATTGATTACATGGGATTATTTGTGAAATCAAGAAATTATGAATACATTCTGGTGGCGGTTGACTATGTATCCAAGTGGGTAGAAGCTACGCCATGCATGAATGCTGATTCCAAACATTCAAAGAAGATGTTTGAAGAGATTATATTTCTAAGGTTTGGGGCACCAAGGATGGTCATTAGTGACTGTTGGTATTTATTAAGTGCAAATAGAATATGAAAGACTCCGCAAGCGCACAGAATACCATTGTAGCATTTTACCGGGAGTATTCCAGGTATCGTTATTTATATTTTACCACAGGAAAACAATAATTAAAGAAGTTTGATAGTTGACCATCATGTGTCTACTAACTTAGTACACCAACTAGACTATAGTAGGGGTAAACGATAAATGATAGGAGCTATGCTTAAATGACATAGACACACAGGAGAATTCTATGATAAAAGAGTAGATAGCTAAAGTGAGAGGACAACAACAGAGTTCAAGGTTCCTAAATACTTCTCTATTACTGGTCTTCTATAATAACTGATTCATGGTAGATAAAGCAATCACACAATAACACTTCGGGACATCAGAACACTAGCCACGGAATGGGATGAGAATGGGACAAGGAAGTTCTGACTACGGTCCTACAATCATCAACCTACATGAGGTGGAATACGTCGGCCATCAGGGCTGTCACCTCCTGGGGCTACCACAACTATTCGTAAGGTTGAGTGCAATCTCACGTAACCTCTAGTCTAGACACCATGCCTACACTATTAATTACTACTATAATCCCATATGAAAACTAGAGCACTCGATGAGAGCAGAGATCCTATGCCAAAGTATAACAACTATACTAACTAATCAAATTCAAGGCATAGAGTAAATAGGGAAGATAAATATATTAAAGCATAAATCTTATAAAGATGAGATACAAAGATATACCAGACCCCTGAAGACTTCTCTAGAACTGAAGCGTAGCTCCGCTCTCCCTAACTCTCAACTAGAACTAATCTACTATATTGGAAGGTCTAGCCCTAATTCTCTACAGTTGAGAGGTTATCCATTCGAGGGACGCCTCTACAACTCCATAATGGTGCCCTTGACTCGGGGAGTCCTGGGTTCCTTATATGGGGGCACCTGGCCTCCCCTCCACCTTGGGCAAGTGATATGGTACTAAGCCTTTCCACCATGTGCACATAGGCTTTAATGGGCCAAATTCTGATGTAGGCCCAATTAATCCTGCAGCCTTTAATTAATCCCGCAGTTCAGGTTCTACAATCTTCCAGTGTTTGTAAAATAGCAAACCATAGGTCCGTTTCAATCGTCTCGACGAGCTCTATGCAATGGTGAACTCCAATTCCTCATTTGAGATATTTTAATCAGTGAAAAATTAAATATCCTTTTATACCCTACAAAACAAGTGAGAACACCAAAACTTGTGAAACTTGTTAGAATCAAACCCCATTACTATGTTGTGTATTGTTTTATACCCTTGATTCATGTTTATTTGATGGGTAAAAATGAGCAATAACTACCGTCAACAAGTTTCCCCAAGCTTACCCTTTGCTAGTCTCTTAGCAAAGCCAAACTTTATCATAAATCAAAAGTTATAGCTACCCCTCACAAGTATTCAGTTTTAAACTAAGAAGTATTCAAGGGTTAGAGTAGACCAAGCTAACCTTCAGACTTACCTGTATTAGCTTTACCATGGAGCTTGTAGCTTTCTCTTGAGTCTTGGGTAATTGAAGGATAGAATGTCGAAGTTAAACACTATGTCTCAAACTCTGTCGTTCAACTCTTATCTTGGAGCTTTTGCAAGTTTTCAAAATAAAACTCAGAGTTTACTTTGTGTGACTTTCTCAAGTCTCTCAATATGTAATATTTGTGGATCCTCACCAAGGCAATAGTGATGCATGCCTTCTCTTTTTCTCTCACCCTATAACTAATGGCTTATATGGAGCTCATGGATAAGGAGTCAGCTCATACATACTTGCAGTGAATGTATTGTAAAGTCAAACAATGGATCCAAAGGAACAAGTCATACAATCAAATCAAGATGTGCATGTGTGTGGAGGTGGTACGTGCATATATATGGTGGCTAATCCTAATTCTACTCGTTTGCTCCTTGAGACATCTTTCTCTTTTTCAAACACTAGGGAATTGTGTTGCAGGACAACATGGGCTATCTTTTTCTTTTTCTTATTTTTTTTAAGGCGGGCATCAGAGTATCCATTGTTTTGATAAATTCGGACACTTGTCCATTTTTACATCTCAGACGGGCATCTTTTTACCCATTGTTTTCTCTCATCTCACTCTTTTGCATAGCCACATGCCTCTTCTCTGCTACAATACTTCTCTTTTTCTTTTTCTTTTTCTTTTTCTTTTGAGAGATAGCAACAAGAACCTTGGAGCATTGATCTGGGGTAACCAATGGAATATTTTTAGTGTTCACTCCTAGTGTAGGAGTAGAACATTTTCAGGTGGATATAGATGGAAAATGTGGAATGTGGATGCGTCCACTCGGATATGAGTAGTGCATTATGGGTGGAGTGCATGTGATCTTGATTGTAACAGCATGACAAGCTCCTAAGGTATCAACAAAGCTTGACTAAATTCATAACAAAGCAAGTAGCATATAATGTGTATGTTTTACTAATCTAGCATGTATGGCTGTGGTAGGATTATAAAGCTCTTGTCATATAGGAACTCATCATGTGGTTTTTAGGATTTTCAAAAATAAATATTCAGAATTCACGTATCACTAGGAACAAGATAAATAGCAGCTCAAACTTTGCATATCATATCCCTCAATTACTTAGACTTAGATGAAGCATTTGCTAATCAAAAGTTTCAGGTTCAAAGCAAATCTTCAAGTTAAAATGGTTGTATCTAAAACTTGGGATGATTCAAGGTTGAAAACTAAGTTGGAATGAGGAATCATGGTGGGATGCTACTTATCAAATTCCTAAGCATGGTTTCCATCGAGTCTGAGCAAAACTATTGTAAGCACTCTCTTTTTATTTTATTCAAACACACTAACTAATTTAAACACTATTTATTTGGTTTTTAAATTTTATTTCACTAGCTAACTCACACGAAAAGCAATATGGTAAAATAATAAGCATGGGAAACTTATACTTAACTAGATTTAAGTGGAGGGTGCCCTCCCCTAAGTTGGATATTGACGAGGTCTTTGATGTTGCAAGTTGAGTGATCCTTATGGGAGCAGGTGTACCCGCAGCGTAAGGGCGTTGGGTTGACTAGCTCTTTGATCTTGTATTATCCTGTAAAACTCAATTGCCAACAAGAATACCAAATTTCATGGAGAGAGGTTAGGTTAATACCACTCCATGGTAAGTGATTGGTTTTATATTTCCAGCAGAAGTTTCCTAATTGGGTGGACCTTCATGTGCCCACATATTTTTGGGTTTTTTCTAAAAAGTGTGGACCTTCATGTGCCCAAATATTTTTGGTATTTTTAGATTTTCTTATGGTACTTTGGTGAACCTTCATGTGTTCACATATTTTTGGTATTTTATGACTTTATAAAATAGACTTGATAATCGCATAGGTATAGTTACCTGATAACTAGGGGATGCTCCTTCCCTAAGCTAGATGTTTGCAATACTTGGTGTTGATGATCTTTAGAGTGGGCTTACCAGCAGCAGTCTGGTAGGCGCCACTCATCGACTCACTCCTCAGACATAGTGTTATCCTGCATAATTATACTCCAACAAGAAAACCAAAACTCGAGGCTCGAATGTGTTAAAGGGTTAGCGGTCAACCAATAAGTAATTGATTATTCTCTGACTTGATTTTAATTGATAGATTCTAGCAGGATTCTCTTTTTAGAGTTTTCTAACTTTCTTATGCAACAATCAAATATGTATGGAAGCTATATATTTTTATGCCACCACGGAGAATATTTATTCTCATGGGGCTTAGGATTTGCATAATGCAAGAAAGTAAATACAGATGCTATTATCATTTTTTATTTATTATATTTTTGTATGCCACCATAGCGAATATTCTATACGTTTATTCACATGGGGCTTTAATATTTCATGATGCAGTAAATAAGGCAGTAAAGATTTTTCTCTCTTTTTTTGATATGCATAAAGATGAATATGCTAAAGTAAAATTACAATGTAAATTATGAATACTACTTAATTAGATAACTACCATGTTACCTTATGGCAAGGGTGCGGAATTTAAAGTCTGCCGACATGACTTTTTTTTCCACTCTTATGTATCTCTCTGTTTGTCTTGATGGTTGCACCTCTGGTGATGGTGATTTCACTTTTGTTCTTTGCTTTGTCAGCAGGTTGAAGTAGAGCATTAATAGTGCAAGCTGGCAGCATCTTGCTCAGCGTGCATGTTCACATAACTTTCACTTGTAGAATTTGGGAATTAACAAATTTGCTTGAAGTGTTGTCCTATTTGCAAAACCAAGGTAAAGATCAAGTGCATGGGCTCTGCTGGTGGAAAAACACCAACGGAACCGAATCTATTTCTTTATTTATTCTTCTCTAGTCTTAGGCACATTGAACAAGACATAGTTGATGTTATATAATTTGTTTTACTCATGACATGAGTGGTAAGATCAGACAATTAAGCATTAATGTTGCATTTAAGTTCATATGGCAGAAAAGATTTAAATTCCTTAACCAATAGAATGGTTGTCTATCTCTACATAATATATAAATTTTTACATGAGTATGACTATCATCTTCCAAAGATAGAATACAATGTTTTAGCACATTTTAAGATTGAGATCAAAAGAATGATACCATGAACAATCTTAAAGGACAAAGCATGTTGAGTTAATTGGGTTAATCAATTAAAGATGTAACTCGAACATATTTGTGTCTTTATTTATCTGTATTCCAAGATCAAGAGAAAAATAGTGACGACTTACCTTAAGATATTACCTTCATTATTAGAGCGTGATGGCACTAACTAATGAAGGGTAGATGATTGGTGGTCCTTTCCTTATCTTGCATCTTGAGTTGTTCATGAGCATCTTGTCTCCTTTGTTGCTTATCCTCTTTGCCATCTTTTGCTTCTTTGATCTTATGACACCTTGTCACTCCATTCATTATTATGCCTGCAACAGATTAGTGGACAACACATACCCGAAGGGATGTACAACTTTGAAACATAGGTTGTTTGTCCATAATTTTATCATGTTCCATCTACACTATTAAGAAGATAGGGTTGATATTATGTTAGCATAGATCATGTTCTATACCGGCATGACTTGAGTCCAAGTAACTTGCAGCAGAAGACGAAGTGAATGAATCATTAATACTCACAGTTCTTCCATCCATAATGAATGAGCTATATTTTCCTCCACAAAGTTATTGAATTTCAACATGTGCCCTGTCTCATCTCTGATTTGAATTTATCTCGTGACTTACCCAGATTAAATTGGAAGTTTTCTGCAAGGGTTAGTCCAATAGAATATCCAATGTTTACTACAGTACACGAGCGGCTCAAAAATAAACCTAGACACCACGTCCAATTTGTCTTAGGAAGGCATTTTAACCTAAGCACCACGCTTAATTCAAAAAGCCTTTGAAAGTAAAATCATCACACCTCTTGGTTTGAAAATCAAACTAAACACCTTGTCTAATTATGATTCTAGAAAACAGTTTAAACTAAGCACCATGCCTAATTTTAAAAGGTGTATGAAATTTCTCCAAACCTTAAGTATACTATAGCGAACAAAGGTAACATGAAAGTTTATAGAGAGTTATGCAAACAGAGATGAAAGAGCGTGATCATTGATTAACAATTCGAACATGGATTGACAAGGTAGAGACAACCAATATTAGCAGCATACGATTTTCTAAATAAGCCCATTCCCCCAAGCTTGAATTTTGCAAGGCAAAGTTAAGTTTGGATGGATTAATGTTGCATGATGATTGGTTGGACATACCTAATGATGTCATCCTTCTACTTCAAGCCTGGAATGGTTAGTGACAAAAAATACCCGAGGGAATATTTTTATAATTATAATTCTATGCTCAATTCTCAAGGCTATTACATCAAAAGGTACAAGCTCACATTATTTTTTCAAGAGTGGTTACTTTAGGACACAAAGTCGTTCCTGGAAGACCTTCTAATTATTACACTTTAGTTAAAAAACTTAGATTAAAAACCTTTGAAAGTAAGATCAAACACTCCTAAACTTGGCACCATGCTTATTTAAGAGATGTATGAAATCATTCCATCCATAAACTATAGTAAGTAAAGATAGCATGAAAGCATTACAAGGATTTATTCAAATAGAGATAAAATAATATGATCATAGTGAGGTGTGTGTGTATATATATATATATATATATATATATATATATATATATATATATATATATATATATATATATATATATATAGGAAAACAAGTGTGGGGGAGGCACATCGCGACCATGGAAATCAATTCGCTCGGGAAAATCACGTAATTCTAAAAACAATCGAACCAGGACCACGCACAGCGAAGTGGGCCCCAAGGGGCCACAGAGGCACGCCGCCTAGTGCCCTACCTGGGCCGGCCAGCACCTCCCTCCCTCCTCTGCGTCCTCGCCTCGGCCACGATCAGGTTTGAGCCCAATACAGTATAATTGAATATGTTTCGATTCCTGTTTCGATCCGAATTAAAATTCACATGTTAAATCACTTTTAAAGAGAGAAAAAATTCATGACTTAAGAATAAATTGTATAACACTTTTTCGGGAGTCATGTCACTACTGGAAACTATCTATAGGGACCTCATGATTGCTTAAGTTGTTGTGGAATACGAGATAATAGAATAATGAGAACTCAATCCCTGATATTTTATCTTTGGAGATTTTATTTTGAAAATTATACCTCTCCTTTGTGGTAAAGATAATGTCCTACCAAAGCCATATATAGGATAGAAACTTTCTACATATAGTACTTGTCTTTGTGTTGAGTTTGGTCAACCTTTGTAACCCGTTGAAGAAATTTATCATATTTTTGAATCAGGTGCCCAAGCATCGCAAATTATTCCACTGAAAATGTTTCTCTCCTACACTAGGAGAAAACACAAAAAATAATCATATAGGATAGCCACCAAATAAATGCTCTATGTTTCGTTAAAATCTCTCAGTTACTAAATCCAAAAGAGGTATGGGCTATGTAAAAGAAAAAGGGAGTATAAAAAAATAGACAAGTGTCCAAAGAAATTAAAACAATGGGTACTTAGATGCTCGCCTTCCTGAAAAAAGGGGAGAAGAAGAAGAAATAAGATAAAAGATAGCTCATACTCTCTGGATAAACTTGATTGTTTAAAGAGAGATTTATTTTCTCAAGGAGCAAGGTAGAATTAGGTTCCACCATATTCCACCAAATAAAGCTTGATTCGATTATATGCCTCATTTCTCTGTGGATTCATTATTTGACTTTACAATAAATGCAATGCAAGTATATTTTCACATTTGTACCTACCTGAGATCCACATAAGCTTTTTAGAAATAGGATAAAGAAGGCAATATCATTAATGCCTTGGTAAGGATACAAAAATACCAGATATATCAGTGATTCGAGAGTACTACAAAAGGAGAAGGTATCCAATTGACTTAACTAAAGGAAGAGAGTGATCTGTTTCAAGTTATTCTGTTCTCCAACTACTCAAAGATTCATGGTAGACACTCTGAATTCTGCAGTACATGTATGAATAGACTAGTTTTATGTAATATATTCTCAAGTTATGTTTTAAATGTTCCATTGTCTCTCTAAACTTTTATATCTTAAAACCAACCTTTTTCTCGGGACGAGTAAAAGCCTAAGTGTGGGGGTAATTGTTAACACTTGTTAACGTCTAATTTTTATTATCAATTATCCCTGCATTATACATGAATATCTATTAGAATAGGGTCATTACTAATAATTTCCACGAGTTTTGGTGAATTGAATATTTTCTAGGGAATTATCTAGAAAAGTTTAAAAGAGGGATTAAAGTGCTTAATTATCATGAAACTTGAACGCGAAGGCAACATATGTCATCGGCAAGGTAGAAGCATCTAGAAGACACCTGAAGCAACCGGGGCCCCACCACATGACAGGTGGGGCCAGCCGGCGCCAAGGGGGGCCAGGCGGTGCCCCCTAGGGTTTTTGGTCGCCGTCTTCTGGAGTCTTCCACAGCCGCCTATGAGGAGTCATCTTAGCCCTACGTTAAGTCGGTTTGATCCAACGGTACACATTCATCCAACCGGGCTATAAATAAAGGGCCAGACACCCTCTGGAGGAAGCCAGATCAAGAGCTGAAGAGCCTAAAGCATTAGATAGATATCCATTAGATCTAGGCTAGCAATCAAGAGAGAGATTAGAGAGATAGAGTAGAGGAGTAGAGATTTTGAGGAGTCCAGGCTGTTGACACTTCTTAGCGCAACCACCAGAGACAGGGTGTTAAGCTATCTCTGATAACGGCGCCAGAAGTGCCCTGAGGGGTATTTCTTATGTCTATTGGATAATTCCACAAGCGCACAGAATATACCGCTGTAGCACTTCACCCGGGAGTGTTCCAAGGTATCGTTATTTATTTTATCCCAAGGGAAAGCGGTTGCTAGGAATAATTAATAAAAAGAGAGAGAGAGATCCTTAAGTCTATAACAACTTAGTATCAACTAGTGATAGGGGGTAAATCGATATATAGAGGAAAGGGTAATGACACCAAGACACAACAAGGTTTTAGGATAACTAAAGATAACTAGTAGAGTGTAGCTAGGTGGGAGGACAACGAGTGAGTATAAGACTCCTATGACACTTACTTTACTCTTGTGAACTATCTTATCAAATGAATGAATTATACTAAGATAGCTACCTTACTTCCGGTGTGTAGGGGGTAGTGCGAAACAATAGAGGATATAACCTCTACCCAATGCGCCTACTCTCTTATGGGAGCCTACCTTTTAAGAACTTGCCTAAAACACGTGGAGGGATACTAAGACTAGACAGGGCTGTCACCACCTGCTAGCACCCACAAACAATCCGTGCGACAAGCGGCATTCAAAGGTAAGATCTAGTCTAAGTACCACGCTTACACTAAGCCTTACTACTCTAGTTGCGTACCAACAACTAAAGCACCCTATGACAGGCGATGAACTACACACGTGAGCTGGTTACAGGATCATAATCTAATATAGCTCAACAATAAGTTAAGACAAAACACAACAATACTATAATGAATAGTAAAGCACTAAGTAAAGACTTAGTAAAGTAAAGTAAAGATAATATATTGATAAAGGTAAAGTCTTACAGAAGGAAAGGTACAAGAGCTATACCAGACTCTCCAGCAGACGACTCCGGAGACTCCGAGCATATCTCGACTCGACTCTAACTCTCACACTAGACTAATACTACTACTACTACTAAAGAATGGAGCTTCTCTTGTCTCTTGTGGCTCTTGTGTATCTTGGGTGTGTTGAAGAGGGTGATGGCAGCCTCTATTTATAGGGGAGAGTTGAGGGGCGCCACGTTAGCGATCCGCGTGCTCCTTGCCTCTTCACCCTTGGATGAACCGCCTCAATACCGTCTTAGGATGGATGACAGAGGTGATTTCATCACGCGGAAGACATGCAGGAAGGCGGTGGGGGCCAACCGACCTGGCCAGGAACCAGGGAGGGGTCGACCGACCTCCTACGATAGGTGGGCTCGGCCAGGTGTGGTCCCCACCAGTCATAGGTCGTTCCCTTGTGTTGGTTCTGTCTTGATCGTATTGTTTCACGCGTTGATCCGTGTGCTTTGATTCTCCACCGTTGAATGGAAGCACATGTTGATCTGATGGTAGAATTGAGCAGAGTAGAGTGTCACACGGATCCTGCCACATCAGCAGAGCCAGGTGGGCCCCATGGTGGGGTCGGCCGACCGACACATGGGCCCACACTGAGCTCTCCTCTCTTCTAAGTGATGTCTTGAGTCATTTGTTGAAGTGTGATGACTTGGTTCCTAAATACATGGTTTGGCCGACCCATAATATTGGGCTCCAAGTGCTCCAATCTGTTCTGTTTTGATCTTCCCTGCATTCACAAGCTAAGAGTACAAGTGGAACTAGTTATTGATAAAATTTGTTCATGATATGTTTATTCTCCCTTGAATCCGAGGCCTGTTGACGGTGTTTGAATGTGGATTTTCATGGTATCTCCACCGTCAACAAGATCCCCTAAGCTTAACCTTTGCTCATCCCGAGCAAATAATTAAACTTAGCCTCGGTGGATCAGGATTTGTTACAATGTTCATATTTCCTTAGTACCAAGTGTACAACAGAATACTTCTCTTTTGAATGAAAAAATTGGCTATAAAAATTCACTCATTTTACCTTAGTCCTTTATGGGGCTAATGACCTTTCCTTTGCCTTAGGTGGTTGAGAGACAGAACAGTTTAACTTCAACACTACTTTTCTCATTCTTTGCAAGTTTCATACTGGAGGTTTTAACAATGTTTTGCAAAAGAAAACTTAATGTTCCTCACATGGTTCTCTCGTGTCGCTCAAATGGTGTATGATTCCTTACCAAGGCACAAAGTAAAGGTTGCCTTCTCTTTATCATCCTATTTCTAAAAATGGCTTGTGTGGAGCCTAAGGTAGGAATGAAAGGGTATAGCATACTTAGTTTGCATATATTGTAGAGTCAAAGCTTGGATCCAAAGAGAGAAGTGTCATGCCCTTAGATCAAGATGTGCAAGTGTGTGAAAAATATGAACTATAATGCTCCTCTATTTGAAATTGTATCTCTCTCTAATAAATTTTAGAGACATGGCTATCAATTTTGCTTTCTTTATTCATGAGCCTAGACTTACTCATATATTTTCTTTTCTTTTCTATGGACTCTCTTGTGTCCATTTTTATTTCTTTTTCTTCTCATTTTGGATAGCCTTTTTGTCTCTTCTACCATAATAACTAAGAGAGATTTACTATGACTTTAACACATGGAGCATTTATTTAGTGGAAATGAAAGGCATGTGGTTGCGTACTTCCAGTGTAGAAGCAGTATATATATGTGGTGTGTACGTGATCTTGATCTTGGGAGCATGATAAGACTCTCAATAAGGGTCAACAAGACTTGACAACCCTCAATACAAAGCAAATAGCTTATGTGGAAGGTTTTAGACATGTATAGCATATATGGCTGTGGTAGGAATTTATCACCATTGAGGAACAATAAGGTTTTGATTGATTAAGAAATAAATCTCCAGTAATCATGCATGCTTAGAACAATATTATAGCAGCTCTTGTTTTACTATATCATATCTCACAACAACTTAGACTTAGTTCTAGCACTTAGCATCCATAAAGTTTTTAGGTTCATGATGATTTAAATGAGCCAAGTAATCCATACTCAAAGAAATACTAAGCTGTAAACTAGGCATTAAAGAAACATTAACAGAGCAACTATTCATCATTTCCATGAGGAAGATAAACATTCATGAGACATATGGGAATAAGGGAAATATTTTTGGTATTTTTATCTTATGCATTTTTTAAATGCAATAAATTAAAATAATATAAATAGCTAGGATAGAATACTTACCTTGGTGGGGGAGAGGATCTCCCCCAAGCTTGTCTTTTTGCTCATTATGGTGGCGGATAGTATTGGAACCGTCCCGCCCAACGTTGTGCTTCTTCATCTTGTATGGCTTGCAATAATTGGGCATTTTGTTGTGCTATACTCAGAGTTGCATCTAACTCAACTTGCATTGCGCCCATGTCATTGATGAGTTGATCCATTTCCGATCCTTGGCTTTGACATCCCCTCGCCCGTGTGGATGGACGGGGAGTGCGCACTCTTGGAGTGTGCTGTTGAGGTCGTTCCGTGGACCCTGAAATGTCCATGGAACTTGCCTCGTCGCCTTCTTCTTCGTATCTCCCTCCAGCTCGTGATGTGCCGCCTTGCTCAAATTGAGCGGCTGGTGACATGCTCCTTGTCACCCTTCTTGATCCTGCAATATTTTGGCTTCTTGCCTCTCAGTCCCAATTTATGATTAGTGTATGCAGCGCATACAACCGACGCCTCTCACATGGGAGAGAGATTTCGGCTGTATGGCCGGGATAAATCATTTTAAGATCACCATTTTCATCTCTTTTTAGGACTTGAGCACTTATGAAGAAATCTTCGGTTACAATATCTCTAGCAGAAGCAATGTATTCAAAGTAGTGTTTTCCATCTAGCAAGTCCATTATTTTAGCAATGCGAGTGATAAAAGAAGTAAAGAATATGGGCTTGCTTCTATGGAAAATACCAAGCCAAAAGCGGACTAAAATTTTAGCAGGTGAAACTTTTATTTTCTTGGTCATGGCATAGAGCAGTCTTAGTTCATCATTAAGAAGGATTTGCACATTAGAGCCAGGAAGAAGAGTTATGGCCATCCAACAGCGGAGCAAGCGCAAAGTAGGATTATGAATTTCATCAGTTTTAGGCTCAGAGCAATCATTGGATCCAGTTATAGCTTTCCAGAATTTAGCTTTATCAAATTTCCGTGTGGCATTTACTAGATCTAGATGACAATTGGATCAAAACCAAGTGCCATACTAAAAACTCCCCAAGTTAAATTATACACTTGGTTGAACATGCGAAAGTAGACATTATTATCAGTGGCTTGTAAAGAGCATAGGAATTCAATGGTGAGTTTTTTGATTCCAAGTTCTTGCACTTCCCAAAAGCTTCCCCGCCCAATTGTATTGAAAACAGTGTTAAATTCTGCGGTCATACCGGTGTTGTCCAAAAGGACAGAGTCGATGATGCCAGTATGTTCATAACCGCGGTGTCGGATGGAGAGGTACCTTTGGTAGTCTTCTTGGTTCAACATGAGGCCGTTCTCGGGGTTGAACGTCCTCTCGAGAGGCACTCCAAAGCTTCGTCTTGGTGGAGCTTCTCTTCCTTCATCTTCATCATGGCGGGGTCGTCGGGAGGAACTCCCTATGACACTCTTGGCCTTCTTGAATGCAGAAGAGAACTTCTTCATCCTGCAGTAACGAGATAACACAAGAACACACTAGGACAACAAGGGTTAGCGTTAGCGTTAGCGTTAGCTATCCCAATGTTAGTAGTCCTTGCGGGGTATGGCTATCTCCACAAACAAGATATTGAGAGCAAAGATGAGAGTAAGACAAGCTTCTACTACTACAATATTTTTGGGTTTTTGGTTTGAGTGGCTAACTACAACTAAACTTGAGAGAGAACTTGCTCAAATGGAGAGAAGAAGAGAGATTGTGTGCTCGAGATGATTCAGCTGGTTTGGGTGTGGAATTGAGCACACAATGCAATGGTATTTATAGGGGGAGAAGGGTTGGTGACCAGGCCACTAGGGCCAGGTCGGCCGACCCCACTATGACAGTGTCAGGGCTGCTTTCACCTTTGGACAGGGAATCTATTTGAATTCAAACGCAACTTTGCAGATAGGGCTTTAAACATGGGTCGGCCGACCCATGTTTTATCCGCTTTTCAGCTTTAAACAGTGTGTTTCACTTCGTCCAGCAAAGCAAAGACTAGTGGTGGGCCAAAAGTGATGAAATTTTCAGAGATTCCCTTGTCTAGTACTTTGTGAAAGAAAAAGGTGTATGACAAAAGTGGGGACATGCTTTAAAGTGATTCCCATGGACCATGGGGACACTAATGCATGCCAAAGTGTCCACTTTTCAGAATTTGGATGGTGGTGGATGTTGGATTCTCCTTGGAGTATGTGAAAGTGGTCATGACAAAAAGTTGTCGGCCAAATTCAAATTGAGCTAGTGATTAAAGTTGAAACAGTGATCAGGACACCAGACCAACATCACCAGAGGTGAGTGGGCCCCATGGTGGGGTCTGCCGACCCCACCTTGGGTAGTCCCACCACCTCAGGTGTGAGCAACACAGTTCTTTTCAAGTTTTATTTATCTAATTATTTTATTCTGTCGAAATAAATTATTTCAAAATTTAAATATGAAATGCAATGCAAAAATGTAGGAATTGAAATACGAAAAGTAAATATGAGATAAATACTGATTTACCTTACCAGTAAGGGCTTCATGTTTTAGGTCCGTAGAGCAGGACCTCTCCTTTTCGGGTTCATTCTTCGGGTGCATCGATCGGTTCCGGAGATGGAGACCGTGTTGATCGCACCTCTTTCTTCCGCCATTCCTTCTTGATTGATGCTTGTGACTCAGCAGAGTCAGCCTTGTTTACCACCTCAGGCTTACTTACCAGTTCAGCCTTTTTGGCCTTTGGCGGTTGATTCTTTCGACGGGGTGCATATTGTGGCTTATTTCTCCACAGGTTCTTCCTTGCCTGTTGCATTGACTTATAACCATTGAAAGGACATTTAATTCCCTTACCTGGGAGTTGGAAGTGGACTTGGCCGGATCCCACGTAGATGATGGCATTCACGGTGTTGAGGAACGATCTTCCCAGGATGACGGGGACTTCGTCATCGGCCCCCATGTCAAGAATGATCAAAGTCGGCGGGGATGTATTCGTCTTGAACTTTGACAAGGATGTCCCTTGCCAATCCGTTGGGGAACCGAATGGATTGATCGGCCATATGCAATTTGACAAAAGTGGGGTACAAAGGTCCCCTAGCAAATTCTCATACATTACCTTGGACATGATGTTCACTCCAGATCTAAGGTCGCAGAAGGCGTTGTTGAAGGTGTGCGGCCCGATTTCGCTGGTGATGGTTGGGTGGCTGGGGTCACTCTTCTTGGCCATGAATGGCGGGTCAAGAAGGCAACCCGGGTTTTGCCTAACCGGAGGCTTACCAAACCTCATAGAGATTAACTTGACACCCTCAATTGGTTCCTCAGGTTTCCCTGTGATCTTACCTTGTTCGAATGATGGGACAACTGCTGCTATTTGAGCTAATTGGGTTTCTAGCATTTTATTAAAGCTCAATTGATTTTTCATAGCAGTGTTAAAGCTATCCATTTTCTCACTAAGATTTTCAAGAATCTTATCATTAGCCATTATTTTCTTGTTTATACTATCATTGATTTTAGATTGGCCTAAGACAAGATCTTTAAGAGAAGGTTGGTTACCATAAGAATTATTAAAATTATTAATGTAACTATTACCTTGGTTTCCTTGGTAGAAGGGGCGTGAGTTCCATACTCCTTGTTACTGGGGTCGATACCCATTGTTGTTGTTGTTGTTGTTGTTGTTGATGAATCTCACTTCCTCCTTCGTCTCGGGACAATTGTTGCCCGAGTGATCTTCTCCACCACATACCTCGCACCATGAATCAGTTTCAGTTGCTCGTGCGGTGGCAGTGGTTCGAATGGCCTCTTGTTACTTTTTGGAACTATCAAGAGGTCCATTTTTGCTGAGAGCATGTCCACCTCATGAACGGTGTGCATACCCCTTTTCTTGGGCTGCAGTCGCTCCTTATTCCGTCCTTGGTTGATAACCATCTTTTTAATGAGGTCTTTGGCATCCTTGACATTGTGTTGCAGGAATGCTCCTCCAGCGGTAGCATTAAGGTGACTACGGGCTAATCCAGTCAGCCCATGATAGAAACCTTGAATTAGGAGCCATTCTTCAATTTCATGATGAGGACAAGCACGAATGTACTCCTGGAGACGTTCCCATGCTTCGGAAATTGTCTCATCAGTTTGCTGTTGGAAGCTTGAGATCTTTCCACGAAGAGCGCTGGTTTTGCCCATTGAAAATAATTTCTTGAGAAATGCATTGGCGCACGTCTCCCAGGTGGTAGCTTCATTCTTGTTGGTATAGAACCATTGCTTCGCCTTCCCAAGCAGTGAGAATGGGAACAGGCGAAGATGGATGGCGTCAGCCGAGACATTCTTGGTAGTGAAGGTACCACACACCTCCAGGAAGTGCTGGAGATGGGCATTGGTGTCTTCATGCGGCTTCCCACAGAATGGATTGGCTTGCATCATGTTGATAAGCGCAGGCTTAAGCTCAAAGGTAGTATCCCCCAAGTTGAGCTGCGGACCGGTGGCAATGTTGTTAGCCGACGGTGCAGAGAACTCAGAGATGGTCTTTTGGGCCATAGCTTCCTTGGTTGGTAGTGCGGAGCCTCTTTCCTCGAATGGATTCAGGTTTGAGATGAACCTTTGAGGTGAAACTTGACGACGTCTAGTTCTCCTCAACAATTGGTCAGGATCTTTAATGAAATTTGACGACAATTGGAAACTGCTCATGCACTGTCTAGCTTCACGATAACGAGAAATACAGACAGGGGTAAGCCCCTAACACTAATCGATAGCTAAATTGATAGTAGACTCCGTATTCAATTTTTATTAATATTCCTAGACTGATGCTTTCCCCGGCAACGGCGCCAGAAATGCTTGTTGACACTTCTTAGCGCAACCACCAGAGACAGGGTGTTAAGCTATCTCTGATAATGGCGCCAGAAGTGCCCTGAGGGGTATTTCTTATGTCTATTGGATAATTCCGCAAGCGCACAGAATATACCGCTGTAGCACTTCACCCGGGAGTATTTCAAGGTATCGTTATTTATTTTATCCCAAAGGAAAGCAGTTGCTAGGAATAATTAATAAAAAGAGAGAGATCCTTAAGTCTATAACAACTTAGTATCAACTAGTGATAGGGGGGTAAATCGATATATAGAGGAAAGGGTAATAACACCAAGATACGACAAGGTTTTAGAATAACTAAAAATAACTAGTAGAGTATAGTTAGGTGGGAGGACAACGAGTTAGTATAAGACTCCTATGACACTTACTTTACTCTTGTGAACTATCTTATCAAATGGATGAATTATACTAAGACAGCTACCTTACTTCCGGTGTGTAGGGGGTAGTGCGAACAATAGAGGATATAACCTCTACTCGAAGCGCCTACTCTCTTATGGGAGCCTACCTTTTAAGAACTTGCTTAAAACACGTGGAGGGATACTAAGACTAGACAGGGCTATCACCACCTGCTAGCACCCACAAACAATCCATGCGACAAGCGGCTTTCATAGGTAAGATCTAGTCTAAACAGCACGCTTACACTAAGCCTTACTACTCTAGTTGCGTACCAACAACTAAAGCACCCTATGACAGGCGACGAACTACACACGTGAGCTGGTTACAGGATCACAATCTAATATAACTCAACTATAAGTTAAGACAAAACACAACAATACTATAATGAATAGTAAAGCACTAAGTAGAGACTTAGTAAAGTAAAGTAAAGATAATATATTGATAAAGGTAAAGTCTTACAGAAGGAAAGGTACAAGAGCTATACCAGACTCTCCAGCAGACGACTCCGGAGACTCCGAGCATAGCTCGACTCGACTCTAACTCCCACACTAGACTAATACTACTACTACTACTACTACTAAAGAATGGAGCTTCTCTTGTCTCTTGTGGCTCTTGTGTATCTTGGGTGTGTTGAAGAGTGTGATGGCAGCCTCTATTTATAGGGGAGAGTTGAGGGGCGCCACGTTAGCGATCCGCGTGCTCCTTGCCTCTCCACCCTTGGATGAACCGCCTCAATACCGTCTTAGGATGGATGACAGAGGTGATTTCATCACGCGGAAGACATGCAGGAAGGCGGTGGGGCCAACCGACCTGGCCAGGAACCAGGGAGGGGTCGGCCGACCTCCTACGATAGGTGGGCTCGGCCAGGTGTGGTCCCCACCAGTCATAGGTCGTTCCCTTGTGTTGGTTCTGTCTTGATCGTATTGTTTCACGCGTTGATCCGTGTGCTTTGATTATCCACCGTTGAATGGAAACACATGTTGATCTGATGGTGGAATTGAGCAGAGTAGAGTGTCACACGGATCCTGCCACATCACCAGAGCCAGGTGGGCCCCATGGTGGTGTCGGCCGACCGACACATGGGCCCACACTGAGCTCTCCTCTCTTCTAAGTGATGTCTTGAGTCATTTGTTGAAGTGTGATGACTTGGTTCCCAAATACATGGTTCGGCCGACCCATAATATTGGGCTCCAAGTGCTCCAATCTGTTCTGTTTTGATCTTTCCTGCATTCACAAGCTAAGAGTACAAGTGGAACTAGTTATTGATAAAATATGTTCATAATATGTTTATTCTCTCTTGAATCCGAGGCCTGTTGACGGTGTTTGAATGTGGATTTTTATGGTATCTCCACCGTTAACACCAGCCTGTCGGAGTTTTTTCGTAACTGTATTCGTCTGGATTCAGCTCTATCGCCCGGAGCTGCGTTCTGAGGTACTTTTGTATTCAACATTCTAATTCAAGTAAGCGGTTGTTTTTATTTATTCTTAAATTTGCAACTCATATTGAGTGTTTTGATCTTGGTAGCTCCTAGATTGAATTAGTAGTTTGTAGTGCAGACGTGGTGTCTATGCTATGATTACTTATGAATGTCCCCTGATTGGCCGGATACTAGTAGTTCGCGTAGGTGATATTTAGGTTGATTCCTCTATAGTCCACTTCCCGTTGATAGGATCGATAGGTGTATAAGTACTTGGTAGGAGAGAACTCTGGTTTCTGCTCTTATTCAGGTTAGTGCCCAGTTAGAACGGTTTCATTCAAAACTTATCGGTTGTTGTAACTAGATAATCACCGGCTATGTTTTATTCTTAATATTCTTTGGATTGATTGTGCCATTGGATTAAGAATCAATAAACTTAGTCAGTATCACCTACTATTCCTTTGGGTTCGATATTAAACCGGGATAGTCTGGGTAAAGTGCTACATCGGTATTATATCTGTGCGCTTGTGGATAATTTGATAATAATAATATTTAATAGAGTACAGTTAATTTATACCAACAACTGTTTGATTAAAATAATGCTCCACGGTCTGGGCTGGTATTAGTAGTTGATTGGACCTAAGAAGTTTTAGTCAACACGTGGAGTTGTTCTCCTCCTCTATATATTCCCTTATGCGTCAAATGCTTAGTCTTTCAAACATCAGTATCAATAATCAGTTAGAACTACCGTAGTTTTAAATCTATTCGTTTGCAACTCCTGATTGTTTGTCAGACGGCCAAATCCTGATACATTTTACTATTTTTACTTGTCTAACAATGGACTGCTTTGAAGAACTATGGGTGACCTCACCTGCTTATATTCAGTAATGAGCAGGAAACAGGTAGTCACCTATTTTTTTGATTGATGTGTGGCATCCTGTGTTTTGAAAGGATGTCTAAAGTGATGAAATTGATTTAAGTCTGCACTTTGAAACCGTGGCGCGTTTATGGATTAGAAGTGAGAAATATGCTACAACGCTGCTTATTGAACTATCAGAATCCTGTTTGTTTTCAGAGAAAGAAGCCTTGCCGCCTGCAGGTAGTGAAGATGGACTGTTGATAGCTTCTCATCTAGGAGTTTGGTAATTGGGGAAAGATTGCCATTTCTATCTTATGTCTGGCTTCATAGATGGTTATATGCAGAGAAGAGGTAACCTTACATCTAGAATTTGCTTTGCATGTGCCTGTATACTCTAGCTACTCAGTCACGTTTTATTTACTTCAGGTTAGCAGGTGTTAAGATGGTGTTTTCTTCAGTTTACATGATATATATGCTACATGTACATAGCCAGTTGGCCAATGCAGTAGTGAATGACATGGTTCTGAATTGGCCTCCACCTAATGTTATCACATTGACTCGAAGACTACTATGGTAGCAATGAAACCTTAGAAACGACCCTTAGAATAAGCTAATAGCTGGAGATATTTTTCTTATTTGGAATGTATCTAAAAGGTATCTTCTCTTTTATCAAGGTCTTTGGTCATGGTCCAGGTGATTAGATGCATCAGCAACTGCCTATGCTTGTGAGTTCACCTTGTTCTCATCTCCAATTTTCTTTCTTTGCAGATGTCATGCCTATTAGTATCCTTTTTGATTTATAGAGCGGGGGGCTAGAAGCATATGAGCAACTAAGATGGCCATACAAAACATCTATTTGCACTATGAAGACATTGAAGATATGTTATTGCTTGATAATTTGTCCTCTGGTTCGATATGTCAGATCTTAATTAGATGCTGGTGGCAATGACAATATATATATAAATGTTTGTATTTGAATCTTTACATTACCATCTAATTATAAAGTCATGTCCACAGGCTGGTACGGACACGGCGGGCTGTCGTGCTCATGAGCACGGCACGACACGACTAAGTTCCCTTAGGGCCGTGCCTGCGCCGAGGATTGGGATGGCACGATGCGGCACGGCATGGCATGCTACCGTGCCTTTGCATGCCGTGCTTCGTCGTGCCCGTGCCGTGCCCGGAGCCGTTTGACTGATTTATTTACTATAAATCCAATTATTTTTAAGTAGTATTAACAAGAGCCTATGTAATTAATATAGCGATAGATCTACCAAAATACAAACTTAGATTATAATTACTCTCTAGTTCTAGTTAGGTTGGAGCAGAGCTTTGTTGTAAAGAGGAGAAGAACATCTTGGTTGTTCTTGTTACGAATACATCTTGATCCATTTTATTCTTATTCTCTACTTATGTTATAATCATTATTAGAATTAGATAGTTCTAGTTCTTCTATTTTGATTAGAATACTAAGAACCCTAATCCTAAACTTAATTAGTCATGTTATATATTCATTTAGATTTAGAACTAGAACTACATGAGGTGGCAGGTGGTGATAGCCTTGTCCGTCGCTTATAATTCCCTACGTTCGAGTATGGTGTAGAAGTCTAAATTGCCATTAGAGATTGCTATCAGATCAGTACTCGGTGTCCTCCTAATGTGTCTAATTTCTACTTCTTATTTCTAAATAGATTTAGACATGATCAACTAATTTTCAATATAACTATGTAATGATATTGTATTGCTCCATGGAAGCATCAAGCTAGGCATGGAAGCATATGCATAAGTGGACCTAAACAGCAAGTGTTGTGAGGAGGAATAGGAAAGAGAATTTTTTAAGACAAATAAGAGACATCTATTGTATGACTTGGCTTTTGTAACTTAACTTCCAAACAACTTGGCTCTATTATTGGCCTTGCTCTAAGAAGTACTCCCTCCGTCCCTAAAAAAGTTCTCGCTTTTAAAAAATATCTTTGACTAAATTTATATTAAAAAATATTAATATTTATAATACATAATTAGTATCATTGAATAGATATTTTAGTCTAGTTTTTTAATAAATTTATTTGGAGATGTTAATGTTGCATACATTTTCTATAAATCTAGTTAAACTTGTGACACGCACACCAATGATGACTATTTTTCAGGGACGGAGGGAGTATTGTTTGCATTGGGAAGGCAAACCTTAGTTATACAAAGAATATTAAATGTAAGTACATATATGAAACATGGAGGTACTTGCTTACCAATTAAAAAAATTACATCGACATCCTTGATTATTTGTTCATCGTATGAAGTCAAACTTGCGATTGCCAAATCTTGGCATGTCTAAAGCAGCTAAGGTTGGCCTTTCTGCTACTCAACCAATGTTTCTACCCAAGAATTGAAGCCGGCATTCATTTGGGACATCATTTTCATCTGTTTCTACAATTACCTTTCCTCCTTGTAATGCATTTGAATTTGTAAGTGTGAATTCCCTTGTAACCTGTCTAGCCTCTCCATTTGGCCCTGCACATATGAAATGTAAAACTTCATATTATATCTAGATATGTAAGGACAAACATTGAACTTACAGATTATCTTAATTGGACTTCGAGGTTGGTGTGACAGGCGAGCTAATAAACCATCAATACCGGGAGGGGATTGCAAACTTTCATTGTTCCTATTAATCTGCAATATTTTCGTGCACCTCCTGAACAGGTTGTGTCATGTTCATCGATGTTCAAATTCTTCTCCGAAGTCCTCTTGTCGTGATTCATTTTACTTATATATGGGTGATCAAAAAATGTAAGATGAACATGTTAGTCGGGTTGTCATATTGCATTCGCAGTTAAGAGCTAACAAATTTAGGAGTTGCATTCCACAAATTTCATGAATAAGACACAAAAAATTCATACTGCAATAAAAAATAAACGAGTTTGCCCAAAACAACATTATAATAGTATGTTATTTCCTCTTGTGAGGCCTCCATTTCATAATAGCCAGGAAATGTTGATTATTCCTTCTTCACTCAATTGCAAGATAATTATATAATATTCCCATTTACCATTGATGCTGCCCTAGGCGTGAACCTAAAATTAAATAAAATCATTGTCGGCGCATTGAAATTAAAGATCCTATCCTGCAATTAAAATTTACCATTCCAATAACCAGTTGACATGGTCTTAAATTCACAAAATTTAATATGGAATGGTATGCTCTCAAATTCAAAATACAAAGTATGTGATCTAGACATTCCTAAAATGCTCTAGCCATCACATGTAGGCCTGATTTAGTTCCACCACATAAACTTTGCACCCCCTGTCATATTGGATGTTTAAAAAAATAACTAATTGCATAAATTGCGTGCAAATTGCAAGACGAATACAGTAAACATTTGATAATGATGAATTAATTAGACTTAATAAATTCCTGTCACGGTTTAAAAACAGAGTTATGCAATTAGTTTTTTTTAGCATCTAAAATACCCTTCCATATCTTATAAAAACATCTAATGTGACACGGTAAAAACTTTATATCCTATAACTAAAAGTGCGAGGAACACAGTGACAAATTAACCAGATCTGGATAGTCCTAATAAACTCTAGCACCGTCCTTGTGGAGCATAACAGCTGGCAGAACCAGAGTTGCAGCCTAGCAGGCAGCAGAGCAGCCACCGATGGCCCTGGCCGCATCAATACTGCTCGTCCCTGGCCTTACCTGCCCTACCCTCAGCCACCGCGCACAGCATCTGGATGCACACAGGAATGGATAGGAAGTGGCGCACAACGGCCGCACGGCGTATTCTCGAAGGCCACGTACGCTCACATATTCGATCGGACTTTTCCTAGTATTAAATTATAATCGATCCGTTCACAAATAACTGTATTTTTAACATTTAGGATTCTTATTTGATCATTTATCTTATTTAAATTTTTTTAATTAGGTTGGTGTCTATGCGTTGTTACGGAATAACTAAACTTTTGTATAAAAACACACGGATCATACAATAAGATAATAATATTATGAAATTAAATACCAATATTAAAGTGAAATTTAATAAAAAAAAGTAAAATTCATAAAATCTATTTAGATAGCATACCAGATCATATATAACTTAGGAGCTAACTTTTTATCTAACGGTGAGATAGGTAAATGCCCTTGTACATAGGCGGTCAGGCCACTGTTCCTCCCAAAGTGCAAAATCAGTTAACTGGTGAGCATTGGAGCATAAGATTCATTCTAAGTTCAGTAGCAGATCCATGGTAATGTGAATATGCAGCACAAGTAAAGTGGAATGGATTATCAGGAAACTAAAAATTTCAGCCATCTCCCCTTAGCATGCAGTTGATTGAGAAGTATAGATGCATGGCCTTGACGATCATCTTAACATGCTACACTGATCGAATCAAAGAGTAAATGATGAGGAGTTATAGTCATCAAACAATTGAAATAACTATCATGTATTCGGATGACGTACACTATATCCTAGTAAAAAAAAAAGTCGGCCCATGTATAAGAATCCTTGCTCGTTACAATATATGTGACGACACTCTGTTCGCTTGAACTTACTAGCCAGCATTAGCCAGCCATTCAGCAGTGTTTTTCTCTTAGAACTAACCAGTCAGTCAGCCATACAATCCAGCCAGCCAAACAGAGTGATATCCCCTTTTTACCACAGCTCTAGTAATTACCACACCTCTTGTAATAAACACATACATACCTGAAATCTAAAGCAAACATTTAATTTATACGACCTAGTGGACATGTCTTTAAGAAACGGTTCATACGATGGAATTTTGAATCTTCCTAGATATTGACACATCCTATTCATATTTAATAATACACTAAACCTACAACAAAAATTTTGAAAATTTGTGAGCATACTTTGTGATGAGGACATCATCGGCTTGGATATGACCATATTAAACACTTCTAAACCAAACGTGCAACCATTCTATATGAATCTTATTATTGATACATTTGATAAATTGGTGCTGCACCATAAAGTGTGTATATTTTTGTTTTCAGAATTACTTACATGGATCAAAGGAATCTTTGATTGCATAACGGAAGCATGCACTACTAAAAAAAATGGCCCAGACAAGGCCCGCTATCTCCGACCCGTATACAAACAAAAGGTTAGGGTTTCTAACGAATTGGACTCTCACTCCTCTCCTCTCCCTCCCGAGCTGCCGCGCTCTCACTTCACTCCTCCCCGACGCGCTCTCCTCTTCCACCCCTTCCTCTCACGCAAGCGCGGCCCCCGGCAGCCGGCTTCAGGGCTAGCGGCGCCCCTTCCCTTCCTCCCCTTCCACTCGAGCGGGCGCGGCCACCCGGCGACGGCGTAGGGCACGGACCCCCGGTGGCGGCGCAGAGCGCAGCCCCCGGCTGCTAGCCCAGGCGCGGCCCCCCTGCGGTGGCGCGGGGCACGGTTCCCTGGTGGCCGCACGGGTGCAGTCCTCGGCGGCGGCACGGTAGCGTAGGCCCGGTGTCCCGGCGGCGTTGCGGGCATGATTCAGCGTAGGCGGGCCAGATCTCGGTGGCTAGAGGCCGGATCGGGCGACTGGTGGGCGGATCCCGACGGTCTGGCAAGGAAGCGCTGCCGGCAAGCAGCGGCGGCAGCGGTGGCCCGTGGATGGGCTCGACGGGCCTGTCCATGGATTTTTTTCTTTTTTGTTTTTTATTCCATTAACCGTGGTGGGAAGGAACAACAGCCTCGGTTTCTGATGGAAGAATAACATGGCATAGACATATTTTATCCAATAACTAGTTCCACTTGTACTCTTAGCTTGTGAATGCAGGAAAGATCAAAACAGGACAAAATGCAGCAGCTGGAGCTCACATATGTGGTTCGGCCGACCCATATATGGAGGCACCAGATCATCACACTTCAAGAAATGACACAAGAAAGCAGATAGAAGAGAGTGGAGCACCTAGAGGGCCCACATTGGGTTTAGCTGACCCACATGTGGGCCTACCAGGGCTCTGCTGACATGGCATGATCCATGTGACACTCCACTCAGCTCAATTCCACCATTGGATCAAAGTTGTGTTTCCAAATAATGATGGAAGATCAAGGCACATGGATCAAGGCATGAACCGACAAGTACCAACAAATCAAGCATGGCTGGTGGGGCCAACACCTGGCTGGGCCCACCTGCCATAGGGGGTTGGCTAACCCCCCTGGTGGGTCCAGGCCATCGACGTCCTCCACCGCCTTTCCTGCATGCACCCCACGTGATGGATTCAGCCACTGCCGTCCATCTAAGGCGGTTTCAATGACGGTTTATCCAAGGAGGAGAATGAAAGGCACACGGATCGCTGACGTGGCACCCCTCCATCTTTCCCTATAAATAGAGGCTGCATCCACCCTCTCAAGACATGATTCATTCAAGATACAAGTGAAGAGTAGTGTAGTTCCACCTTTAGTAGTAGTTGTAATTTAGTGTGGGAGTTAGAGTTGAGTCGAGCTACGCTCGGGGTCTCCGGAGTCGTCTGCTGGAGAGTCTGGTATAGCTCTTGTATCTTTCTCATTCTGTAAGACTTATCTACTTTAATATATTATTTCTGCTTTACTTTACTGAGTCTTTACATAATGCATTACTTTAATAGTATTGTTCTGAGTTATCATATTACTTGGTCGGTTTGCATTATATTGTGATCCTGTAATCAGCTCACGTGTGTAGTTCATCGCCTGTCATAGGATGCTCTAGTTGCCTTGATCACTGCTAGAGTAGTAAGTACTTAGTGTAAGCGTGGTGCTTAGACTAGATCTTACCTTCGAATGCCGCTTGTCGCACGGATTGTTAGTGGGTGCTAGCAGGTGGTGACAGCCCTGTCTAGTCTTAGTATCCCTCCACGTGTTTTAGGCAAGTTCTTAAAAGGTAGGCTCCCATAAGAGCATAGGCGCTTTGGGTAGAGGTTATATCCTCTATTGTCTCGCACTTATCCCCTACACACCGGAAGTAAGGTAGCAGTCTTAGTGTACGTCGTCCATTTGATAGGATAGATCACAGGAGTAAAGTTTGAATCACAGGAACCTTTCTCACTCGTTGTCCTCCCACCTAACTATACTACACTAGTTATCTTTTAGCATTTCATTTGTTATGTTTGAATCATCACCTTCCTATCATACTTCGATTACCCCCTCTACACTAGTTGTGCTAAGTTGAGATAGAATTAAGGATCTCCTTCTATTAACATTTATAGCAATTGCTTTCCCTTAGGATATAATAAATAACGATACCTTGGAATACTCCCAGGTGAGGTGCTACAGCGGTATATTCTGTGCGCTTGAGGAATTATCCAATAGACATAAGAAATACCCCTCAGGGCACTTTTGGCGCCGTTATCAGAGATAGCCTAACACCCTGTCTCTGATAGTTGCGCTAAGAAGTGTCAACAAGCATTTCTGACGCCGTTGCCGGGGAAAGCATAGTCTAGAAATTTTAATAAGATCGAATCCGAAACCTATCATCAATTTAGTATCAATTAGTTGTAGTAGGGCTTACCCTTGCCTTTGCTTTTCTTTATCATGAAGCAAGGCATACATGAGTGGATTTCACTTTCAAGCCACAGCAATAGAAAATCCAGAGACATCCATCAGGAGTTCTCAACACCGTTCAGTTTCCGATCGGAGGTCTGATTTGGTATTGGAACCACTCAAGGAAGGACGCTCTGCACTTTCACCTAAGGAAGCTATGGCCCAAAAGACCATCTTCGAGCACTCTGTACCGTCGGCCGACAATGTCGCCACCGGTCCGCAGCTTAGCTTGGGGGATGCCACTTTTGCGTTTAAACCATCTCTTATCAATATGGTGCAAGCCAACCCATTCAGCGGAAAGCCCCATGAGGATGAAAATGCACATCTCCAGAATTTCCTGGAGTTGTGTGGCACTATTGCTATAAGAGGTGTCAAGGCGTACACCATCTGTCTTCGCCTTTTCCCGTTCTCCTTGCTCAGAAAGGCAAAACAATGGTTCTACGCTTTCCTGAAGACATTGGCAATTGGACAAGCTGCGCCAATGCATTCCTCAAGAAGTTCTTCCCGATGGGCAAAACCACAGCTCTACGAGGAAAAATCTCAGGCTTCAAACAACAAATGGATGAGACGATTCCCGAAGCATGGGAACGTCTCCAGGAATACATCCGGGAGTGTCCTCACCATGGCATCCAGGCAATGGCTCCTGATTCAAGGTTTCTACCATGGGCTAGCCCCAATAGCCCGTAGTCACCTTGATGCCGCTGCAAGAGGAGCATTCACTTCACTCAATGTCACACAAGGCAAGAATCTGATAGAAAAGATGGTGACAAATCAAGGGTGGAATGAAGACCGACTCTAATCCAAGAAGAAGAACACACATACCATCCATGAAGTAGATGCAATCTCTGAGAAGATGGACCTCTTACTAAGAAGGCTGGAAGAACGTGCTAACTTCAAGAAAGACCGAGAGGCCATTCAACACTATGCTTCCAAGCATCAATGGAATCAGGTATGTTAGTGTATCTTATTCCGAATTAAATCCTGAGAAGATAGACGCCATCTACAACAATACCAACTACCCTCAACAAGGAAGATGGGCGTCGAACTCCAAGTTTCAAGGTAATGCAAGTTTTGGTACTTCTAAAAATAATCATTTATCATTAAAAGATCTTGTCATCAAGCTAAAATCAATGATTGCATGAATAAAAGGTTGATAGCAAATGATAAGACCCTTGAAACATTAAATATTAAAATGGATGCTCTCGCTTCTTCTGTTAAAAAACAGGTAAGCTTTAATAAAATGTTAGAATCTCAATTAGCTCACCTTGATGCTACTACTTCATCTCCTAACAATGCTTGCAATACTTCAAATATCAATGCGGTGACCACGAGGGAGAGGTAAGTCCACTCGCGACCCACCACATCCTAACATGGCAGGGAAGGTCACAAGAAAAGACAAGGAAGATGAAGAAGAAGACGAAGAATTGCCACTGCCTGAAGAAAACACCAAATTCCAGGGAAAGACAGCTTCGCACGAGTATTATGACACCAATGTGCTGCTACCTTACCCAAGAACAAAGAAGCAAACCACCGACGAACAATTCGGGAAATTCGTCGAGGTAATTCGTCATCTTTATGTGCATATTCCTTTACTTGACGCAATGCAGGTACCAACCTACGCCAAGTATTTAAGAGACATCCTCAACAATAAGCACCCACTGCCCTATGATAGAAATTGTCAAATTGACAGAGGAATGCAGCGTGTCCATATTGAACCAACAGCCAATCAAGAAGAAGGATCCTAGATGTCCCACTATAGATTGCTCCATTGGGACACAAGCACTTTGAGCATGCATTGTGCGACTTGGGAGCAAGCGTCAGCGTCCTGCCAAAGCTAGTGTTTGACAAACTCAATCACACTATTTTGTCCCCTACATCAATATGTTTGCAGCTGGCGGATCAATCGGTCCGTTATCCAGCGGGGATAACGGAAAACATCCCCGTCAAGATACGCGGATTCTTTGTCCCCCTGGACTTCGTGGTCCTGGACATGGAGGTGGATGAAAAGACTCCACTCATCTTGGGGAGACCGTTCCTCAGTACCGCCAATGCACATATTGATGTTGGAGCTGGAGAAATTCAATTCACTATTAATGGGACCCTGCTGACATTCAAATTTCGATCGAAGGTTGAGCAATGCTCATTGATCATGCTAAAGGAGATACATGCTTTCGCTCTCAGTGAGAGATCTGAAGAAGCCCAAATCACAACCACGAGCAAAGAGCAAGCAAATATGGAAGAAGAAGGTAATACAACTGGCGACGCCTCCAAAGAAAATTCCTACACCAGCCCAAGAGGATGGTCCTACTACAAGGACCTGAAGGAATAACTCTTCCATCAATGGTAAGTACACTAACACTTAATTAGAGTCTACTTTATTTATTTTCTTCATTTATTTTAGCATTTATTTCTAAATCCTTTTTCTGTCGACCAATAATCAAGCTCAACATTAAAATAATCATATAATTAATCTCCTGAGTAAAGTTGACACCAGGTGTGGCTCATGGTGGGGTCGGCCGACCCCACCCTGGTGTCTCCCACCTGCCACCTTTTGTCCATATCAATGTTTGCCATGAATTGATATGCTCCATGCACGACAACACCTTAAAATATAGTATGTCAACCTTGATCATCTGAATAAATCTAACATGGCAACCTTGGATTCTTCTCAATCACTCTTCTGTGCACTCACATATTTTAGTGCTAATTTGCTCTGTCCAAACCTCGTGTGAGCTATCCTATAAAGTGCTGCAAGACATTTAGTTGTCAACCTGCACTCTGGGAGCTAGAATCGTTCTCTCTCTCTCTTCTCTTGCTTAAATAAAATTCTAACGAAAGGAATACACACAACAACCATGAGTGGACCTAGGGAATAGAGAAAATTTTGTCATGACAAGTTCATTCACTCTCCCTAATTCAACTCATGCAAACCTTGATTAAAATACCTTTTGCTAATCATGGGAAAGATTCTTACTTAAACCCTTAAGCAAATCACCTTTTGAAAGAATTCTCCCGTGAAGCATCTCATGAGCAAACGTCCACCAGCCATGGTCATGTCTTGCTCCCTCCTTTTGCTCTTTATTCCATTCACCACTCACTCCAAGAAAGGATTCCATGAGCAAGCATCCAAAGGAGAGAAAGATGAGTGCTCCACCAGGCAAGAAGTGACCACCATTGACACCCATGCTTGGCACATAGCAAATGGAGAGAAGGATGGGTTCGGCCGACCCATCAATAAGCCACCCATCACCTCAACTTTTGGCCCTTTCAATGTGTCATAGATTCCTGCAATAATTTGCGCAAGTTGAGGCAGCAAGGGGGTCGGCCGAACCAGGCTATGTACCCCCTGCATCTCTGCCTCCTTCTCCATTTCAGTCCCATGTTCGTGAGCACTTTGCTTCAACCAAACCACCAGCAGAACACTTCAACACTATACAACTCTCTCTCACCTTCCAACAAACCTCCATCCAAAAAAAAAACCAAAAATATTTCCTTCCATTCAAGTGTTCATCGCCCGAGGGAGCTAAGTAAGGCGATCATCTGGTAAGAAGGTTCATTGAATTAAGCTAACCCCTATAATCCGAAGTCGGGTTCGTCTCCCTCTGTTCTTTGTGCAAAAATGAGGAACCCTTTCAAGGCCGCGGCAAAGAGAGTGCGCACAGCACTAGGTGGGAGTCCATCACGACACTCGTCACAGGAAGAGCAATCTTCCCATGACACCGAGACACGACTCTCGGGGTCACAAGAGGAGCAAGTTTCTGGAGCGACTCCGCCCGTGTCAAGCAACGGCACGGGAAATATTGAACAACCACCTCATGATCATGAGGAAGTCAATGAGGAAGCCGAAGAAGAAGAGGAACCTGTCAGAACACAAGACCAAGAAACAGGCACTTGGGTCACTCTAGAAGAACTGCTCATCCTCAACTCCATCTGCAACCGCAACTTTGAACACACCAAGGTAATTGATTTTGGACTCCTCCAACGCACAGGTATGTATGAGGAGTTCTTCGATGTTTTTGGTGCAATAGGTTGGGGTGAATTTTGGGATTTCCCTAATTTCCCTGGTAGCAGGACTCTCACTCTAGAATTTATGTGCACAGTAAAAGCAACTAGAGACAACATCTATTTCGCCTGTTTAATCAAATTTATGATCTTACTTGGGACCAGTTTAGTGCTTGCCTAGGCTTCATGAATTGCACCTCAAATTTAGAATCTGCTACCCGTAGGTTCAATAAACTTGAATTTTGGCATGACATAACAGGGGGAAAATAAAATGGGGAAACCGCGCACTAGTCATATTTGCAACCCCACATTGCGCTTTTTGCACAGATGGCTAGGAATCACTTTATTTCCCCGAGATGATGTTAGAATTGTGAGAGAAATTGATTTAAGAATAATGTATGCCATGGTATATAAAATCCGAGTATCGTCTGTAAAAGCCATGGTAGAACATTGGATTTCTGCACCATCAAGAATTGGATCATTTGATTTGACATCCATTATCACAAAATTGGGTAGCTACCTTGAACTGCTAGATGGATTTAATGATTACATACCTATACATAGAACCATCCTGGGTGAGGAATATTTCATTAAGGCTCATATTATTGCCGGTGGTCCCCAAGGAACAATAGAATTTAAATTCCATAATAGCGATGCAAGACTCACTTTGCCATGCCCAGAATTAAAATTATATGGGACCCACCCTTTAGTGCCTAACATTGCAGGAGTAGGCGCCCGTTGGAGTTTTCCAGGACCTGCTACCCACGCAAGAACACGCGCTGCACAGCGTAATGACTCATCCGAAGAAGATGACAGCACCTATGCAGGCATCTCAAATGCCATGCAGGCCTCCAGCTCTGGAGGAGGGCGCCGGTCAGGGGCACAAAGTACCAGATTCTCTCACTAATCTATGCAGGATGCAGGGACAGCGAAGCCATTGACATGACATGGAGTTGCTCACCCACCAGTTGGTGTGCTGCGGGCTGGCCATGAGGCCATTCACAACACCACTGCACAAACCTAGCAGCAGCTCTAAAACTTTCAGGAGCAGAGTGGTAGACAGTGGGCCGCTCTCTATGCACTTCACAACATACCACCACCACCATATATTCCACAACATACACAGCAATTCCCTCGGCCATACCCACCAGCATATCCACCACAGTATCCTCCTCACTATCCACAATACCCACCACGTCCACCTCAGTAAGATATCTGCAAAAGTGCAAGCTTGGGGGAGATTCTCTCCCCCACCAAGGTAAGTATTCAATCTTAGTATTTTATATTATTTTTAATTTAATGTATTTAAATAAAATAAAATAAAAACACCAAAAAGTATTTTATGTTTCATATGTCTCATGTATGTTTATCTCCCTCATGAAAATGATAAATAATTGCTCTATTAATATTTCTTTAATGCCTAGTTTACAACTTAGTATTTCTTTGAGTATGGATTACTTGGCTCATTAAAAATCATCATGAACCTGAAAACTTTGTGGGTTGCAAATGCTAGAACTAAGTCTAAGTTGTTGTGAGATATGATATAGTGAGACAATAGCTACTCTAATATTATTCTGAGCATGCATGATTACTGAAGATTTATTTCTTAGAAAAATCAAAATCTTATTGTTCCTCAATGGTCATAAATTCCTACCACAGCCATAATTGTGATACATGTTTTAAACCCTCCAAATAAGCTATTTGATTTGTATTGAGCATTGTCAAGTCTTGTTGACCCTTATTGAGAGATTTATCATGCCCTCAAGATCAAGATCACGTACACACCACATACATATGCTGCTTCTACACTGGAAGTACGCAACAACATGCCTTTCATTTCCACCAATTAAATGCTCCATATGTTGAACTATTAAAATATCTCTCTTAGTTAATTGAGTAGAAGAAATAAAAGGCTATGCAAAATGAAAGAAAAAGAAAGAAAAATGGACACAAAAAAGTCCATAGAAAAGAAAAGAAAATATATGAGCAATTCTAAGCTCATGAATAAAAGAAGAAAAATGATAGCCATGCCTCAAAAATTTATTAGAGAGAGATACAATAGAAGAGCATTATTGTCGGTGCTAGTTTTAACGGGTACTAACATCGGCTAGTGATTTTGTGTTTTGCGGTTGAGGTTACGGGTGGTGTGCAAGGGGAACACAGGGTTATACTGGTTCAGGCCAAGCGGGCCCTACGTCTAGTGGAGAGGAGAGTCGTGTTGCCTTGCACCGGGGTGCTTGTAGTAGGGGGTTACAAGTTAGGCGAGAGAGGGAAGTGCTCACAAGTCTCTTGTGAGTGTCTAAGCATGTACAGATTGCTTGTTGTTGTTCGTGGTGTGGAGTGTGTGAGAGCTTGAGAACTTAGAACCTGTCTAAGGCTGGCCTCTGCTCTCCCTTTTATAGTTACAAGGGAAGGGCTAGAGTTACATGTGTTGTCCTGTGTTACAGTACTCGGCATGGCGGAGTCGGTGATGACCGGTGGCGATCGTCAGCCACGCCTTCGTGTTGGCGCCTCGGCGGCATGGCATTAGTCATTCGGCCGATCCACCACTGTTCTATTGGTGAGTTCCAAGGCACCTCACAGTGCTGGTCATGGTTGACTGGATGGCGGATATGTCATGCCGTCATGTCCGTCCCGGCACAGTGCAACGAGTAGATAGATTGACCTCCGGGTACAAGCTCCCGAGTCTCAGGGAAACCTTGGTGTCGTCGGGGGCTTGATGGGACAGAGCGGGGGGAGTGTCCTCCTTCGGGTGCTTCTTTTTCCCTGTGAGGTATATTCCAGGGGGTAGGCGAGACTGGCCATAAGGCTTGCCCATTCCCCCAGGTTGGCTGGGCGACTAGTGTTCCCCATTTCCTGGTGTTACACGTGTGACCGGGGCATGGTAGTCGCCGTCATGGTTGGCGAATCTCCTCGTCAGCCCGGGGAGCCGTACGGTTGACTGTCCCTATAGCGGCGTGGGAGGATGAGGACCATCAGATCGCCCGCCAGAGGAGATGGGGCAGTTGGTATAGCGAACGTGCGCGTTCGGGGCGCTGTTGTGTCAAGGGGCCCTCCCGATGGGACCATGCCTGTAAAGTGGTCAGAGAGGTCCCTTGTGGTCCAAGATTGCTCCACTGACGTCAATCGTGCATTCGATGCTTTTGAGAGATTGCGCCCGAGGGTGCCGCTTTCCCGAGCTGTCTCGGAGAGGCTCGGGCGAATTGGAGAATTGGCGCTCGAGGGTACCGCTTTCCCGAGCTCTCTCAGGGAGGCTTGGGCGAATCGGAGAATTGGCGCCCGAGGGTGCCTCTTTCCCGAGCTCTCTTGGGGAGGCTTGGGCGAATCGGAGAATTGGCGCCCGAGGGTGCCGCTTTCCCAAGCTCTCTCGGGGAGGCTCGGGCAAATCGGAGAATTGGCGCCCGAGGGTGCCGCTTTCCCGAGAGTGAGCTGGTGTTGATGCAGCGTCATCATGGGCCTCCGTAGGTGCGGCCTTCGTGGGCTTCCGCTGGCTTTACCTGGGCCAGGCCGTGTTGGGAACGTGTGTTTTGGCATCGAAGTTGGGTACCCCATACTTTGGTACCCGACAGTAGCCCCCGAGCCTGTGGCGGAGTGAAGGCACTCCTCCACAGGTTCAAGCTGGTTCTTCCTATCGAGGAGATGAAGTATAGTTTGTTTTTTCTGGTGGGTGCGCGTGAGCGCACCCGCCGGGTGTAGTCCCTGAGGCTTTGGAGGGGTGTTATATCCCTCCAAAGGCTTAAAATCATGACTATTAGTCCTCGGGTGTTTTTTGATTTATTTTAGGGGAGTTGTTGCCTTGGAAGTGGAGCCCCCGAGCCTTCCATCATGTAAGGGAGGTCGTTTGGCGGTCTTTCCAAGGTGCAGGGTAAGTTCCCGACCCTCTATTTTCGTATCGGAGATCGATCGGGTTCTTTCCTGTCTTTTTAATTCGACCTTCACGCTCTTTTTTTCAGGGAAGAGGAAGGTTTGGTCCTGCTCGACTTCCCCGTTGGGGAACGAGTCGGTATTTCCGGTGAGCTACAAACGGGTTGGTCCAAGTGGAGGTCCGTGCCTCGTTCGTTGGGGGTCAGCTAGTGGCCTGAGCACACTCCAAATGTTTCCCGATGGTCAATTAGTGGATGTCGGGATCCCTTCGTCGGGTCCCGAGGGCCTGATGCCTCCCAAAGAGGGATTCCATGTAATCGACTCAGTACTGGGACTTGGACACAACACGGGATGTCCCTTGTGACGCTCGGGCGTAGGGATACTGGACATTTTTGTGACCCATCCGCTAGTTGTCCCTAACTCGGTTTCCCTGGGGCGACTGTTCGAGCCACTGTGGGCTAGTCTTTGATCTCCTGGGAACGTAACGAGCGTCCTGAGCCCAAGGTTCCTTCGTCGAGAAGGAGAATGTATCGGCGGGATCGAGGCGGGCGGGCGTAATGATTCGGCTCACCTTTTGAGGCGCGCAGCCTGACAGACGCGATGGTTCGGGGCAGTCGAGGCGGTTGCGTGCGCGAGGCTGACGGCGACGCTGGGATCGTGGCGGGCCCTGCGCAGTTAATGCGACGGATTCCCCGCATCTCCCACGATCCGTCGCTTGGGTATATAAGAAAAACTCAGTAATTTTTTCTTTCTACCCTAGCCATTCGCTCGTGCAGTCGTTCGCCTTCTTGCTTTCGCCTGTCGACCCTTTCACCTTCGTTGCTTGCTCAAGTGAGAAGCGCCGCCTACGGCCGACATCGTTGCCTTCCAACAGCTTTTCTTCTCTAGTTCGCCATGGCCTCCTCCCCTGTTCGCACCGATGCCGCCACCGCCGCCTGACATTCTCAGGCTGGAGCCGTGGTCGCGCAGCACCATGGAGGAGGAGGATCTGGAGCGGCTCGTGGAGCTGGAGCTCCTGCACCCCCGCACCGACGCGGAGCGTCTGGAGTGGGTCGTGCTGTCGAGCGACCACGACGAGCCAAAACCCTGACGAGGGGTACGTGGTGAGCTTCATCGCTTACCACGAGCGCGGGCTCGGGTCACCGCCGAGCCGCTTCCTCCGGGCGCTGCTCTTCAACAACGGGCTGGAGCTCCACAATCTCACCCCCAACTCCATCACGCAGGCATCGATTTACAGTCGCCCTGTGCGAGGGTTACCTCGGGGTACCCCCGCACTGGAACCTATGGCGCCGTATCACCCGCGTCGACTGGTACACCAAGGCGGCCGGTTCGAAGAAGCCGCGGGAGATCCCGCGCGCGGGGGCTACGGTTTCGTGATCCCCTCTGACGAGTACATCCCCTGCAAGCCCCCCTCCTCCAACAAGGGCTGGCACCACAGCTGGTTCTACCTCCGCAACGACGGGGACGCCTTCTCCAACAAGGGCGTTCATCGCTCCCCTCCCTCAGTGGGATTGGGGGTGCCCGGCTAAGAAGGCCAAGCACCTTGATGCCTACTTCAGCGCGCTCCAGACGCTGCGCGACCGGGGTCTCATGGGAGCCGCCTTGGCGTCGCAGTTCCATGCGCGGACGGTGTTGCCGCTGATGGACCACAGGCTGGTGCTGAACCAGATTCTCATCGGGACGTCGCGGGAGGGCACTGCGATGCTGCCCCAGGACATCGGCCAACAAGAGATCAGTCGCCGTGTTAAGTACATGGTGGGCAGTTACCATTCTTAGGACGAGCTGAACCGGATACCCATGCGCCCCCGCACGGGCTTCATCGCGCTGGTAAGCGTCATCCGCTCTGTCGAGTTTGCGGTTCCTCCGTCTTTTTCCTGATTTCTTTCTTCGTTCATCGCAGGGTCTTTCAAGGACCGGGAAACCTTCCCTTCTGCCTGTCCCAGAGGACAAGGTTCAGCGAACCTAGAACCGCCTTCGGGACGAGGCGGCGAAGGCGGAGAAGGACCGAAAGACTGCGCTGAAGAAGAAGAGAGCTCGGAAGATGGAGGAAACCTCTCAGCGCCGTCGTCGCCATAAGGAGGCGAGGGAGCCAGAGGAGGACACCCTCTCCGACGAGCCTGGGAAGGCTCCAATGTCGGCGTCCGCCGGCGGAAGTGCCGGGGCTCAGTGACCCGAGCCCCCAGGCAAAACTGCCGGAGTCCGCGTCTGAAGGCGCGGTCTCTGGCAGCGTGATTGTTGGAGCCAAGGCTTCCGCCATTCCAGTGGCCGCGAGGGCTCGCTGGAGAGGCCGGGAACGGGCCCGGACCCGGTGCCCGAGACAAGCCTGGTTGCTGCCGGTGGGACCGGGGGGGTTCCAGTTTTTGCGCACCCTCCCCTCCGACGCATCGTTGATCGGCGCGACGGCCGAAGGCGGGGGGAGCGGTGGGCGGACGCCGTCGGAAGCCGGAGCCGACCTGCGCCAAGGCACCGGAGCTTGAGTTGGGTTCCTCCCAGACTCATGCTTCCCCGCCGAGGGGTAGCAACGTCGAGGTGACCCCTGGAGCCCAGGCAGGGCCCTTGCCTCAGGGCGGTGTCGGCTCGAACGCCGCGGTGGCGCCCACTCCTCCGCTGCCGGTCGCAGCCCACGCCGTCCGTCGTCTCGCCGAGCGCGGGGGTCAGCGAAGAAGAGGAGGATGGTTCCGAAGACGAGGTAGGTGTCCTTACCTGTTAGTTCCTTTCGTCGGAAGTCTTGTTACGAACGTTCCTTTCTTCCTTCTCTGCTTCAGGAAGCGCTCGGGGTCGGACCTTCAGGTGTCGCACCTGAAGGTCCTGAAGGTACAGGGTTAGGAACACGGCCGGGGGGAGCGCTCGATCGACGGACGAGGAAATCCGTCCCCCCATGGGTCCGGTCGTGGTGTCCGAGGTTCCTAGCATGGGAGGGGTTGTTCTGGCTAGTGGCCGTCGTCGTCAGTGCCCGTTGCTGACGTGGAGGCAGCGCCAGCGCGAACTCTCGAGGCCTCGGTCAGTCAGTTCTAGAGGCGCCTTGGGAGCGTCAGCCGATGCTGCCCCCACGGAGCCTGCCGCCGCGGGTTCGACGGTTGTGGATGTCGACGCAGGAGCTCCTTCCTCTCAGTGAGGAAGGTCCCTGGGCGTTGGCATTGAGGCAGCCGCTGGCCTCGGGAGTTGACCGCCTCCCGGATCGAGTGGGCGGACTGAGCTGATCCTCAAGCGCCGCCCGTCTTCTCGCTCTGGGACGACCTCGAGGCTCCTAACTGGGACATCGTTTAAGAGCTCAGGTTCAGCTCGTCGGTGGGTCTCCGCGCGATCGCTGACGTCCTCGATACGGAGCTCCCTAGCCCAGCTTCAGGTGAGCGTCCGTGTGTCATGACTTTATCTGTGTATGAGCGTCGTTTTTACCATCTCCGCTCCTCTCTCCTTTCTAGGACCTCATGCATACCTCCCGGGACAAGTCCTGCTTCCTCCGTGGTGGGCTTGGGCTCTAGAAGCAGCTTGACCTTAAGGGGAAAGCCCTTGCCCGTGCCCAGAGCGAGCTCGCCTGCCGTGACCTCCAAGCTCGCTGAAGTAGGTGTTGACAACACTATCTTGAAGGGGGAGGTCACTAGAGGCAAAGGACCGAGCCGCTGCCTCGGCGACATGGGTGCAGGAGCTGGAGGGCGCCCTGGCCGAGGCGACGAGGGAGCGCGACGCCGCCCGACAGCTTGCCGCCGAGGCCTTGGCTCTCGACCTGAGTGAAACTCAGGCGGCATTGCGTCTGGTGGTTGGCGCGGCGGACTCGGCCTGGGAGGAGCCCAGGATGAGGCTGGCGGTACGTGCAGTGTCGTGCTTTTCAGTTTTGTTCATCTTGGTTGCTTGTTGCATCATTGTTCACCTCCATGTTTTCGCTCCCGCAGTTCTGCAGGCGGCTTATGACGACGAGGTGACCGATCACCTGGAACTGCAGAAGGCAGCGCACGCGCTATGTGACTCCATCGGCACCATTGGGGAACCCTCGGGGGTCTCTCTCCGGAGCCGACTGGAGGCACTTTACGGCAGCGTCGGCGGCCTGGGTCAAGGAGGACCTACTGATGGGCGTCCAGAAGACACTGGCGGTCGTAAAGTCCCACTATGGGAACTTTGACGCCAGCCCTGTTAGCGAAGGCTTCCTTGAGGCCGACGAATGCCGAGCTCCTGGCGCTGGAGGAGTCAATGAAGGAGCCCGGAGAAGCACTGGCGGGCCTCTTCGAAGCCTGAAGTTGAACTCCCTCGACTGGACCTGCCATAAAGAACAGCCGGGCCATAGTGCCCTTGTAAAAAATAGTTTTTCGTGAGCTGGTTGGGATGAAACAAACATGTGGCCCTTCGTAGCCATAATATTTATGTAAATATTTGCTGCATGTTTGTTTTTAATTTGTTTCGTGCTTTTTCTTTAGGCGTTTTTTCTTGCCGATCCTGTGCCCAGGGCCATCGAGCCTCAGGGGACTTTTTTCGGGTGTCGTAGCTTTAGCGGCATAGATGCAGCCGATGTCCTAGGAGCTTTGGCAGAAAGAATCCTTGGAAAAAAGGTTTAGTTGTTTCTTCCCGAGCCTCCTCCCTTTGCCGAGCGTAGATCCTACAAGTTTTCTTCCGAGTGCGAGTTGGCTTTCGAACGCGGAGTGGCGAGGGGAGATGCTGTAGCCCAGGGGCGTAAGCGGTCTCCTCGACTCGGCCGGCTCTGTCCCCTGGGACTTCTCTTACTCTTCCGAGTCTTATAAGTTCACGCTTGGTTTTAGGAGGGAAACATGTTTTAGGGAGAAACAATTTCAACAGGTTTTGAAATTTTTGCGTTTTCAAAATTGTTGAGGCTTGGGAAAGTCCGGGGGTTCCCCCGTCCTAGCCCCCGAGGGAGGATCGGCCTTTCCTGTAGGTTAGGCCGATCCTCTCTCTTTAATGTGCGGTGAAATGAAAGGTCATTTCACTCCCGAGTGTAGGCTCGGATCGAAAATCTAAAAATCAGGTAAAAAGAGTAGAACTCGGGTCTTTTTATTGATTTCAAGATTTTATAAATTGCACAATGCACGGAATCTTAAGGATAGAAGCTGACGTAGCTGTTTCATGTTCCAAGCGTTGCTGTAGACATCGCCCTTCTCGTTCGCTGTAGCACCTCGGCGATGATGAATGGCCCTTCCCACGGTGGTGTGAGCTTGTGGCGCCCCTTGTTGTCCTGCCTGAGCCGCACCACCAAGTCGCCTACGTTGAAGGCTCGACCTTGGACGCACCGAGCATGGTACTTGCAGTAGTGACTGCTGGTACTTGGCCGAGTGCAACAGAGCCATGTTCTGAGCTTTGTCGACTTGGTCCAACACGTCTTTCATAGGCACGGACCCTCGGGGCGCCTGTACTCCAAATCCGTGGGGAGGACGGCCTCGGCGCCGTACACCAGGAAGAAGGGCGTGAAGCCCGTGGCTCGGCTTAGGCGTAGTCCTTAGACTCCATATAATTGCCGGGAGCTCCATCAGCGACCTCTTGCCAAACTTATTTAATCTGTTGAAGATTCTTCGGCTTAAGGCCTTGGAGAATCATACCATTGGCACGTTGTACTTGGCCGTTCGTTCTTGGGTGGGCTACGGCCGTCCCAGTCCACTTGTATGTGGTGCTCATCGCAGAAGGCCAGAAATTTCTTTCCGGTGAACTGTGTGCCGTTGTCAGTGATGATGGAGTTCGGAACACCAAACCGATGGACAATGTCGGTGAAGAATAACACCGCTTGCGCCGAGATGATTTGGGCGATCGGCCGAGCCTCGATCCACTTTGAGAACTTGTCGATGGCGACAAGCAAGTGGGTGAAGCCCCCGGGCGCCTTTTGGAGGTGCCCGACAAGGTCCAGTCCCCATACGGCGAATAGGCCAAGTGAGGGGAATCGTCTGGAGAGCTTGGGCTGGAAGACCTGTCTGTCGAGCATAGTACTGGCATCCTTCACAGGAGCGTACCACCTCGGTAGCATCAGCCACGACGGTTGGCCAGTAGAAGCCCTATCGAAAGGCGTCATCGACAAGAGTTCTTGGGGCGGCGTGGTGACCGCAAGCTTCGGTGTGTATCCCTTCGAGTAGGCGTTTGCCTTGACTAAAGGGGATGCAGCGCTGGAGGACTCCCGAGGGACTCCGTCGATAGAGGTCACCGTCAATCATCATGAAAGACTTAGCTTTTCGTGCCAGCCGTCGTGCTCTGGTTTTGTCCGAGGGTAAGATTCACCGGACAAGCCAGCTGACCAAAGGCTCGCGCCAGTCTAGCTCGTCGTCGTCCATCACGGCTTCAATCACCATCGCCTCGGCTTCGTCGCCGTCTTCAGCCAGGGTCTCAGGTGGCTCCCCTTTGTCAGAGGGGTCGGCAGCTCTCGAGGGGCTTGCGTGGCTTCAAGACGATCCAAGTTCTCCCGGGGGCTCGGGGGTCTTCTTCCCCTTGGCCCCCGAGGGATCAACGCTGACTGAGGGCTTGTGGAGGTCATTGGCGTATACGACCGTCGGGACCGTATCCCTTTTGGATGCGATTTTCGCCAACTCATCGGCCTCCTCGTTGTACCTACGCGCGATGTGGTTGAGCTCGAGGCATGTCGAATTTTTCCTCGAGCAACCGCACCAGCTTGCAGTAGGTGGCCATCTTGGGGCTCTGGCATGTCGACTCCTTCATGACCTGGTCCACGATGAGCTGGGAGTCCCCTCGGACCTCGAAGGCGCCGGATCCCGAGCTCGACGGCGATGTGGAGACCGTTGACCAGAGCCTCGTATTCGGCCATGTTGTTGGAAGCCGTGAAGTACAGCCGCAGCAGGTATTTGAGCCGGACCCCGAGGGGCGAGACGAAGACGATGCCCGCGCCAGCACCGGTCTTCATCATCGATCCGTCGAAGTACATGACCCAATACTCTTCTTGGGTTCGGGAGTAGCGGCAGCTGCGTCTCGGTCCACTCTGCCACGAAGTCCGCTTGCACCTGGAACCTAATGGCTTTGCGTGGCCCATGGGTGATGCCATCACCCATGAGCTCGATAGCCCATTTAGCGATCCTCCCAGTCGCCTCCCGATTCTGGATCACCTCCCGAGGGGAAAGGGTGATACCATGGTCACGGGATGGAATTCGAAGTAGTGCCGCAACTTGCGACAGGCAAGAATGATTGCGTACATCAGCTTCTGGATCTGAGAGTAGCGTGTCTTGGTCTCGGACAAGACTTCGCTGATGAAGTAGACTGGCCGCTGTACCGGTAATACGTGCCCTTCTTCTTGCCATTCCACGACGATCGCTGCGCTCACAACTTTATTAGTAGCAGCGACATACAGCAAGAGATTCTCCTCTTTCATAGGAGGCACTGAGAACCGGTGCTTTCAAAAGTAGAGCCTTAAGCCTTTCGAGGGCTTCCTGGGCCTCGGTGGTCCAGGTAAAGTGCTCATTTTTCTTTAGCAACCGATATAAGGGAAGTCCCCTCTCACCGAGCCTTGAGATGAATCGACTCAAGGCCGCGAGACATCCCATAAGCTTTTGCACACCCTTGGGGTTCCGAATCGGACCCATCTGTGTGATGGCCGATATCTTTTCTGGGTTGGCTTCGATGCCACGCTCGAAAACGATGAACCCGAGGAGCATGCCCCGAGGGACCCCGAAAACACACTTCTCGGGGTTTAGCTTTATGTTTCGCTTCTTGAGGCACTCGAATGCTTCTTCTAGGTCGGCTACTAAGTCGCTGGCCTTCCTAGATTTTATCACAATATCTTCTACGTAAGCCTCAACGGTCTGCCCGATGAGGTCCCCAAAAACTTTGAGCATGCAGCAGCTGATAAGTCGCGCCCACGTTTTTGAGGCCAAATGGCATGGTTACGTAACAATACATGCCGAAGGGGGTAATGAAAGAAGTCGCTAGCTCGTCGGACTCTTTCATACGAATTTGATGGTAGCCGGAATATGCATCAAGGAAACTAAGTTGTTCAGAACCAGCAGTGGAATCAACTATTTGATCAATGCGAGGTAATGAAAATGGATACTTAGGACAAGTTTTATTTAAACTAGTGTAATCGACACACATTCTCCATTTTCCATTTTGCTTTTTAACCAAAACAGGATTAGCTAACCACTCTGGATGGAAGACCTCCTTGATGAATCCGGCCGCCATAAGCTTCTGCACCTCCTCCCCGATGGCCCAGGCGCTTCTCGTCGAATCGGCGCAAGCGCTGTTTCACCGGCTTGGACCCAGCCCGGATGTCCAAGGAGTGCTCAGAGACCTCCCTCGGCATGCCTGGCATATCCGAGAGGACTCCATGCAAACACGTCGGCGTGCTTGCGGAGGAAGTCGACGTGCACGGCCTCCTATTTCGGGTCGAGGGTGGTGCTGATCTTCAGCACCTTGGCGTTGGGGGAGCTCGGGTCGATGGGCACCTCCTTTACCCCCTCAGCGGACTCAAAAGTGCCCGTGGCATTCTTGGGGTTGGGGACCTCCTTGGCCAGCTCCTCGTGGTAGGCGATGAGGGCCTCGGACTCCACCAGCGCGTTGGCGTACTCGCATCACTCGACGTCGCACTGGTAGGCATGCTGGTAGGAAGCGCCGATGGTGATCACCTCCTTTGGCCCCAGCATCTTGAGCTTGAGGTAGGTGTAGTTCTGGATGGCCATGAACTTGGCGTAGCATGGCCTTCCAAGAATGGCGTGGTAAGTGCCGCAGAAGCCTACCACCTCGAAGGTAAGGGTGTCCTTCCTGAAGTTGTCAGGAGTCCCAAAGTAGACGAGCAGGTCGATCTGCCCGAGGGGTTGTACGCTCTTTCCCGGGAACTATCCCGTGGAACGGGGATGTCACCGGCCGGAGAAGAGAACGACTGATTCCCATCGAGTCAAGGGTCTCAGCGTACAAAATGTTGAGGCCGCTGCCTCCGTCCATAAGGACCTTGGTGTAACACCCCAGGTGTTAGTCACGAGCTAACCAGCGAGTGTGGACCTAATCAAGTTATTTCAATCAATGATCCTAATCACTATTTCATATTCATCTCCATCTACCTTGATCATTGGAGAAGTTGCATGAAGATTTAAATTGAGAATTCACATGGAATGACAAGTTATTCACTTAATTGGATTTATGGATTAAGTGAAGATGAGCATGCAAAGTCAACCAAACCTTGCAACCTTGACCAAACAACTCTACTTGAACTCTACAACAAAAGTCATGAAGGTTTCATGTTGAGAAAATGTCAAGAAAATACCCCAATTGGCCTAAATATCCAAATTGAGCTCTCTAATGATCTTACTTTGACCTAAAGTGGAAATACTATTTGTGAGCAAGGTATGAAGTTTGACCTTTAATAAAAGTTATAGAACTTTTGGAGTAGAACAAATGTTATTTAGGGACCAAGTCATGATTCAACCTCTAAGTGCCCCAAAAAGTGGACATAAGACAGAAGAAAAATCTGATTACAGGACTTGATTAAATTCAAAGTCTGAAAATGGTGTTGATTTCATGGCCTTTCCGTGTTCTCCAAATTTCATTAAGCAACTTGAGTTGGACCAAAAATAGAAGTTGTTACAAACTCTTTGAGGCACAACATATTCAAATTTGAGGTCAATCCGACTTCGTTTGACAAGAGTTGCCCCTCGATCTTTGATCGTAATTAGCTTGTTGATAGCATCAACTTTGAGCCTAATTATCTCTCAAACCAGAGCTGTTCTGGCCATGACCTCTAAATACAGATTGTAGACCATAATGTGGGCAACAACTTTGATTAAGGGCACTCAGACCGAATCTACTCAGAATATGCCGTTCTGGCCAGCCGAAGTCGAGCACAATTGCGCGCGCCATCTGTTCGGTTTAATGTCCACGTGTCCGCCGAGCTCTGGGCGCCGCCCACCATGGCCAATCGCCTTGCTGCGCCCCTGCTGCTCCCCCCTGGCAAAAGGCGAGCACCAGAGCACTCCACTTCTCCCTCTCGCTCATTTGCTCACTCTCGCGCTTGCTCTCGCCTGCGCAGCTGCTGCTCGCGGCTCCATCCGCCATGGACGCGAGCAGAGCTTGAGCTCGCCGCTGTCCTCCCTCCTCCGAGCACCCTATGGCTGAGTCCCCTTCACCGTTGTCTTCCTCCGCTCCACGCTGCTCTCCTGAGCCCTCTTTCCGAGCACCTCGTCGCCGGGCTACAGCTCGCCTCGGGCCGCCGCCGCGGCGTGCCGCCGGCGTGCGTGGCTGGGCCGCGACAGGCCACCTCTCGCCATGCCGAGGGCACCGGCGGGTGCGCTCGCTGCTGGGCCAGCCCTGGCCCTACTTCGCCGCCGCCGACCGCTCTCCGGCGAGCTCTGGCCGAGCCGGCCGAGCCCTTTCCCCGCGTGCGTCGGGAGGAAGAAGAAGAACAGCAGGCCGACTCCCTCACTCTCTCTTTGTGTGTATGATAGGTGGGGTCCAGCGGTCAGCGGGTCCCGCGTGTCAGCTTCACTGGAAAGCTTGCTGGGTGCATGGACCGTGTGGATCTAGCGGGATCAGGGGTTAAATGTGAATTTGGTTTTCATTTCAGATTTCGTGTTAGATCTTGTAAATTCAATATCTCGAGTTTGGAGCGTGCAAAAATGATGAGGCTTGTTTTATTGGATTCATGGTAAAGTTTTCTGCATGTTAGTATAGTTGGTTGTGTCATGCATGCCTGTATTTATGCTGTAGAAATTCATTATTGAAATGTGGTTTAGAAGTTCATTTAAATTATCCCGATCCATATTTTGAGAAATATATGTCCAAAAATCATGATTCCAATTTTGTTAGTCTTCTAATGACATGCACTAGCTCATAAAAATATAAAACATATAGGTCGTTTACTATTTTATTGGTGTTTCACATTTATCTTTTTAAATAGGAAATAAATGGTTGAATTGCTTGTTATTTTTGTATCTGGAGTTATATTGCTCCAAATGGCATGAAAATTTAATTGTAGACTCTTTGTATTATGTGTAATGTGTGGTTCAAATTTCATGATTTATGATGCATGTATGACTGAGTTATTGATTTATCTTCTTTGGTGCATATTAAGTAGATTTAAATACTTTATAAATAATATATTGTGGTAAAAATGGAAAATGGTGTTCCACTACCTTTGTATGATATTGTGATAACCTAATAAACAATAATATGGTCATGTGTTTGAATAAAATGTTGAGTTTCACATTTATCTTGCTCTCCAATGCTTTATTGCATTATAAACTTGTTTATTTTGTATTAATTAAATTATGGAACCTGAGCATGTAAGATTTGAACCTTGGTCATGATTTGTAATCACCTAGCTCTCATAAAAGTTTGGGACTCATTTGAGATGTGTACCATATAACTTAAATAATTAAATAATAGGATTTTATGTAATGGTTAGTGAATAATTATAGGCCAATGAATCCATATATGTTTCTTGTGATTCCTTAATATGCTTTGGTCTGAGATGAGTCTTGTATGACCATGTAATCATGTTTGGAGCTATCTAAATAGCTCATTCCTATGTGTGCTTAGGTGATAAATAAGGAAAAAGAATGTTTTGCTTATGTGCTGAAATGGCTGCAGGTGTAGTCTCTGTTGTTGGGATGTTTTCCCCATCAAGATGATGTTGCATGTAAATATTTTCTATACAAAAGTTGTAGCCAACTTCTATATCTAGCTTGTCCTAAAATTTCTTGGTCATAGGCCTAATATTTTAAGAGTTATGGCTTTTAGAAGTCTGCTGTCAGGTTTTGCTTGTTTTCGGTGCAGACCTGAATGTTTGCTTTGTTTAACCAATTTATGCTTTGAATCACCTCTTGGTGACAATAAATAAGTTGTAGTATATTTCTTTGTCTTTCCAAATTGTCTATGATCATCCCTTTTGGGGGTCTAAATCTCTAGTTATGATTGTTTGAGTGGGGAGGGCAGAATCTGTCCAAGTCTGGACAGAGCTGTCTTCTTTGTGTTGTTTGACCTTTATATGAATTAAATCATCTGAAGAGGATAATACCAAGGTTGTATACAATTTCAATAGCTTTTCAGAAAGGCTTAGATCACCCTGGTTGGATGTATATAGCTTCAGTTATGGTTAAATCTTGTGCTTGCTGTCGTGTTGTCCTTAAAATGTCTATGTGAGATTATGATTGCTTCCATGTTGCTTTGCTTGGTGTGTTTGTTATCTCATGGTTCAGTAACTGTAGACTAACATGCCTTGTATTACTTCCTTTTATTCATACATGTGCATTGTGCATCTCATTTAGGTACGATAGATGATGAACACGTGGAGTGAAGGACATGATGATGGAACTAACCACAAGACGGTGTGGTGGACTAATCACGAAGGTGGAAGGACTAATCGAGTGCTTGGATGGGAAATGCTCGTCGAACAAGTGTCATCTAACAAACAATAACTTAGTGCTGAACCCCAGGCAAGCCCCGGAGCATCCCTAAGCCTCCACCTATCTCTTTTTATAAATGCACCGGTCTTTATTAAATCGTATGTTTGTGCATTTAAGTATAGGAGTTGGTTTGAAACCGTTGCTGCATATCTACCTTGTCTACTACATACGTGAACCTGATACTATTACTAGACAGGTGATCGATCTTATGCTTAGCCCTGCTTAGACCGGTAGAAGTCGGGTGATTTCCTGTCATCCGCGAGAAAGTCGGGTGATTTCCTGTCATCCGCAAGTGTAGGTGGTGACTGACGAGATCCACATGGTTGGCTATATGTGTCACCATGCCACAATGAAATAATGAGAGAATCAAGGCTAGGTAGCGGGGAGCTGCATGACATGGGTCATGTTGACTTCGGTGCTGCTTGCGGCCGACTAGGACTGAGGCCACCAGACATCAATTGAGATTGAAAGACGTCATCACATAGCTGGCCAGATAAGTCGTTCTGACCGCGAAGCCGAGTATTTCTTTCTGAGCCGGGAATTGGGCGTGATAAGGCAGACATATTCTGGAGGTAGGAAGGATGTGCGGAGACACCATCTTACCAAGGGCAGGTCAGGGACCTGATGCATCCTGGAAGTGGGTTTGTCTCTGAGAATATGGACCCCTCCAAGCCCGCGATACATATTATGTCTCAGAAAGTTTTAACGGTGGCCCAAGAAGCCAGTGGCTCGGCTGACAGGGTTTGTGATTGGCATATTTGCCAGCTGGCACAATCGATTCAAATCGCCATCTCTCCTGGTTAGTGAGAAACTGAACTGATCTTCTGGTGAGGTAGAGGTTAACAACTTGAACATAATGATTATGGTGAGATGAGGTTGATATCTGTGGATATCAGAAATCATATGGTTTTATTGATTGCTATAATATCAAGTGATTGTATAGTATAGCTGCAAACCTTAGCTTAATAGCTTAACTGAAATCGAAGCTGAATCACATCTAAAACTTATAAGTTGAGGAACTATTGTAGTAATGCTTTTTATGCAAAAATGTTGCTATCCTCTGAGCTCCACCAAATAAGCCTTGCATATCCTTGAGAGTCTTTTTATTTACTTCCTGTCGGGTAAGTCTAGCTGAGTACAATTGAGTACTCAGAGTTTTATTCCCAATGTTGCAGGAGGAATGCTTGGTTGACTAAAGAGTTACTTCTATCCTTCGGGAGAGGAAGACTAGACCTTGGGCAAGGTCATGTTATCTGTCTCATCTATGTTGCTGTGACTGGTCGGTACTTGGCACTGTATTATGAAATTAAGCTTATGTAAAACTATTTCGTTTTCGCTATTGAACTTTTATGTAAAAGTTTATCTTGTACTCTGATGTATTCGAAATATGTGCGAATCTATGTATCATGTGTATGTGTACTGCTGAGTTTCTGCGATCCTTGGGGTATGTACTGTGTAAAAGTTTGAAATCCTTCGAGATTTCACGGACTACCGGGTTTATATTAGCTCAAGTGTGTCTCGATAGCTGGGAAAACAGCTGTCGCTGTACTTGTGCTCGTATAAATTGGTCGGTTCTGTTACACTTGGTAAGCCGCGTGTTGCCGACAACAGGGTCGACAGCAAGCGGATAACGCCCCGGCGATGGGACGTGGTCCGGGTGATCATCCCGGCCGAAGGTGATGGCGTCAAAGGACCAGTCGAGGAAGCGCGGTGTCGCGGGTCCGACGGTGTAAACCTCCCGGCGCTCGTGCTTTCGCTGGCACGGCGTGGGAGCGGTCCCGGGTCCGCCGAAGATCATGAGGCACTTGTCGATGGGTGGGAACTCGTCGTCCTTCCCGTCCTTGTCCTTCTTATCCTCGGCGGGCTTTTTGCTGGCGGCATCCCGGAATGCCTGCCCGCCGTAATGCTTCTTGAGCATTATACACGCCCTGAGCGTGTGGTTCACCGGGCCCTGGTGATATGGGCATGGCTTGGAGAGTAGCTCGTCGAATCGGCCATGTGGTGGCTGTTTCACCCTGGGCTCAGCAGCCGCGACGAGGGGTTCATTGTGGACTGGGGCCTTCCCTGTCCCCTTCTTCTTCTTATTGTTGTGGGCTCGGGAAGAGGGGCCCTCGGGGGCATCCTCCTTCCGCTACCCTTTGGGGTCGGAGAAGAGGGTTCCCACTGCCTCATCACCCGAGGCGAAGCTGGTAGCTATCCTCATGAGCTCAGCGATGCTTGTGGGGGTTTGACGCCCCAGCTCATGAACAAGCTCTTTGCAGGTCGTTCCTGCAGCGAAGGCTCCGACGACGTCGGAGTCGGCGACCTAGGGGCAGCTCATTGTACTGCTTGGAGAATCGCCGGATGTAGTCCCTGAGGAACTCGCCCGGCTTCTGCTTGCAGCTGTGGAGATCCTAGGAATTGCCAGGGCATACGTATGTGCCCTGGAAGTTCCCCACGAAGATCTTGACCAGATCGCTCCAGTCGCAAATCGAGCGTGGGGGGAGGTGCTCCAGCCAGGCTCGCGTTGAGTCGGCTAAGAACAGAGGTAAGTTGCGGATGGTGATGAGGTCATCCTGCGCGCCGCCAAGCTGGCACGCAAGGCGATAATCCACAAGCCAAACTCGGGGTTGGTCTCCCCCGAGTATTTGGCATTGTTTACCGGTTGTCGAAACCGGGGCGGGAACTTGGCCCTCCGGATAGCCTCGCTGAAGATGCGAGGACCCGGTGGCTCGGGTGAGGGCGCACGGTCCTCGTCGGAGTCGTAGCATCCTCCTTGGTGGACATTGTAGCCACGTGTGGCCCTGTCAGTCTTTCGTCGACCGTGGGCCTAGACAATGGCTTGGACGTCGATGTCCTTGATAAGCCGCTGGCGGACTGAGGCGGCCCTCGGTGCTTCGAGCTGTGCCGAGGCCTCTCGTTCGTGGCGCGTTGGGGCACCATGGTGGCGTTCCTCGGCACCACAGTGCCGGGATGCCTGAGCTTGCTGCCTGGAGGACAGCGGCGTCCTCCAGGAGACCTTTGAGATGGTCCCTGAGGTGTTGGCCTCCGTACTGGAGGGCTCAGGTATGCTCCAGAGGAGCATTGCAGCCTCCGCGAGCTTCTGGCTCGCCCACGGTTCCGGCATAGGTGTCCTGGCTCCGTCATCGGCGATGATGCAGGTCTGGACATCGCGGGCTCGGCACCGCGCTATTCCGCCATCTCCCCGCTCCTCCTCGTGCTCCAGGGCAGCTCGGAGTTGGGCGAGGCGCAGGCGGTCCTCGACCATCCGGGCTTCGAGCTCCCAGAGTTCCTCAAGCTCCAGGAGAACGATGGAGCGGGCGGGATGTTGTAGCCCCCGGGTCCTTTGAAGGCATGGGACCAGGGTCTGATGGAGACGGTGTGTGTGGCTGTTCTTGTTCCGCCGTTGCGTCCTCCTCCTCCTCCAAGTGGACGTCCTCCAACACAGCTTCCTCCGGGTGCACTAGGTGATAGCATTCTCGGGAGGGGTCGATGATGCTGCCGTCAGAGGAGTAGACGCTGAGAGCATTGTCCCTCGCGTCGTCGTCGTTGCTGTCAAGATCCTACCGTGACGGCAAGACGCGACCGTAGTGGTCCCAATCTCTCCGAATACTCCGGAGGGGTGGAGCTGTTACTGGAGTTTAACTCCCCACCGCCACGTGCTCTAGGAGAGCTTGCAGGAGAGGACGGTGGAGAGTCATCAAGGTCGCCCAGGCCCTCCAGGCGATGGACAGATGCCATCAGCTTGGTCGTGCCCATAGGCACGAACGGCATGGACGTGGGTGTCCACAGTAGTGTGGAGCCCAAAGGGAAATGGAGAGGGCGTCGCCTGTCTTTCCCTAGTAAGGTCGAAGGGAAACTGGCAGGTAATGCCATGGTCCTTCCCACATTACTCCATGAAGTAGTGTGGGAGCGTGGTGCCTCCACCGCTCGTGGCGTCGAGCTGGTGGTAAGCGTGGGGGTGGTGTCCCGTGCTAGGGGGCACCGGGATGGCCACGTCACGGGTGACGAGGCCCGGGTTGGCGCGGTTGCGCCTTCTCCACCTATCTTGGCGGGAGGGATGCGTGGCGTTCCCTCCGTCCCCTAAAACAGGCGGAGGCGTCGCCGAGATCCCTTCCCTACCCGCCTGCTGAGCTGGGGTCTGGATGGAGATGACACGGGGCCCGGTCGGGCGGAGGTTCATCTCGAGGCCGTGGCCAGTGGCCACCAACTCGAGGCTCCCGAACCGGAGCACCGCGCCAGCAGGAAGCGCAGGGACGTTGGCTGCCGATCCGCAACCTGGATCAACACGCAAAAGCCCCCTACCTGGCGCGCCAACTCTCGGTGCTAGTTTTAGCGGGTACTAACACCGGCTAGTGATTTTGTGTTTTGCGGTTGAGGTTACGGGTGGTGTGCAAGGAGGAACATAGGGTTATACTGGTTCAGGCCAAGCGGGCCCTACGTCCAGTGGAGAGGAGAGTCCTGTTGCCTTGCACCGGGGATGCTTGTAGTAGGGGGTTACAAACTAGGTGAGAGAGGGAAGTGCTCTCAAGTCTCTTGTGAGTGTCTAAGCGTGTACAGAATGCTTGTTATTGTTCGTGGTGTGGAGTGTGTGAGAGCTTGAGAACTTAGAACCTGTCTAAGGCTGGCCTCTGCTCTCCCTTTTATAGTTATAAGGGAAGGGCTAGAGTTACATGTGTTGCCCTGTGTTACAGTACTCGGCATGGCGGAGTCGGTGATGACCGGTGGTGATCGTCAGCCACGCCTTCGTCTTGGCGTCTCGGCGGCATGGCATTAGTCATTCGGCTGATCCACTACTATTCTATTGGTGAGTTCCAAGGCACCTCACAGTGCTGGTCATGGTTGACTGCATGGCGGTACGTCATGCCGTCATGTCTGTCCAGGCACAGTGTAACGAGTAGATAGGTTGACCTCCGGGTACAAGCTCCCGAGGCTCGGGAAACCTTGATGCCGTCGGGGGCGTGATGGGACAGAGCGGGGGGAGTGTCCTCCTTCAGGCGCTTCTTTTATCCTGTGAGGTACATTCCAGGAGGTAGGCGAGACTGGTCGTAAGGCTTGCCCATTCCCCCGGGTTGGCTGGGCGACTGTTGTTCCCCATTTCCTGGTGTTACACGTGTGACCGGGGCATGGCAGTCGCCGTCGTGGTTGGCGAATCTCCTTGTCAGCACGGGGAGCCTTACGGTTGACTATCCCTGTAGCAGCGTGGGAGGAGGAGGACCGTCAGATCGCCCGCCAGAAGAGATGGGGCAGTTGGTACGGCGAACGTCAATCGTGCATTAGATTCTTTTGAGAGATTGCGCCTGAGGGTGCCGCTTTCCCGAGCTCTCTCGGAGAGGCTCGGGCGAATTGGAGAATTGGCGCCCGAGGGTACCGCTTTCCCGAGCTCTCTCGGGGAGGCTCGGGCGAATCGGAGAATTGGCGCCCGAGGGTGCCGCTTTCCCCAGCTCTCTCGGGGAGGCTCGGGCGAATCAGAGAATTGGCGCCCGAGGGTGCCACTTTCCCGAGAGTAGGCTGGTGTTGATGCAGCGTCGTCATGGGCCTCTGTAGGTGCGGCCTTCGTGGGCTTCCGCTGGCTTTACCTGGGCCGGGCCATGTTGGGAACGTGTGTTTTTGCATTGAAGTTGGGTACCCCATACTTTGGTACCCGACAATTATAGTCCACTTTTTCCACACACTTGCTCATCTTGACCTAAGGGCATGACACTTCTCTCTTTGGATCCAAGCTTTGACTTTACAATACATGCAAAGTAAGTATGCTATATCTTTTCATTCCTACCTTAAGCTCCACATAGGCCATTTTAGAAGTAGGATGATAAGAGAGGGCAATATTTACTTTATGCCTTGGTAAGGAATCATACACCATTTGAGCGACATGAGAGAACCATTTGGGGAACATTAAGTTTTCTTTTGAAAAATATTGCTAAAAACCTCCAGTATAAAACTCGCAAGGAATGAGAAAATTAGTGCTCAAGTTAAATTGTTCTGTCTCTCAATCACCTAAGACAAAGGAAAAGCCATAAGCCCCATGGAAAACTAAGGTAATATGGGTGAGTTTTTATAGCCAAATTTTCCATTCAAAAGAGAAGTATTTTGTTGTGCACTTGGTACTAGGGAAATATAAACATTGCAGCAATTCCTGATCCACCGAGGCTAAGTTTAATTATTTGCTCAGGACGAGTAAAGGTTAAGCTTGGGGGATCCTTTTGATAGTGGATATACCATAAAAATCCACATTCACACACCGTCAACATGGCATAGACATATTTTATCCAATAACTAGTTTCACTTGTACTCTTAGCTTGTGAATGCAGGGAAGATCAAAACAGGACAAAATGCAGCAGCTAGAGCTCACATATGTGGTTCGGCCGACCCACATATGGAGGCACCAGATCATCACACTTCAAGAAATGACACAAGGAAGCAAATAGAAGAGAGTGGAGCACCTGGAGGGCCCACATTGGGTTCGGCCGACCCACATCTAGGGCCCATCAGGGCTCTGCTGACATGGCATGATCTGTGTGACACTCCACTCAGCTCAATTCCACCATTGGATCAAAGTAGTGTTTCCAAATAACGGTGAAAGATCAAGGCACATGGATCAAGGCGTGAACGACAAGTACCAACAAATCAAGTACACAAGCCATGCTCTATGGCTGGTGGGGACAACACCTGGCTGGGCCCACCTGTCATAGGGGGTCGGCCGACCCCCTGGTGGGTCCAGGCCACCGACGTTCTCCACCGCCTTCCTGCATGCATCCCACGTGATGGATTCGCCACTGCTGTCCATCTAAGGCGGTTTCAATGACGGTTTATCCAAGGGAGGAGAATGAAAGGCACATAGATCGCTGACGTGGCACCCCTCCATCTTCCCCTATAAATAGAGGCTGCATCTACCCTCTCAAGACATGATTCATTCAAGATACAACTGAAGAGTAGTGTAGTTCCACCTTTAGTAGTAGTTATAGTCTAGTGTGGGAGTTAGAATTGAGTCGAGCTGCGCTCGGGGTCTTCGGAGCCAGTCTGCTGGAGAGTCTGCTATAGCTCTTGTGTCTTTCTCTTTCTGTAAGACTTATCTACTTTAATATATTATTCCTGCTTTACTTTACTGAGTCTTTACTTAGTGCATTACTTTAATAGTATTGTTGTGAGTTCTCATATTATTTGGTTCGGTTTGCATTAGATTGTGATCCTGTAACCAGCTCACGTGTGTAGTTCATCACCTATCATAGGGTGCTCTAGTTGCCTTGATCACTGCTAGAATAGTAAGGCTTAGTGTAAACGTGGTGCTTAGACTAGATCTTACCTTTGAATGCCGCTTGTCGTACGGATTGTTAGTGGGTGCTAGTAGGTGGTGACTAGCCCTGTCTAGTCTTAGTATCCCTCCACGTGTTTTAGGCAAGTTCTTAAAAGGTAAGCTCCCATAAGAGCATAGGTGCTTCGGGTAGAGGTTATATTCTATATTGTCTCGCACTATCCCCTACACACCAGAAGTAAGGTAGCAGTCTTAGTGTACTTCGTCCATTTGATAGGATAGATCACAGGAGTAGAGTTTGAATCACAGGAACCTTTCCCACTCGTTGTCCTCCCACCTAGCTATACTACACTAGTTATCTTTTAGCATTTCATTTGTTATCTTTGAATCATCACCTTCCTATCATACTTCGATTACCCTCTCTGCACTAGTTGTGCTAAGTTGAGATAGAATTAAGGATCTCCTTCTATTAACATTTCTAGCAATCAGCTTGCCTTGAGATAAAATAAATAACGATACCATGGAATACTCCCGGGTGAAGTGCTACAGCAGTATATTCTGTGCGCTTGCGGAATTATACAATAGACATAAAAAATACCCCTCAGGGCACTTCTGACGCCGTTATCAGAGATAGCCTAACACCCTGTCTCTGGTAGTTGCGCTAAGAAGTGTCAACACATGGTAAATGCTTCCATTAACCATGACGTTGTGTCCAAGGCGGTTGGAAAAACCGCCACGGTTAATTCAAAATGATCGTCACGGTTAATATTTATGTAGTAGTGATGGAAGGTCAATGAAGTTGATTGGGCACCAAATCTAAGTATTCCAAACGTCCTCCACCAGGCCACCCCGTCACTTGTAGCCCAAGGAAGGAAAGAGTCCAAATCCCACACGTTTTGAATATGCTATTAGGACTACAGAACAGTCCAAACTTGCGATGTCCTAGGACTTTATGGAAAGCTCATCATGTCTACTTTCCAACAAATCTAGCATCATGTGCGTATCTACTCTGAGGCGGCAGGAATCATCAATTTCATGCCGAGAAGTGCTGTGTCAACTAATTGTTGCCCAATGGGCCATGTATCAAGTGGGGCCCAATAGAGGCGCGTGCTAGGGTTGTGGGATGGCCTCCACCACATCCTGGTCGTACTCAACCATCTTATATACCTCTATAGCCGCTACAAATAGATGGGGTTTTGTTTAGATGAAAGTTTAACCATTGCTACTTTCTTGTAGATATGTGTGTCGACTAGACCATCCGTTCTACTCGATTCGAAACCCCACATTTTTATCGTGATTCATATCAGATCCTTCTTAAATTATTTGACAATTGAGTGCTCGTTCTGCCTGTTCTTGCATGTTCTTTGATTGCTTGCAGGAATTACCCTAATGGTTTGGTTGGTCGTGATCCACAAGATCGTGAACAATTGTTGGAATTGGTGTATCGATCGCTAAGGCGCAGCGTCCTTGGATGGTTGTAGTCGGGTCGTGAACGTCGTTCCAGAGAAATCGTAGTTATCCGTCTTCACCGAAAGATCGGGACAACACACTTATTTCATCAATTGGTATCAAAGCTATTAGTTTCTATTTGAAAGCATACTTTGGACTCCAAACCTACAACTTTGTAAACTATTGGTTTCTGATCTGAATAAAAACTATTTAAAAGGGGTTAAAAATCCTCTCGGTTTAGCTAAAATCACTGGACCACAGATTTCCACCAGTAAAAACAAAAATTCATATCAGCTGTAGACATCCTCTAAAGGCACAACAGGGTGAACTATGATTTCCAAGGCACAACATACTACTTCTGACTAATAGTCTTTCTGTTTCTTTTTCATCCAGTACTTAAAATGGGAAAGAGAGAACCATAAGTGTCAATCCGTTATCTCAATGTTAATCTTTCAGTCATTCTATAATCCGAGATGCAGAAAAGCAGATATGATCACTAAGCAACAAAAGTGTAATACTGAAAATATTCAGGGAATGACCATTATTTCATATACTTGACTACTTGGATGTGGGCAGACCATGCTTTCTGCTTCTTATGATCATGGTGTCCAACACTTGACGAGTGGTGCATGGATTCAGGCGGTGTGTACCCTAGACAAGGTTCGACCATGAGATAACAAAAAAAAAAAGTAAGGAAAATGTTGGCAGTAGTGACAGAGGTAACACTGCAGATATCCAAATGCCTAATGATGGCCTATAGTTGCAGTAGTGGCACAACCAAGAACTATGTTGTAACTCATTATCATGCATCTTGAGTACTCGCTGATTTGCAGGATAAAAAATCTGACAACATCCACAATAGCATTTTGTGCCCTTTTTGTTTTTTCTTAAGTTTGCCATTCAATAAATTATTGCCACCTGTTATAGACTTATAGTATTGTATTTACAGAAATCTACAATCCAGTATGGTACCAAAAATGTTCTACTTCTTATTTGCAATGCCTTGAACTTACCGGATTTAAAATTTGAATGCTTGACTTTGCTTACCGTCCTCTTCACTGCATCTACTGATTATATGAGATTATTATTTTCCTAAGGTACTCTCTGAGCTTGAGTTCTGTGCAAAGCTGTAAGAACATTTTTGTGTGAAAAAACCTGCCTTTAACAATTACAGTATAAAAAGGATACCCTTCACACAAAAAAAACAATATATCCTACTCCAACACAAGCAGAATTTTACATGGAACTGATATTTGAGCTGCTGAAATCAAATGATCCATATACTACTACACAAGCAAAATTCAATAGTATTTAAAACAAAATTTACACAACCGTAGATTAAAATATCTATGTTCTATATATAAATGGTACCAAACTTATAATCAGACAATAAAGCTCAACTGAGTGGTAAAAAATCACTTCAAGCTCACAATTTAAAAATTCACTTCATCAGTTTTTGACCCATGACTTTCTACAACACTAGATGCAAAATCGTTTTAACATTTTCTCTATTATAAGTAAAGAAAAAGTGTTTCCTATCTGACATACCATATAAGCAACAAATTTTATCTGTTAGTATAGAAATTTTTATCTTGGCACTAATTGAACTCCCTGTGTCCCCACACGAATTAGCACACAAGTGACCAAATGAATTAGAAGCAGCAACACCAAGAGGAAGCACTCACAGCATCAGAGTTGAGCTACGGATAAAAAAAACTTCGCCACCGCCATTGATGAGGAGAGGACCGTGCTGGACATCTGCTGACAGGATCTGGACATGACCAAAAGTGCTGCTGGGCGCCGTTGCGGGGGCTCCGCTCGCTACCCAGTGTGGACGATCCACTGACTGCTGTCAGCACGGAAGGTGTTGCTGCATTAAGAGCATTAGACTATGGGGAGGGAGAATATGAGACCGGCGAACACAACTGGGAGATATTCACTACTTGCACTTCCGCTCTTCCTCAATTTCCGGGCTCCAGACTCACCGCCTACGCTTTCGCTCCTGTTCGGGTCTCAACCACCACGGTGGCGGCCACCGGCCGGATCGAAGTTCACATGGACAAAGGGAAGCGCTCGCGGATCAACATAATGTAGGGCCGCGAGGACGAAGGCTTCGTGGATTGATGGTTGGTCTGTCCCGCGCGGCGCCGTGCCGAGTTAGGCAAGGGCGAGGAGGATGTCGCGAGAGCGTCGCAGGGAAAGGTGGCCTCACATGGCAGACGGCAAGGGCGATGTGTTAGAGTGCATACCGGCTCGCTATACCTACAGAGCTGGTGCCCCTCATGCTCAGGTTCACCAGAGCCCACAACATATCCAGGTTTTGAGACTAACTCAATCAAAAAGACTAGCCTGATAGGTGAGGACTTCCCTCGGCTAAGGATGGCAATGAGTTAGAATTCGGATCGGGTGTAGTCTCTGGGTACCTAAAATCGAAACCCGAACTTAAAACTTGAACCCGAAACCAATTCGAGTGAAAATCTATCCCCAAAACCGAAACTCGCGGATACCCGAAACCCGACGGATTAACCGAAACCCGAAACCCGCAACTATATAGCAATAAGAAAAATAATAAAGAAGTTTTAGAAACATAAGTATGATGTATATTGCGTGTTCAAATGTATAAATAAAAGACAATAAACAACATATAATTTTATGACTCAATTTTGAAATAATTTAATAGTTTACATAAATGATTTACTGATAAAAATACATGAGTTTTTATTCAAAATGTTATATTTCGGATATCTATTGGATATCCGCGGGTAAAAACCGAAACCCAAAACCGAATCCGATATGTTTCGGGTATCCGAACCCGAAAACCATGGGCGAAAAATCTAACCCGAACCCGCTGGAACCGAAACCAGCGGATATCCGTACCGAACCCGACCATCAAATACCGATGTGGGACTAAACCTAACAATCTCTCTCGTCACACATCGGACCTAACTTTTCACATCATATAACCCCGTGTGATCTCCGAAAGATGTTTTTCAGGCCCGAGTCCAATGCTCCATGTCACACACAACCCCGTGTGAACTCCGAGACATTAACGGGCTCCCCTGTCACTGTGTGACCCCTGAGATTTTCTAGATTTTTTCAACCATGGACTCTGATACCATTTGTTAGAGTGCACGATTAATTCCAGATCCGAAGCATAATCACCATAGAAGAAAATACGGAAATGAGAACGACACCGAGGCACGATGTTTTTTAACGAGGTTCAGCGATGTGCCTAATCCTCGGGGCATGACTACGGGCGCTCCTCCCTATAAAATAGTAGCTACACCAGCATACGGACGATCTCGCGGCCTCACTGCCGCCCAAACCAGCCACCTACTCGTCTCACGGTTGCAACAGGAGTTGGCTCATATTTATGGTCCCCTAGGATACAGAGTTCGACTCCAACTCTATCCTAGCCCCTAATACAATAACGTAACCAACTTGTACACATATTCGACACATATCTAACAAACTCCACCTTGACGAATATGCACGCCATATCTTGAAGTCGTATATGCGCGAACCCCCTATGTACCCGAACTTGAGTCGTCTCCTCCGCTGCTCACTTCGAACAGCCTGAAGAGGCTGATCTCACAGCCACATCACTATCAGGATAGAACACCGCTATACTTGCATTGCCATCTATGACTCCACCTTCAACAACGCTCTCCTTCAGCTTGTATTGGTGTGCGCCTGACTTCCCACCAATCATGACCATCTTGCCTCCGTGCATAACTCTCAAGGTCTTCTCATCAGGAACTGTATGATACAATCAGCCTTCTTCATACAATAGACCAAGCAAAATAAGATTTCTTGTTAGCCCTGGCACATGCTTCACACCTTAAGTAGCGTCTCTTCACCATTACACAACTTGAACTTGATGTTCGCCTACTCCTACAGCAAGATAGCCTAAGCCATCTCCCAAGTAAGCAAAACTATTGTGCTTCTCAGTATATGACGAGAATAGCTCCTTTTTTGAAGTTGCATGGAACGAGCTAACAGAATCCAATAACCACGCTTCACAAGAATTTTCACTTTGTACTGTGAAAAGATCACCCTCGCTATCCGAGTTATCTTTCTTTTTGGCAATAACAACACTTATGGATCCTCCATCCTTCTTCAGTTCCGGACAGTCTCTCTTTATATGTCCCCAACCCTTGCACTTATAGCACCGCGGTCCCTTCTTCTTATTGTCTCTCTTATCTTCCACACTATGATCACCTTTAACTAGAAAAGCATCAGCAGAGACTCCTTGTTGCATTATTCTTCCTCCTTTGATCATGGGCAAGCAACGCATCAACAATGTCCTCTACCTTGATTTCGCTGGAGGGGAGGTGTTGCCGGCGGCTGGCCCTAGGGAGATGGAGGTAGCGCGCCTCGCCGCCCGGAGGTAAGGAGCATCGTCCTCGTCCTCGGAGCACTCGGAGAGGGAGAACTCATCCCACCACATGCTCTTGGACCTCCCTACGGAGCACGGGTAGAAGGAAGGTGCGTTGGGGGAGAGGGCCTTACCGGAAGCTTCGCCGAGTAGGGGGGAGGTGGCTGCTGTCACCGGGGTGGCCTGCGGCAGGTTGGTGGAGGGGGAGCTGGGGGAGGGGGAGGGGGAGCCATCTCTCTCGCCCATGCACCACTTGTGTCTGAGAAGCTAACAGAGATAACTTTACCTTGTGGAAGGCGCAGGTTTTTTTTTAATGTCACCGGGGGAGGTGTTCCCTACCTGAATATGTATTTATCGGCCCTAAACGGCCCGTAGGATATGTTTGCAAATTTGTTTCATACATAAATTGCCTTAGCAGTTAGCATAAACGCCAGGTTATAGCACAACCATAGAAGCACTAAAAGGAGAGAAGATAGAGCAATGAATAACACCAAGACAAAAGAACTTTTCTTTTTGAATGAACATGAGAGGCAAAAGCCTCTACTGGAATTTATTAAAACTTAAACGTTAAAAGTTACAACAAAGTACAATCATGAAACAAAGAAAGTGAGGAAAAAAATAGCTAAAATTACACAAAGCTGTCTAGCCATTGATCAATTCTAGGACGGTACGAGGGCTTTTCTCTTAGCTTAACTAAGGCAAACTCTGCATGAAACACTGCCCGACACCTTGTAACTAAATGCGCCAAGTTCCTGAAGATTAGATCAATTCGCATCATCCACAGCGACCAACACATCGTGACAATGATCTTCATGAAGAAAGGTACTTCAAGTTGAGATCTAATGCCTTCAACAATAACAGTGATATCTTCAGAATTAGGAGTGATTACTTGTAAGGAGTACCAGTAGGCCACCGCAAAAGGAAAGTGAAAGAGTAGATGAGAACAAGCTTCTTCAATTCCAAGCATACAACAAGCACAACTTTAATCTTCAAAGTTCATGCCACGCCTCTTAAGCAGGCCGCGAGTACTCAACCGATCCTTTAAGATCAACCAGAAGAAATTTTTTTCTCTTATTCTGACATGACGAAAGCCAAAAGCCATTTGAAAGAATTATGAACTTGCACATGACCAACAAGGATTTTGTAAACCTGCCTTGATGAGAAGCTGGTGGTTCCCCAAATATATGACCATACATCATTGTCCTCACTCGGTTGAGCAGAAAGAATGTCCATGTTGTGGTTTTGAAGCTGATCAAAAGCTTCAATTGACAAAGGTAGGTGAAAAAGGTCTTCAATATGTTCTGAAGAAAGAACACCATGAATAGAAATGTTTTGATTTTTGGTAAAAGAGAAAAGCTCAGGATAGACTAGATGGAGAGGGTTTTGTTTCCAATTATCAAGCCAAAAAAGACTGGTGGACCCATTATGAACTTGCACAGATGCCAGATCTTTAAATTGCAGTAAAAGTTGCACATCCTTCCACCAAAAGGATGCTCTGACTAGTCAACCAGTAAGAGGCAAATTTCCCCTATTATAATAAGTATTCCATATCAGTTGCACCCAGGCACCGAAGCCTTATTAAAGAATTTATGATGGTGTTTCATCTGAAGGCTGGAGCTCAAGATCAATCACTCCTAATCCACCTTCAACCTTTGGTTTACAAACCAGACGCCAAGCAGCCTTTGGAAGGCTTTCAACTACCCAAATCAGAGCCTCTCCAAAGACAGTGGTTTCTGAACCTGTCTATCTGCTTAATAACTGTCTTGGGTAGAGCAAAAGTGCACATTGAGAAAGTAGGGAGAGATGAAAGTACAACATTAATCAACTGCAACCTACCTGCCTCAGACAGGAGAGAAGAAAAGATAACTAGTTTATTTTCATATTTGGAGACCAAAGGCCATAACTGAGCCACAGAGGGCTTGGTATGACCTGGAGGGAGACCCAAGTATGTAAAAGGCAGACTTTGTTTGGCACAGCCCAAAGTGGTGGCCAGGATCTCCAGTCTTTCATCAGAGACATTTATAGGAGCCATAAAGGACTTATCAAAATTAACTTTTAGACCTGTTGACTCGCAAAATCATTCATGATCACTTTAAGATGCTGCAATTGATTGATGTCACCTTGGAGAAAGATAAGGGTGTCATCAGCATACTGAAGATTGGGAAGTCCAAATCATCAAGTAAAGGGATTGGCAAATTTAGATGACCATTTCTCTTTGCCTCATTGAGTACTGATTGAAGGAGATCAGCAGAGAGCACAAACAAAAGTGGTGAAAGAGGGTCCCCTTACCTAACACCTCGTCTATAATGAAAGACTTTACCAGGAACACCATTTAACAGAACCGAGGATGTCCCAGAATTGAAAATAAGCTTCATCCAGTTCAACCATTAGTAGGAAATCCTTTGTGTTCCATTATTTGCAACATAAGTCCATGCTCAACTTTATCAAAAGCCTTCTCAAAGTCCAATTTGAGGATAATTATTTCTTTTTTTGATTGATGGCACAAGTGAAGATATTCCAAAGCCCAAGCTAAGCAATCTTGAATAGTCCTGTTCTTTACAAAACCATACTACTTCTTATGAAACAAAGAGGGAAGAATAGGCTGAAGTCTATTAGCCAATAACTTAGTGATCAGCTTAGCAGAGTTGTTTAGCAAAGAAATAGGTCTGTAATGTGAGACCTTTTGAGGATCATCTTTCTTTGGGATAAGGCTAATGTGGGAGCCATTTATACTTTGGAGGCAGATCTACTCTGAATGGAAAGCATGGCAAAGAGTGTAAAAATCATGTTTGATAATAGGCCAACACTTCTTAAAAAATCAGTGTTAAACCCATTTGGTCCAGGTGACTTGTCAGAGGGTAGGTTTTTTATCGCAGTATCTATCTCTTCATTTGAAAAGGGCTCAACCAGACTCGAGAAGTTTACAGAATTACTAAGGAGAGTAGGTAGGTCAAAGGCCAAACCAGTAAAATTAGTAGATCCTAGTCTCTCCTTAAACTAATTCCAGATAAAGTTTTCTTTGTCCTCATGGGCATAGAATTAGTGATCTTGATCATTCAACAAACCTGTAATAAAGTTTCTTCTATATTTGACAATAGCATTGGCATGGAAAAACTTAGTATTTGCATCTCGTAGAGTCACCCATTTGATTTTACCCCTTTGCTTCCAATATGCCTTCTGCTACTGCAAGAGAGAAATAAGTTTTTCTTCCAAAATAGATCTAAAATTCCACTCAGCAAGGTTTAAATCTCTATAATCTTCCAGGAGATTAATAAAATCTAAATTGAGCTTAACATTATCAATGTTTTGCTTGAGATTAGATAGGGTATGACTCCAATGCCTCAAATATTTTCTCAGATTCTTGAACTTAGATGTTAACAACTTTGCAGGGTCACTGAAAGCATAATCAGAGTGCCATCCTGCAGATACTTGGTCCAAAAAGCCCTCATGCTGCATCCAAAAATTCTCAAAACGAAAAATATGAGATTTTGGAATAGCTGTGGAGATAGAGATTAGGCAGGGCACATGATCAGAGGTTTCTGCTGAAAGAGTACAGGCTGTTGAGAAGGGATATGTAAGAGTCTAGTTAGTGGTGGTGAAAAACCAATCCAATCTCTCTAAAAGAGGGGGGAACTGCTTGTTGGACCAAGTAAAATGTTTGCCTTTTAAAGATAGCTCAATCAAGCCTAGAACACTAATTGCCTCATTAAACAAGAACATTTCAACATGATTTGCCCCATCCTTATTGCTATCAGTAGGATTTCTATAAAGATTAAAATCATCCACTACAAGCCAATCCACCTCATCTGGCATTTGGATATTTTTGAACCAACTGATAAAGTCTCTTTTCCCTTGAAAAGTGCAAGGAGCATAGATACTTGTAAGGATCTAAGAAGCATTATTGTGCTTAGGTTGTCTGCACTGCCGTCCTGGACAGAATCCTGCAGGAGATGTATAGCGCATGGGGGGTGCTGCACCGCAGTCCGCTTGGGCCTCCGCTATGGACGCGGAGCCGCTATTCCTGGCGACAAGGGCAGCAGATAGTGGCGGGGAGAGTGTGAGAGAGGGAGGAGAGAGTATGACGTGGGCTCCACGTTTTCAACTAACTAAAAAATGTTATACTCCCTCCGTCCCAAAATAGATGTCGCTATGGGATGCGTGTTGGTCAAACTTTCTCAACTTTGACCGAGTTTATAGAAAATACGTGCAACATTTATTTCTTCAAATAAATATATTATGAAAGTATATTCAAAGATCTATCTAATGATACTAATTATATATTATAAATATTAATATTTTTATATATATACTTAGTCAAAGGCAAAAAGTCTTTGACTTCTCAGGATGTGAGAATGACATCTATTTTGGGACAGAGGGAAGTAACTCACAAACCAAAAACCTAAATTAAATTTTGATTACACCATTAAATTCGTTACAATAAATTCTTGAAAACAAGATCTCACATGGATATATTTAGATAAAATTTATTTACAAGTATGTAGACCCCACTGTGGATAGAGGATGATATAGAGGATAGATGGATGCGGGAGAAAATGACATAGAGGAGAGAATCTCGATGACTAGGATGGAATATTCCTTTTAGAGGATAAATTTAGAGGATGAGGAGTGCGAACAGCCTTAGAAGTAAATTTCACAGAAGTTGCAAAGGAATTTTGAAAAATCAGATTGCCCTCAAAAATAGATCCTTTCCAAATAATAATAGAACCACCCGAGGTCCCAACAGAAGGAAGACAGAAAAGAGAGTCAAAAAGAGGAGGACAAAACTTTCTGATATAAGCATTATCGAAATCCTGTCTCTTAGTCTCTTGAAGACACAAAACATCACATTGAATAGAGCTGATACGATCATTAACAGCATTCCACTTTTTATCCAAGTTCAGACCATGAACATTCCATGATAAAACATTCCAAGTTTTTACAGCCATATAAACTAAACTTAATAGAGAGATGAGCAAAAGAGAAAATAAAGCCTGGGTGAAACATCACGCATTGGAACCTCCAGAGGACTTCTTTCCCTTCTTATGGGTCTTCGAGGATCCAGCATCATTATCACTCGGAGACCTATCCTTCCTCTTTTTTGAGGTCTTTTGGAGTACTTCCACCACTGAATCTTTAGATAATTTTGCTTTCTTGCTCAAAGGCTTAGAGACATGTGGCTTTTGGTTCTTAGGACATGAGCTTGTCGTCAGTAAGCTTGTCTCCATCAATGTTACAAAAGACAGTGCCTAGATCATGCACTACACGAGAGGAAAGAACAGGAGGTTTAACTGAGCATCCCACACAGTTTTCATCCTTGCAGATATTAATTTTAAAACCTTTTGAATGAGCATGCAGTCTATCACTTCTTCTGAGAGTAGCTTCAGAGATAGGGATTTTCTTACCTCTTTTACCTTTAGGGGAAAGGTTATGCTTGTCACTGGGTTGGGGAGGGGTAGCATGCTCGTTAGGACTTGCAGAGATAATTTCCTCAATCTGTGTAGTTTCAGTAGAAGCATCCTTTGGGTTTGTACCGAGCTCAGAATAAGGAGAGGTTGCTTAAGAGGCAGAGAAAAAATAAATGAAGGAGCATTACCTAAGATGATGCTGCAGAATATTCCAGGCTTGGGACTGAAGAAAGTTTTTAGCCCACTCATATGATCCTTGCTTGAGAAGCAGCAGAGAAAAGAAATCGACCCACTGAGAAGGGATTTGGACAGAGGGCAGCTTTGGATCCTAACTTGCAAAATACTTGGCCCAATTTCTGATTGCCACTGGGCTTGGTCCCAAAGAGGTAGAGGTGGTCTACCAAAGCTTTCCTGGGCCAAAAGTCAAGTTGAAGAGCTCTTCACTGATAGGGGGAGTGAAAGTTTGAACAAAGCCATACTGAATATGGTCAAATTGCTGCTATTGCTCAACTTGTTGTTGCTGCTCCTATGCTATCAGAGCTTGGATTTCATCATTGTTGAGAAGATCATCTTCTTGAATTTCCTCAAGCATCATAGGCTGCAGATTGTTGAAGTTAGGGAAATCAACAATTTCCACCTGAGGGATAGGGAGCTGAGCTTGAGGGTGGATACTAGAATCTGTGTCTGTGCTTGTGTTGTCGTCCATAGCAAGGACATCCTCATTTTCACCAACTTGTTTTCCAAAAGGTTGGGGGTTAACCATATGAATTAGTTCTTCCACAGGGTCCACATTTTCAGCAAGTACTTGTAATGGAATCAAAGGAGGGGCCTCAACATTTTCATCTTGATCAGGCTGAGGATCCACCTGTGCTGGCCAAGGAGCCCAATTTTGACCATTATCATTGTGTGGGTCCTGAGGTGGAGGGGGACCTTGCCCAGGTAGGCCAAAGCCAAATAACTCAAAAGCATTGGGGTCCAAGTCATCAGGGTCTTTTGGAGGGAAGTCTTCATCTTGTGCCTGAGGTCCAATCATATTAGCAGATATGATCTCAGTTTGCACTATCCAACCCTCTGAGTCAGTTGATTCCCCATCATTAAAATTGAAGAACCAGGGTATATCTTCCAAAGCAGGCACCCTGATTTTAACTAAAGCTCTAGCCATATTGTTGTGATCCTCTTCCCAGACCAAAAGCATGCCACTAAAGCTAGAAACTGCCTTTTCTAGCAAAGAGTATGACCAAGCATCAATATTGAGACCCAACAACATCATCCAGGCCTCATGTGAATACACCACAGTTCTATTGTTCCAGGCTTTGTCATGAAGGATAAATGTAATAAAATTATTTCCAAACTGATGAGGGCCACTATGGATTCAAAGCATCTCTATGCGAAACCCTGCTAAAAGTGACATATGCCTGACCAAAAGGACATGGCTGTGTAGACGGAAAAGGCATGCACATCTGAACATTCAGGAATTCAGCAATCATATCCCTGATTACATTGAAATTGAGCGCATCAGGTACAGGGGTGATGTGAGCAATAGCAACATCATTGTGAACCCTATGCATACGACCAGTGACCACGCGGCGCATGACCGGTCTACCAGGAACCATCACCTGTTGCCCCCACATAGGCATGAAAGGAGTAGGATCAACAAAACGATACGCCATTTGATCTTGCACTGGAGTTACTGTAGCAGAAAGTGGGGTTTTCAGAGACCAGCCAAGATGATTAATCGAAGGTGGAGAGGAAATTCCAAGAGCTTGTTGAACATACTCACGAAACGACGCGAAGCTTACAGTTTGATGGACAACCGCAGACTCCTCACAGTCGTTGTTGTCGAGGAACTCCGGCGCAGCAATCCTCCAAGGTAGCTTCCAGGGAACAGTGACGGGCGGCGGAGGAGGAAGAGGGTTTGTGAGTTCTTGAAAATAATCTCATATCGACAAGTAGCGCTTAGGAGAGGAGGAAGAAGCTGGAATGTCACTCACTCCGCAGGATTGAAAGGAGCAATGATCGGATGAAGAGGGATGAGAATGGAAGCGCGCGTATCGAAGGGGGACATGGCAAATTTCAGAGGAGTGCCCAACAGTCAAGCAAATTCGGCATCTAACGGCATTGTTGCAAGCAGGCCATGAGTGGGCTGGGGACAAGCATTTCGAGCAAAGCTGAAGAAAAGGCCTAACATTATGAGATTGGTCCCAAGGAAACGGACCCAAGATTCCCGCGTCCAGGAAAGAAGCCGCAACATTAACCGGATAAATGAGCCTATTGAATGCCGATTGGTGCCTCTGACGCGCATTAAACAATGTACTTTTCGAATTTGGAAACTCCATGGATTTGGAGCTCGAAGCAAACTGATGACGGGCCTGGCCTGCCACAGGAACTCTATTTGCTCCAGTTAGAGGAACTGATCGATGTTTGGAAACTTGGACCCATTGTGCCTCCTACTCTTGGCACCAATTTCTGTATTCTACTTTAAAATTTGGGCCACCGTTATGCCAAAGGTGGAAGAAGACCTTGAAATCTTGACATTCGAAAGAACGAAGATTAAGAATATGAAAACCAACTGACTTGCAAGAAACAGAGAAGCCGCAGCGTAATCATCATCAGCTAAACAGAGCTTGGCTAGGCTTTCGCCCGAGCCTTGTGTCAAAGTATTAAACAGATTGATCTAGAAGAGGCAACAAGAGACTCTTCAGTGACGCCTTCAAGAAGGAGATCTGGTCACTGGCCCAAACTAATTTGAGCTGAGTTCTCCTGTAGACCCACCCAAACTGGATGGAGAACGTCCACACCACGTGCACAGCTGATGAACTATCTCAACCCATCTGTTGTGCCGCCGTCTCCCACTCTGACCGTCACTGACGACGACAAAAAAGGAGAAATGACGTATACCAACTAGGTTTCTCAAGGCCAGCAAGTACTAGCATATCTTCTGAACTCCCTCACGAAGGATGTTCTTGGCGTCTTGCTCATGTGGCAACACAGGAGACGTCAGCTGCAGCCTGGAAGGCGATTCAGGAGTTGTTTGCATCACAGTCGCAGGCAAAAGTGGCAAACCTTAGGTTTACACTCACAAGCACAAAGACGGGGTGCACGACAAAGGCGTAGTACTTCTCCAAGATGAAGTCTTATGGAGATGAACTCGACACTACAGGGAAGCATCTTGATGATGAGGAGATGTTCTCATCAATTATGGCGCCAAGATCAAATTAATTATCTGTTGATGAGCTGTATGCACAACAGGCTCTAATATAAGTTTTGGATCATGCATGGAGATGCTTCATGGTGTGGAACAACAGTTCCAATCCTCTGCAAGCGTGGCCGCGCGTGGACGCGTGGTCGTGGGCATGGAGGCAATTGTGGTGGCCGTGGCTCTGGCCAAGGTAATTATCGTGGAGGCCGAGGCAACAACAGTAACTTCAGGATGCAACAGAACTCAAACTCTGCAAGTCAAAGGGAGATCTAGAAATCCAAAGATGAGGTGCCAGATTGTGATTTTTGGGATCGCTATAATCATGACGTACCACCACCACAGCCAGAGAAAGTAGCAGGCTCGGCTGTGACTCCATATGCAATTGACACAAACTGGTACACTAATACTGGAGCTACAGATCTTATTACAGGGGAACTGGAAAAATTAACAGTTCGCGACACGTATATACCACGGACAAGATCAAGTTCATACAGCAAACGGTGCAGGAATGAGAGTTAGTCGTTTTGGTCATGCTCTTGTTCATACCCCTACATGTGATCTTAACCTTCACAATGTCTTACATGTTCTTATTGCTCATAAGAATCTTGCTTCCGTCCATCGTTTAGCTACTGACAATAATGCTTTCTTTGAATTTCATCCAAATTTTTTCTTGATCAAGGATCAAGCCGAGGGCAACAAATCTTAAAGGGGATTGTGAAGGAGGCTTCTATTCCATCAAGACGCCGGGTCCAAGTCCAAAACAAGCTTTTGGTGTCGTCAAACGCATTTAGGATCATCCATCCTATGCCATTGTCGATCATGTCCTCAAAAACAATAGTGTACCTTTCTTTGAAAGGTCTAGTCAAGAGTCGATTTGTGTCATGCTTGTCTGAATGGATCGAGATGCCCAAGAGGGGGTGCATTGGGCTAATCTAATTTTTCAAAAGACAATTTAACCTATCGAAACTAGCCCATTTCATCCCTCAAGTGCCTAATTCTAATACTAAAACAAGTTATACTAGCAATTCAACACTAAGAAAGTAAAGTGTGGAAAATAAATGCGGAAATAGGAAAGGGAAAGGAACACGGCGAGTTTACCCGAGGTATCGAGAGTCGACACTCCCACTAATTCTTGTTAGAAGCACCCTCGTCAGAGTGTGGCTCCCCTTGATCCGCGCAAGGACCCAGTGCTCTGTACGGGCTGATTCTTTGACACTCCGACATGGCAAATCACCCACAACCGCTCACAACTTGACTTGGGTCATCCAAAAGCTCTACGGATGATCACCAAGCTCCAAGCACCATCGGTTCATCTAGGTGATGCCGATCACCAAGAATAACAAGCTTGAACTCTCACTTGACTCACACAAGCCTATGACATGGGTGGATGCAAACTTGTTGCTCTTGATCACACTTTAGATGAGATTGCTCACCTAGATTTGGAAATCACTCAATCTCACTAGGGATCTTGCTCTCTCTCTCTCTCTCTCTCTCTCAAGGTCTTATGGTGTTCTCAGCTGATCAAAGTGGCAAGAGAGGTGTAATGGATGAGTAGGTGGAGTATAAATACCCCACGCAAGCCACATGCTGTTACACTAAAAAACAGCTGTCTGCGGGTACACTGGACGCTGATGAAGATGCACCGAACGCTCAGCGCAGCGTCTAGTGCAACCCCAATGGCTACTGTACCCATGCTGGATTCAAACGTACCTGACGGTCCAGCGTCCGGTGAGGTACCACCGGGACAGGTCTGGTGTGAAAAATCCCTTTCTGGAGCTCTCTAGCTGCACACTGGACGCGTAACGCGTCATATGCTGCAGCGTCTGGTCACTAGTACAGAAAAGCTCTACGCAGGCACTACCGAATTATTTCTCCAGGTGGTTACCCCTTGTCGGACGCCACCAGAAAAAAATGGTGGGGCCAGTATTATGAACCGCCAGTGCAAATCCATTTGCACCGGTGGTTTTCTTAACCAAACCTGCCAGTAGAACTACTGGCGGTTTGGTTAAGAAAACCTGCCGGTGCAAATAGACTATTTCTACTGGCGGTTGACTTCACTAAACCGCTAGTAGAAATAGACTATTTCTGCTGACGGTTTGGTTAAGAAAACCGTCAGTGCAAATTAGTTACTACAGGCGGTTAACTTAAGAAACCGCTTGTATTAAGTCTGCTATAAATAACCCTTCTTCCACCCCGAGCCGAACAGTAACTCGCAGCCAACTTCCATTGGAGGCGATTTTGGAGGTCCACACTTCACCAAATACAAGGGGAGAGGTTTTGATCTTCATTTCTTCGAAGGAGATTGCTAAATTTGGTGATGATTAATTAATTTTATCGATGTGAGATTGATATTAATTAATTTGGTGATGATTAATTGGAGATCATTGGTGTTGGCGGTGGTACCAGGTGAAAAAGGGAAAGCTCGATAACCCCAACAAATGGGAAGCCAAGTGGATATAATTCATGATTACCCGGTATGTAAACTTATAAATAAATATGTCATACATATATATATGCTATACACATGACATATAAGACAATATATAATGTTGACAACTTTGTTTGTTATATATAGTGTCATAAGCAACTAGTCGAATCGGTCCACTGTGAATTCTACATGTGCGAGTTCATGAGAGTGAATGGAAGATACGTCAACAGCCCTCAGGTAATATACACAAGCAACAATCTGTCATTAAAGTTCAAATTAATGTGTAATAATCAAGTTAAAAAAATATGATGTTTATATAGGGACAGGGATGTAAGATAGAAAGGGCAAACAACATGTCAGAAAAAACTTTGCTGTCATCGTCGAGGATATGTGCAATTTCATGATGAAAGAAGTCATATCATTCAACGGAAAATACCACGATGCTACCGGTATCTTAGCACAGCCCAAGTATGGAGCGCTAACATACATTGGTAGGCTAAATCTTTAGCGTGAAGATTACTAGGACACGAAAACATGTGAAAACTTGATGTATATGTGTGTATTATATATCGGTATCGCATGTGATGTAAAAACTAAGAAGTGTATAAATATGTGTGTACATATAATTAATTAATTGCATGTTTGTATATATGTATTGATAATGACCCTATAATAGGACCTAGTATGTTCAATATTATATTGTATTATAAAATTGAAAAAATAGGTACAACCTATTTTGAAAAAAGGGAGGAAAAATAAACACAGGCGGTTAGTTAAGTCAACTACCTGTAGAAATTAGATTTCTACAGGCGGTTCCTGAAGAGAACCGCCCGTAGAAAACTGGCGGTTCTCTTTAGGAACCGCCTGTAAAAATCTGTTTTCTACAGGCGGTTCACAGAAAACCGCCGGTAGAAATGTCGATTGGTACTGGCCTCACCCGCTAGCGGCTGTGAGAAACGCCTATAGAAATGCGTTCTCAACCGCCAGCAGGGAGCTTTTGTGTACTAGTGGGTGCTGCATCTGCTGCGCAGCCCCAACACGTGCTTTGCTCCGGACTCTCGACGCACAACTGCCTCGCATATGGTGCCTTCGAAGAGGCACATGCTGCATTTTGACAGTACACCGGACGCTTTGACCCGTGTTCGGTGCAGCGTCTAGTGCACCAAATTGAGCCAAAACCCACCGAATCGAAAACCTTCCGAAACCCAGTTTGTTCAACTTGGTCACCAGGCTCTCTCTGAGCTTCCTAGAACTAAGTTTGACAAGTGTGCACCACACCTAACCCCTTAGTCTTGTCTAGGTGAAGCTACCCATTCAAACCCCCCGTAATAGTATGGTCAAACAAGAAAACAAAGCCTACACTACTCTAAGTGCCTCTCAACTCCAACGACACTTAGAACTAGTCCATCCTTAGCATTGCCATCCATGCTTCGAAAACCAAATCGAATTCCATCTTGAAGGGCTTGAACCTGCTAATTGTTATGACCTAACATCTAAGTGACTCTGCAAAACACATGTTCGTCATAATAATCTTCCGTTGTCATTAATCACCCAAACCACTAGGGCCTAGATGCTACATAGTCAAAAGGTCAAGGGAGGTCAACTTCCTTATTCAAATTTTTATAGTGTTTCTAATTTTCCACTTGAGCTTGTTATCTCTGATGTTTGGCGCCTGATCCGAAATCTATTGGTCGATACAAATATTATGTGAGGTTCATATATGGTTTTAAGCAAATATAGTTGGATATATTTGATCAAGAAGAAATTGGATGTGTTCCAAGTTTTTTCATAACCTCTAGAACCTTGATGAGCCAAAGTTTAATAAGAAAAATCTCACTATGCAGACAGATTGGGGTTGTGTATGAGAGGTTCAATTCTTTCTTCCAAAAGATTTTAAAATCTCATCTTGTATCTTGCCCACATTCTCATCAACAAAACGGTGCTGCTGAAAGGAAGCATCGTCATATTGTTGAAGTTGGTCTAGCTCTTCTTTCCAATGCTTCTGTGCCTTTGAAGTTTTGGGACGAAGCCTTCCTAACTGCCATCTACCTAATAAATCTTCTCCCTTCTAAAGTTATTGACATCCAAACACCTTGTGAATGTCTTTTAGGAACCAAACCAGATTATCCATCTCTTCGTATTTTTGGGTGTGCTTGTTGGTCCAACTTAAGACCCTACGATGCTCACAAATTATCTTTTCGATCTACACAACGTGTCTTCCTTGGATACAGTAGCTTACACAAGGGCTTCAAGAGTCTCAATCCTACAACCTGCGAGCTTGTTTTTTCCTTTACTAAACTTCAACCCATCTTCAGCAAGAGATCCTTCTCCTTCCTTCAGATATACGGGCACATCTTGGTTTTGATGAAGGGGGTGATCAACTGAGCTCTGATGATATGACTAATGTTAATCTGTGTTCAAGTGCTACATGTGCTATGTAGAACCTTGGAAATAATGAGAGAATTTGGCTGTGTACAAATGCATACTAGTACATAGATGATTTGCCTTGACGCTATGATTTTTTTATATGTAGTTTCTCTAGAGGAGCATCAGTAGAAATCAAATGGAAGAAAACCATGTGTGAAAATCGATTTCTACAGACGGTTTCTTAAGAAAACCGCAAGTAGAAATCGATTTCTACTTGCTGTTTTCGTAGGAACCGTCAGTAGAAATAATCTGAAATTAATTTTTTGAGTTTTTTAACTGACCTCGTATGAAAAAACTATCAAAATAAAAGTAGTAGATCTTAAAACGTTATGGAACTTTGTAGTTGACAACTTTTCATTTTAAATCAGCTTGTCAACGAAAAATACCTTTGATTTTGTCAAATTCAAAATTCAAATTTTTTAAATGACCTCAAATGGAGAAACTAACAAAATAAAAGTTATAGATCTTGAAAAGTTACGAAACTTTGTAACTGACAACTTTTTCTTTTGAATTCGTTTAGTGCCTCAAACAGTCAACTTACGCTTTTAGACACAAGCATAGTATGATGCAGTGGTAGATGGGGGTACGTGCGAGGGAGAGGCCGTGGGTTTCAATACCGCTAGCCATGTAGTGCATGATTTTTGCGAGAAAAATGATACAACTTGCGACTTCGCGCAGCGGGTGGGTGGCTTACAACTGGACCTCTCCGGGGACTAAATATATTTTTTCTGCTATTTTTGAAACCTGAATTTTGGAAAAACATTACTACTTGCGGTTTTCTTAAGTTGATGACGCCAGTAAAAATGGGTGTGGAACCACCTCTTCTAAACTCTTATATGTATACTAGTGGCAGCAGCAGGTAACTAGCTTCTCTGGTGTTGGTACGCATGAAACAGGAATAATCCAAGATGATACACTACAGCCTGTTGCTGTTGGTACTGCTACCGATTTTAGTGGTGGTGTTGCACATGAGTGAAAGCCCAATTTGGTTTTGATAATGGATGAAACCTAGTTTGGTAATATTTGTTCTAAGTGTTTCATGAGTTGAATTAGCAAACATCAAGATGGAGCAAGGTGATTGGGTCGGTTAAGGCTACAAGTGAGAGCCTATGACGATGTCCATGAAAATGGTGTAAGCCCATCATCAAGACGGAGACCAAAAAGCTTCATCCTTGGAAGGAAAAGAAAAGGGAGAGAAGTTAGGAGCTCAAGGCAAAGGTATACTTGTTAGGAGCTCGTTTGTTTTTGGTGATCAAGACTCTATAGAGAGAGTGATCACATTTAGTATAGACAACCATACTATCGAGAGGGAAAAACTTGGCTAAGAAATGCGGTTGTCAAAGTGCCACTAGATGCTCACACTTGTTGCATATGCATGTAGAAGCTAGCGAGAACTAACAAAAGCCGTGAAAAACACTTTGAAAAATGGCAACACACGTGCACTAAGGTGTGATACACTTTGGAGTGTTAGTACATGTTGAAACAAGCTAAAGTTTGAGAGTTAGATAGGGATTTGGCTTCAGCGATTTTCGGTGATGTCTCTATGGAGAAACATGCACCGATGCTGAGCCATGAGCACCTGACGCTAGCTCGGGCGTCCGGTGGTTAACCCTAGCTAAGACTGAGCTGTGCAAAGTGCACCGGATGGTGGAGGCGCACCAGACGCGTCCGGTGTGAACCCGTGCTCTCGGATAGATTCGGTGAAGTCTTTCACCGGACACGGAAATTTTAATCATCAACTAGACAATAGAAAGGGCATAGAATCATCCTCAAACATAGATTAGGGTTTAAACTGACAAAATTCGATGAGTTTTGGTGAATCCGTGTTTTGTAGGATGCAATGCAGAAAAGAAACAAAGGAGACCCACATGTCGGTGAAATATATCGAATTCCGTCATGATAGTGGATCAAGAACATTCTAGAAAACTTCTCCGAACCGCTTGATGAACGGCTTCAGGTAGAGCACAATGGTCCTGCACTGAGTGAGTCTCTTGATCCAGCTCATCCTGCAAAAGGTTAGTGTTGGTATTTTTAACATCACTTCACGTTAAATTATCATCCCTAACATGATGCCAAAAACCATTGGTAAAATAATCTGCACTTGCCACCTAAAAATAATACTATAGAATATATCCACAAGCGCACAGATAATTCTTCCATTATAGCACTTCACTCGGTAAGTGTTCCGTGTATCGTTGATTTGTTTTATGCCAAAAGGATAAATAGACATTCTATTCATTAGGACAATCTACTAAAGTGATTGAAAAGATCATTAATAATAAATGTGCAAACCTACGATAACCAATAACTCTAATTCTTTAGCGATGATAAGTCCATAATAATATGATAAATGATAACTGAGTAAATGAGGTAAATGGTATTCCAGAGATAGAATATAGAGACTCACTAATGTAGTAAGACAATCTTAAGATTCGGCTAAAGTAAAGGAAACCTATGTAATTACTAAATACAAAGTCTACAGCCTACGCCATATCACACATTTTCATTTATAGTATAATCAACTCAGAAAACATCATAAGGAGCATCATCTAATGAGGATATTAAGACACAAGGGTCACCTCCTTCGCGACCGCGCTCTGCTCGTCCTACGTACGGAGGGTTGGACTACAGAGGAACCAACGCAGCTGTCACCTACGCGGACTACCACACGACCCGGCACATCAGGTTGCCTCCGTAGGTACGTAATACATCTAGACACCACGTCTACATAATACATACCACCTAACTCACTCGAGTACTGAATTAGGCGCTTTACGATCATATAACAATAATCATCACCAATCACAACTATATCGAATATGCAACTAGAATAAACTAAGAACTGAATAAGTAGCAATATATTAAAATAGAGCAAAGTCATAATGAGATACAAGATAAAATTACCGATCTCCAGACGAACAGATCTGGAATCCTGAGCGTAGCGCCCAACTCTACTTGAACCTTGCTAGACGTCTAAACTAATGAACTTGAAGAACTAGAGCTCTACTTCTAATCTCTGAAAACCCTAACTTCTGTCTACTCTTGACAAATGAAGCAGGAGGAATGAATTGGTGCTCTGAGAGGGGGGTCTGCCCCTTTATTTAAAGCCCGGTGGGGTGAATGTGCGCCATTGGATCAAACCGGCTTAACATAGGGATAAGATGACTCCTTGGAGGCGGTGGAAGAAGACTCCAGAAGACGGCGACCAAACCCTAGGGGGGAGCCGCCTGGCCTCCCTTGGGGCTGGATGGCCCCACCACCTTGCCAGGTGGGGCCCCGCTTGCTTCGGGTGTTTTCTAGATGCTTCTACCTTGTCATGACGTTGGTTTCCTTCGCGATCAAGTTTCGTGGTAATTATGTACTTTAATCCTTCTTTTAAGCCTTTCTAGATAATTTCCTAGAAAATAGAAAATTCACCAAAACTCGTGGAATCTGTCAGTAACAACCCCTATGTTTCTATTATTGCTCCTTTCTAATCTTTAGTTGATGGTATAAAATTGGTACTTAACGACCGTCAACAGTTAGTGCACAACACAAAAAGAAAACTTGCATAAGGGATTAGCATAGAGGTTAGCCGTCCTTGAGTCCATCATTCAAGGGTTCGTTCAAGATTATCAAGGTTTTAAGCTCAAACTTGATCTGACTTTTCTACTTTGATTTTAATTGAACAGGATCTCCTCCTGAAGGCTATATTCTTCGCTCAAGATCAGCAAAAACTCCTCTCACACTCTGCTTCTCTCTCTAGCTCTCTCTACTCTTTTAAATGAAGGGCTAACTAGCACTCGATTTTTTAGAGTGAAATCTCAGAGGAAAGCAGTGCTCTCAGGTTTGGGATGGTGCAAGGAATGAGCTGAGAGCTTCGGTTTTTAAAGAGGAGGGGGTAGGTCGGCCGACCAAGGCCTAGGGTCGGCCGACCCCTCCTGGTGGCCACTTGCTCTCTCCTTTCTCGTGGGTGTCCTTTGCTTCAAAACTCAGCATGTGAATGCTCCATGGTGCTCTGGTGGCTGGTTCCCAAAGTGGTGGATGAGTGTGATGGGTGGTGATGGATGAAAATGGATGGTAGTGGAAGGTGTGGGAGATAGTGGGAAATAATGGAGATGGAGGTGATTTGAAGTGATAGGTGTGGGACCCATGTGTCTCCCGTATTCTACCATAGACTTATACCATGCATATACGGAGTATGAAAATATTACTTTTATGAAACTGCAAAATGCAAGGAATTGAAATATGAAATTTTTATAACTTTCTAACTCTGTGGTGAAATAACTCTACCGGGAGTTTTTACGTTCTAGGAAAAACCAATATGAGACTATGCAATTTTTATTTTGTTTTCATAATGTATATAAGGAACATGTAATGCAGAAAATAAATGCGGGTAAATACCAAGTTACCTCTTGGAGAAGGTTCGGGATTTTCATATCCGCCGAATCGAACTTCATCTTTTGCTCATTTAGCGTGTGAATTCTCCAATCCGGGAGATGGTGATCCTGCTGGTTTGTCCTTTCCTTCCACCATGTTTGCAGTGAGTTGTTGTTCTAGTCTTGATCGGAAAGCAAACCACTCTTCTTTACCGTTTTTGTTGAATTTGATTTCTCTTACCCCGACATCAATATGAGCATTGGTTGTGCTCAAAAAAGGTCTCCCAAGGATGAGTGATACTTTCGAGTCTGGTTGCATGTCTAGGACCACAAAATCTACTGGTAGGAAGAAGTCTCTTATCTTCACTGGAATGTTTTCCACAATTTCCTTAGGGTAGCGAATTGATTGATCTGCCAGTTGAATGCACATCGATGTGGGTTCCAAGGTGAAATATCTGAGCTTTTCAAAGACTGTCTTGGGCATCACACTAACACTTGCTCCAAGATCGCATAGTGCATTGTTGAAGTATTGTTCTCCGATCAAGCAATCAATAGTGGGGCATCCTGGATCCTTTTTCTTTGTGGGTGCTATGTTGAGGATAGTCGCACTACATTCTTCTGTTAGCTTGATGACTTCAGTGTTTAGCAGTGGTCTCTTCTTGTTTAGGATATCTCTGATGTACTTTGCATATGTAGGGACTTGAAGGGCATCCAATAGTGGAATGTTGATATATAGCTTTTGGATGACCTCTATGAATCAGCCAAACTGCTTATCTTGTTGATTCTTTCGGATTCTTCATGGGAATGGTAGGAAGTTGACGTCATGGAAATCTTGTGTCATTTCATGATCTTGTGGGGCAACTTCTTCCACTTCAGCGTCTCTCTTTTCTTCTGCCTCTGCTGGTGTTACCGGTACCCTGGTTGTCCTTCTTGGATACGTTCCTTTTGGATATGGGGGGTCTTGGGTAGATTTGCCACCTCTCATAGTTATAGCTTTGACCTGCTCATGGTTAGTGGCAAAAGGCAATGCAGAAGATAACTGTGCTATTTGTGATTCTATTATCTTATTATAAGCAAGTTGATCCTTGATAGCAGAAGAAAAGTTATTCATTTTGATATTTATATTTTCTATGATTTTATCATTAGCAGCAAGTTTCTTAGCAATATTGGCATTAATCCTAGCATGCTCTATATCTATTCTCTCAAGGATGGTTGTTTAGGATAGTTACCTGGGTACTTACCTCAGTAGCTGGATTGATGTTGTTGATTCCATCCTTGCTTCTGTTGATGTGAAGTCAAGTTGTTGAGAACAATGTTGGTGTCTTCTTGAGGATGGTCAAACTTTACTCCTAAATACTCTCCACATCTGTTTTGTGTGTTGAATGCATCTTGAATAGCTTCACGATCCTTCCTGTAGTTGTCCCGCAGTGCGAGCCAATCCAATAATATGTCCATCTTTGTTGATAATGCACAAAGTTCTTCGGTTGTCTCCTCACTCTGATGACAATGTTGAGTATTGTCATGGGTCTAGCTTTGATTTTTTGCTATTTTCTCCATAAGTGCTTCAGCTTTCCCTAGGAGTGAGTGATAGGATGACCCTTCAGCAGTTGCATCAAGTTAGTTACAGCTCCATTGAATTAATCCATGGTAGAAACCTTGCAGGAGTAACCAATCTTCTATTCCATGGTGGGGACAATCTGAGATGTATTCTTGATAACGTTCCCAAGCTTCTGAAATTGTTTCTTCTTTCTGCTGCTGAAAGTCGGTAATCTTTCCTCTTAAGGTGTTGGTTTTTCCTATAGGGAAAAACTTTTCCTAGAAAGGTCTTAGAACACTTTGCCCATGTGTTGATATGATCTTTGTTGGTGTAGAACCACTGCTTCACTCTTCCCAGGAGGGAAAATGGGAATAAGCGGAGTAGTATGATGTCTTGAGCAACGTTCTTCATGGTGATGGTGCTGCTAATCTCCAAGAAATTCTGAAGATGAGCACTTGCATCTTCATGTGCCTTTCCACTGAATGGTGTAGCTTGGACCATGTTGATGAGGCTTGGCTTGAGCTCGAACTCTAAATTATTGGTGTCGTGTGCAGGTCCGGTGTGGATGTTCTTACTGCTTGGTGTAGTGAACTCGCGCAATGTTTTCTCAGCCATGGTATCATGAACTTGGTGTTAGCTTCTTCTTGCACTGATTTGATTCAGATGAATGAAGTTGAATGAATCCTGTAATACCTTGCATAAAATGTAGACAAGAAAAACAAGGGGTAATTCTGTAAAAGCAGAGGTACTACGTATGGTTCCATCACTAAGTATGTATTTGATCTTTTTTCAAATGCCTTTCCGTTACTTCTGCCCGGCAACGACGCCAAAAATGCTCGTTGGTATTAATTAAGTGTCACTTGGTAAATTACTTAGCCACCTCTTTTAAACATATATCTCTTATAATAACTAAGTTATCATCCCTAGCATAAATCTAAGAGACATGTATGGAAACTACCCAGAATAATACTAAGCAGTTATTATGAATGCAAGTGACTAAAGAGGGTAAAATAATATCATGTTTAAAAGCATCTGCAAGCGCATAGATTAATCCATATCATTGTCGCATTTTACCCGAGTATTCCAGGGTTTTTGATTTATATTTTTACCACAGGGAGAAGTTATGGAGCCAGGCATGAGTGGATAGATGCAAATACATTACTTATGATAAGTATCAATCACATAGCACTTATTTAAACAGGTGTAAGACAATAATATATATATTCAAGTCAACCAAAGCATAGGACTAATTAAGAGATTAAATTCTTATGTTATTCCTAATTCATTAAGTCTTTCATCTACTCTAGCAAATATACAATCATGTATATAGCATAATTAACTCTTTATCTATGCATCAGGACCATTATTCAGGAGGATGAAGAACAGAGCAAGTCTACCATCATAATCAAGTTCTACTCTCTGTACATACGGGGAGTGGACTACAAAGGACTCAATGGGAGTGTCACATCCGCGATCTACTACATGACCCAGTATATAAAATGCATTCACAGGTGAATAATATCTAAGCAGCATGCCTCTATAATGTCAACCACTTAACTCACTCGAATACTGAATTAAGGGCTATGCAAACTCATGCGTAAACTCATTATCAATCATAACTATATCAAATATACTACTAGAATAAACTAGAAACATAACAAACCTGAAACATAGTACTAATATAGCATAAAGTCATAACAAGAGGAAATACAACTCTAGTGAGTCTACTAGCTAGGTCTAAACTAGAACTTTGAGTGTCTAACCCTAACTCTGGTGGAGAGCTCTTCTCTTCTCTGGATCAACCGACTTGTATGATCATTGATATGAAACCATGGGGTGTCTAGGCCGTATATATAGTCCAAAGCGATGAATCTCAGCCCTCGGATCAAACCGATTTACAATAGTGGCTCAGATTAATCCTCAATGGCGGTGGGAAACCGACATACGAAGCGAGAGGCTGACAGCCATCCCCACAGGTCGGCCGACCAAGGGGTAGGGGTCGGCTGACCTCCCCTCTCTGCCATCTGGGGCCCTGCTTTTGCAGGCGTGTATCTAGAGTTATCTAGAATGTTCTTGATCCACAATCGCGATGAAATTCGATATATTTCACCGACATGTGGGTCTCCTTTGCTTCTTTTCTGAATTACACCCTGCAAAACACAGATTCACCAAAACTCGTAGAATTTTATTAGTTTAAACCCTAATCTATGTTTGAGGATGATTTTATGCCCTTTCTCATGTTTAGTTGATGATTAAAATTGAGCAATAACTATTATCAACATCTGGTGCAACTAACTGAGCTTGCAGTAGAGAGCCATTGTAACGGCGAACGCTGAGGAGCGTCCGGTGCCCTAGCATGGGACACGTCTGGTGAGCAAATGCGCTCTCTGGAACCGTACCAGACACTGGCGTTCGAGCGTCCAGTGTGACGGTGGACACGTTCGGTGGTCGGGGGCGCAGTGGGCAAATTTCTAACGGCTAGTACATGTGTCCATGGGCGATACAGCGGACGCTGCACCGGACATGTCCGGTGCAGCATGAAGGTGCGTCCCGTGCCACTGAATTTGAGTGTAACAGCTGAATCTCTTTGAGGTGGCTATTTAAGGTGGAGTGGCCGGTGTTGACGGTGTTGATGGTTTCAGGTAAGAATAAGCATAACATGGACATATTTTATCAATAACTAGTTCCACTTGTACTCTTAGCTTCTAATCGCAGGGAAATACAAAACAAAGCTCAAGGGGACCCACATAGGGGGTCGACCGACCCCACTATGGGCCCACTGGCTTGAGCTTCGAGCATGATCCGTGTCAAGGTCCCTGGAGTCCATTTCAACCCTCAGATCAACTTGTGTTTTAATTCAACGGCGGAAGATCAAAGCACATGGATCAAGGAATGACCAACGTGACAAACACTCAGCAAAAGGTGGAGCCACTCCCTATGACAGATGGGGACACCTTCTAGAAGCCCCTAGCTGGGCCCACCTGTCATAGGGAGGTCGGCCGACCCCCTGGTGCCCAGCCAGGTCGGTTGGCTCCCCACCGACTCATGCATGTTTCCCACGTGATGGTTTCACCACTATCGTCCATCTTGAGGCGGTATTGAGGTGGTTCATCCAAGGGTGGAGAGGCAAGGAGCACACGGATCGCTGACGTGGCACCTCTCCACTTCTCCCTATAAATAGAGGCAGCCACCATCCTATTCAAGACACACATGAGACACAAAAAGCAAGGAAGAGTCAAGTTCCACTCCTTAGTAGTAGTATTAGTCTAGTTTGGGAGTTAGAGTTGAGTCGAGTTACGCTCGGGATCTCCGGAGTCATCTTCTGGAGAATCTGGTATAGTTCTTGTATCTTCCTTCTGTACGACTTTCTTTATATCAATATAATATTATTGCTTTACTTTATTGAGTCTTTACTTAGTGCATTACTATTCTAATAATATTGTTGTGAGTTATATTATTACTTGGTTGGTTTAGTCTAGATTGTGATCCTGTAACCAACCTGCGTGTATAGTTCATCGCCTGTCAGAATTAGTGTAAGCGTGGTGCTTCAGCTAAGTCTTGCCTTTGAATGCCGCTTGTCGCACGGATTGTTAGTGGGTACTAGCCGGTGGTGAGAGCTCTGTCTAGTCTTAGCATCCTTCCACATGTTTTAGGCAAGTTCTTAAAAGGTAGGCTCCCATAAGAGCATAGCCGCTTCGGGTAGATGTTATATCCTCTATTGTCTCGGACTATCCCCTATACACAAAGAGTAAGGTATCAATCTTAGTGTGTCTCGTCCATTTGATAGGGTAGTTCACTGGAGTAAAGTAAGAAACATAGGGGTACTATACTCACTCGTTGTCCTCCCACCTAGCTATACTCTACTAGTTATCCTAAACCTTGTCTTGTCTCTGTGTCATTATCTTTCCTCTATATCGATTTACCCCCCTATCACTAGTTGGTCGCTAATTTGCAACGGATTTAAGGATCTATCTTTTATTAACATTCCTAGCACCGCTTTCCTTGGGATAAAATAAATAACGATACCTTGGAATACTCCCGGGTGAAGTGCTACAGCGGTATATTCTGTGCGCTTGCGAAATTATCCGATAGACATAAGAAATACCCCTAAGCACTTCTGGCGCCGTTATCAGAGATAGCCTAACACCCTATCTCTGGTAATTGTGCTACGAAGTGTCAACAAGCATTTCTAGGGCCGTTGCCGGGGAAAGCATCAGCCTAGGAATATTAATAAAATTGAATCCAGAGCCTGCTATCAAATTAGTTATCAATTAGTGTTAGGGGCTTACCCCCTATCTGTGTTTCTCGTTACCGTGAAGCTAGACAGTGCATGAGCGGTTTCCAATTGCCATCAAACTTTGTTGAAGATCCTGAGCAATTGTTGAGGAGAACTAGACGCCATCAAGTTCCCTCTCAAAGCTTCATCTTATACCTGAATCCGCTCGAGGAAAGAGGCTCCACACTATCACTCAAGGAAGTCATGGCCCAAAAGACCATCTCTGAGTACTCTGCACCGTCGGCTGACAATGTCGCCACCGGTCCGCAGTTTAACTTGGGGGATGCTACTTTTGAAATGAAGCCAGCACTTATCAATATGGTGCAAGCCAACCCGTTCTGTGGGAAAGCCGCACGAGGACGCCAATGCCCATCTCCAGCACTTCTTAGAAGTGTGTGGTACCTTCACCATCAAGAATGTCTCGGCAGACGCCATCCGTCTTTGCCTGTTCCCATTCTCACTGCTTGGGAAGGCGAATCAATGGTTTTATTCCAACAAGAGTGAAGCTACCACTTGGGAGAAGTGTGCAAATGCATTTCTCAAGAAATTCTTTCCGATGGGCAAAACCAGCGCTCTTCGTGGAAAGATTTCAAGCTTCTAACAGCAAACTGATGAGACGATTCCTGAAGCATGGGAACGTCTCCAGGAGTACATTCGTGCCTGTCCTCATCATGGGATCAAGAATGGCTCCTAATCCAAGGTTTCTACCATGAGCTGACTGGATTAGCCCGTAGTCACCTTGATGCTGCCGCTGGAGGAGCATTCATGCAACACAATGTCAAGCATGCTAAGGACCTCATTGAGAAAATGGTTGTGAACCAAGGATGGAATGAGGAATGTCTCCAGCCCAAGAAGAGGGGTATGCACACCGTTCATGAGGTGGACATGCTCTCAGCTAAAATGGACCTCTTGATGAAGAAGATTGAGGAAGGTTCCAAAAGAGAACAAGAGGCCATTTCGTACCACTGCCACCGCACGAGCCATTGAACCTGATCCATGGTTCGAGGTATGTGGTGGAGAAGATCATTCGGGCAACAAGTGTCCCGAAACAAAGGAGGAAGTGAGCTTCATCAACCACAACAACAACAACAACAATGGTATCGACCCCAGCAACAAGGAGGATGGAACTCGCGCCCCATCTACCAAGGTAATCAAGGTAATGGTTACAACAATAATTTCAATAATTCTTATGGTAACTAGCCTTCTCTGAAAGATCTTATCTTAGGACAATCTAAAATCAATGATAGTATAAACAAGAAAATGATGGCTAATGATATGATTCTTGAAAATCTTAGTGAGAAAATGGGTAGCTTTGCCACTGCTATGAAAAATCAATTAAGCTTAAATAAAATGCTAGAAACACAATTAGCTCAAATAGCAGCAGCTGTCCCATTCTTCGAACAAGGTAACATCCTAGGGAAACCTGAGGAACCGGTTGAGGGTGTCAGGTTAATATCTACGAGATTTGGTAAGCCTCCGCCCAGGTCAAACCAGGGTTGCCTTCTTGACCCACCATTTATGGCCAAGAAGAGTGACCCTGGCCATCCAACCATCGCTTGTGAGATCGGGCCGCACACCTTCAACAACGCCTTCTGTGACCTTGGATCAGGGGTGAACATCATGTCCAAGATAATGTATGAAAATCTACTAGGGGGACCTTTGTACCCTACTTTTGTCAAATTGCAGATGGTAGATCAATCCATCTGGTTCCCCGAGGGATTGGCAAGGGATATCCTTGTCAAGGTTCAAGACGAGTACATCCCTGCCGATTTCATCATCCTTGACATGGGGGCCGATGACGAAGTCCCCGTCATCCTGGGAAGGCCGTTCCTCAACACCATTAATGCCATCATCTACGTGGGATCCGGCAAAATCCACTTCCAAATCAAAGGTAAGAGAGTAAAATGTCCTTTCAATGGTTATAAATCTATGCAACAGGCAAGGAAAAACCTATGGAAGAACAAGGCGCAATATGCACCCTGCCGAAAGAATCAACCGCCAAAGGCCAAAAAGGCCGAACTGGTAAGTAAAGCTGAGGCGGTAAAGAAGGAGGACTCCGCCGAGTCGCGATCATCAACCAAAAAGGAATGGCAGAAGAAAGAGGTGCAATCATCATTGTCTCCATCTCCGGGACCAATCGAAGCACCTGAAGAATGAACCCTGAAACGGAGAGGTCCTGCTCTACGGATCTAAAACATGGAGCCCTTGCTGGTAAGGTAAATCAAGTATTTATCTCATATTTAATTTTTGCATTTCAATTCTTACATTTTTGCATTGCATCTTCATATTTAAATTTTTGCATAATTTATTTTGATAAAATAATTTATCATAGCAAATAAATCTTGAGAAGGATTTCAACCTGTACACCTGAGGTGGTGGGACCACCCAAGGTGGGGTCGGCCGACCCCACCATGGGGCCCACTCACCTCTGGTGGTGTTGGTCTGGTGTGCTGATTCATGTCTCAAATTTTAATCACCATCTCCTTCTTGTTTGTGGTCGACCACCTTTAGTCATGATCACTCTTTAAACTTTCACATGCTCCAAGGAGAATCCAACACTCACCACCATCCAAATTCTAAAACGTGGTCACTTTGGCATGCACTAGTGCTCCCATGGTCCATGGGAATCACTTTAAAATATGTCTCCACTTTGATCATGCACCTTTCACTTTCACCAAACACAAGACAAGGAAATCTCTAAAATTTTCAAAACCTTTGGCTCAATTCTGGTCCCTACTTTTCTGAACAAAGTGAAACACACTAATTAAAGCCGACAAAGGAACTAGACATGGGTAAGGTTTCTCTGAAAAGTTTTGTCGGCAATCAATTGGATTCCCTGTCCAATGGTGAAAACAGCTCTGTAGCCTTCATAGGGGGGTCGGCCGACCTGGCCCTAGTGGCCCCATCACCAGCCCTTCTCCCCCTATAAAGGCCCATGCATTGTGTGCTCATTTCCACACCCAAACCAGCTGAATCATCTCGAACACATAATTTCTCATCTTCTCTCTAGTTTTGCAAATCTCTTCTCAAGCCTAGTAGTAGTTAGCCACTCAAAACAAAAATCCAGAAATATTGTAGTAGTAAAAGCACGTATTTGCTCTCAAGAACACGTTTGTGGAGTATTCCTACCCACAAGAATGGTTTCATGGAGGTGACCATTGTTGCTATTTTTAAGTGCACACAGCAATGCGCAAGCATGCACACATGCGGTAGAACTCACGTAGGTGTGACTATGGGTTTTCATCACCTTCTCCCGAGAAGGGTTGTTTTTGGATAAACTCTATAAAACACGGGCTCAGCTCGTAGCTAGGTGCTAGAATAGGCTTTGAAGATTCTGGTGGCATGAAGCTAGAGCTCGTGGGGTTAGCATACTGATAGATAGGAGTGGAATCCATGCTAAAGATAAAAGATAAAAATAAAAAGGGCTAAGCTAGGCTTGTAGCTAAGTTAGCAACCGTTTCCCCGGCAACGGCGCCAGAAAGCTTGTTGGTATTTTTAAGTGCACACAGATAAATCCGCAAGCACACCAATACCGTTGTAGCTTTCACCCTGAGGGGTTTAAATATTGTATCCGCAGGGAAACGAGCCTGGTCAACTACAATCTAACTTAGCCAGGGGTAGTCAATAAGTAAAGGTAAAAACTAAGTCAAAAGGTGGTAGTCAATGATGGTGGTGATGTAATCAAGGATAGGGGTGTTGATAATATGGCTATGGTGATCTAGGTTGTAGGTAATAGGAGTGTAAAGAGGATAACTCAGGGTTTCTACTTCTAACTTGAGCAAGCTTAAGTCTTCTATTGCTCAACTGGGGATGAACATAAGGAGTGGACATCAAAAGATGATGCTATTCCTTAGCAACAAGTCCTACATGGTACTACTGACGGGAGGTGGACTACAAAGGACTCAATGGTTACGTCAAGGACTAAGTCCACCGCGATCTACCACCGATTCGGACAGCAGGGTGTATTTACGAGATACCGAGTCTAAGCACCACGCTTACACTACAAATATTATTCTAATCTAAGCCGGATAGATTAAAGCACTCAAAAGAGACTCGTAAACCAGAAGAACAATAGAAACATAAACTTACTTGAATCAGAAGTTGGTTGCCCGAGACATCTTAAGAGCTAGCTCAAGTAGAGCTAGATCCTACCGAAGTACAAGCCATAGAGGGATCACCGACAGGCCGGCAACTCCTCCTAACTCTTCCCTCGCTCTCTATCTCTCTACTATCTAGTGCCTAGATCCTAATAATAAGTTATCCTTTCATGGGACACCTCTCGATTAGGGTTTACATATGATTAAATGAATTGGTCTGAATTCCTGGGGGGTCCGGGGGTCTATATATAGGCCGGTGGGATGAACCGTAGCCCTTGGATCAAACCAACTTTGACAGATGGTGCAGATTGTGTGAAATATCGGGATGTGGGTCCACGTCGAAGCGGAGGCAAAACGGACTCTAGGGTGGATCGGCTGATCCAGGGGCCGGATCGGCCGATCCGTTTTGGTGGCTGATCGGCCGACGCCTTTTCTGGTGAGTCTCTGGTGTCTTCTAGATTCTTTCTGATTTTCTTTCGCGGTGGAATTCGATGTTTTTGTCCAACATATGGGTCTCCTTTGGTTCTTTTCTGATAATGTCCTGTAGAAACACAGATTCACCAAAACTCATGGAATTCTGTCAGTTCAACACCTAAACCTATGTTGGTGTTTGCTTTTATACCCTTTTCTTGTTTAGTTGACGTGTAAAATCATACAATAATTACTGTCAACAAGCTCCCCCAAGCTTAACCTTTGCTAGTCCCTTAGCAAAGCCAAACTTTAGCATGTATCAAAAGTTATAGCTACCCCTCACAAGTGTTCAATTTCAAACCAAGAAGTACTCAAGGATTAGAGTAGACCAAGCTAACCTTCATATTTACCTTTATTACCTATAACCGTGGAGCTTGTAGCTTTCTTGGGTCTTGGGTAATTGAAGGATAGAATGTCTAAGTTAATCACTATGTCTCAAGCTCTGTCATTCAACACTTATCCTGAAGCTTTTGCAAGTTTTCAAAATAAAACTCAGAGTTTCTTTTGTATGACTCTCTCAAGTCTCTCAATATGTGGTATTTGTGGATCCTCACCAAGGCAATAGTGATACATGCCATCTCTTTCTCTCTCTCACCCTATAACTAATAGCTTATGTGGAGCTCATGGTTAAGGAGACAGCTCATACATACTTGCAATGAATATGTTATAAAGTCAAACAATGGATCCAAAGGAACAAGTCATACAATTGAATCAAGATGTGTAGGTGGATATTTGTGAAGGCTAATTCTAATTCTACTCTTTTGCTCCTTGAAAACATCTCTCTCTCTTTTTTTAATCACCAGGGAATTGTGCTGTAGGACAACATGGCCTATCTTTTATTTTTTTTCAGGGGAGCATCAGAGTACCCATTGTTTTGATAATTCGAACACTTGTCCATTTTTACCTCTCAGGCGGGCATCTTTGTACCCATTATTTTCTCTCATCTCACTCTTTTACATAGCCACATGCCTCTTCTCTGCAACAGTACTTCCCTTTTTCTTTTTCTTTTGAGAGATAGCAACAAGAACTTTGGAGCATTGATCTGGGATAACCAATGGGGTACATTTTTGGGTGTTTCCTCCTAGTGTAGGAGTAAACTTTTTGGGTGGAATAGATGGAGTGTGGATGCGCCTACTCGGATATGAGTAGTGCATTTTGGGTGGAGTGCACATGATATTGATTTTAAAAGCATGACAAGTTCCTAAGGTATCAACAAAGCTTGACTAAACTCAAAACAAAGCAGGTAGCATATAATGTGTATGTTTTTCCTAATCTGGCATGTATGGCCGTGGTAGGAATGTAAAGCTCTTGTCATACAGGAACTCATCATGTGGTTTTAAGGATTTTCAAAATAAATCTTCAGAATTCAAGTATCACTAGGAACAAGATAAATAGCAGCTCATACTTTGCATATCATATCCCTCAATTACTTAGACTTAGAACAAGCATTTGCTACCCACAAGTTTTAGGTTCAAAGTAAATCTTCAAGTTAAAATGGTTGTGTCTAAAACTTGGGATGGTTCAAGGTTGAAAACTAAGTGTTATGAGGAATCATGGTGGGGTGCTACTTATCAATTCCAATGCATGGCTTTCATCTAAGGAGTTCTTTTTATCTGGGCAACAACTTCTGTAAGTATTCAGACCTAAGCAAACCTAAATAATCAAACTAAACAAATCTTTATTTGGTTTTCAAATTTTATTTCACTAGCTAACACACTCAAAAAGCAATATAGTACAATAATAGGATGGGAAGCTTATACTTAGCTGGATTAATTGGAGGATGCTTTCCCACAAGCTAGATGATGACGTGGTCGTGATGTTGAAGTTGAGTGATCCTTCTTAGAGGGGATGTGCTGGCAACATGAGGGCACCAGGTTGACTAGCTCTTTGATCATGTATTGTCCTGTAAAACTCAATTGCCAACAAGAATACCAATTCTCATAGAGGGGGTTAGGATAATACCGCTCCATGGTTAGTGGCCAAAATTTCCAGTAGAAAGCTCCCTTAATGAGTGGACCTTCATGTGCCCACATATTTTTGGTTTTTTCATAAAAGGTGTGGACCTTCATGTGCCCACATATTTTTGGTATTTTATGTTTATGAATGCAGAAAGTAAATATGATGCAGAAGTCTATCCTAGATGCATGCAAATTATTTTTGTGCCACCACAATGAATAGTCTTTATGAGCTATGCCACAAGATCAGTCATATGGGGCTTATATTTTTTCAATGCTATAAATATTTTTATTTTCTTGTCTATGCAAATGTAGCAAGGTAGATATACAACTAACTATACTAATATGCTAAAGAAAAATTGTGCAATGCCAAAAGAAATATGGATAAGTACCAAATTTACCATTTTGGTGAAGGCTCGGTGGTTTAAAGTCCCCCTAACAGGACTTCTTGTCTTGTTCATTCCTCACTTGGTGCATCGTCGGGTTGAGATGGTGACCCTGGTTGCACCCGTGATGATGCTGGAAGGTGACTCCTTCTTCCTCCATCTTTTCTGGTTGGTGAAGTTAATGTTGATGCTGAGGTTAGGGACTCATCATTCATAGTCTCTTCTTCCTTATTCTTCTTATCTTTTGATGTAGTGGTCTCATCACTCCTTACAACTTCTCCTTCATAGTCTGCCTAACCATCCTTGGGTGGTTGGTTCTTCTGATGTTGGAATGAACGACGTCTCCTCCTTGATCTGTTCTTCTTTGGCTGCTCATAAGTTGTATAGCTGTTGAAGTAGCAGCGCTCCTTTTTTGTGTAGAATTGGAAGTGGACCTTTCCTGATCTTATATAGATGATTGCTCGTGAGGTGTTGAGGAACGGTCTTCCAAGTTCAATCGGTGGATCATACTCTTCCTCTCCCATGTCTAGGACCAAGAAGTCAGAGGGGACGTAGTGATTCTGAGTCTTCTCTGGGAACCTGAACATCTGGTCTGTCATCTTTTCCTTTATGTTGACACTCGATCCAGTGTTGCAGAAACTCCTGTGAAAGATTCTCTGGTGTACTCGATCGCTGGCACGACTGGATCGTCTAGCTTTGGCGGGTGTAGTGATGCAAGGAGGTGATCGTATTCATCCTGAACCAAGTTGATCATCCTCACTGCTTCAGTATGTGTCTGCTTGGGCAGGAGTTTGTAGTGTCTTGTTCATGAGTGGCTTGTCTCCTATGACATCCTTTTGTTCTTCCATTTTGGGCTGTGTTCGGACCTTTTGCTGCTCTCATTGTTCTATTCCTGCAAAGCATTAGTGGACAACACATACCCGAAGGAATATACAAGTAATGACAGGGATAGTGTTGTCATAAACTAAAGGTCACTTTTTATGATGTAGAGAAGTTGTTTGAACATTGGCATAGAACATTTATTATTCACCATTACTTCATCTATGGAGAATTGATGTTATGTTGTCTTAAGTTTGATTTTCATATATGGCATTTGTAGAACTAATCAAACTTATAAAAGTAAGGTAATGGTGAGTAGAGGGATTGCAAACCAGCGTGCCTGAGCGACGGGAGGTCGAGAAGAGGAAGACCATGGTTAGATCATCTTTAGTGGAACTTGGCCTTCCTTCCTTATGCTTCAACCAGACAGTGATGGCTCCTGGTTCTTAGGTCCGTTGGGCAAGACCTCTCCCTTATGCACAACTGTTGGAATTTATGTCTTGCTTCATCTCTAATTTGAGTTTATCCTTTGACTTCCCCAGATTGATTTGAGAGTTTCCTGCAGGGGTTAGTCTAACAAAATATACAATGTCTACTATAGCATACTATCAGTTCAAAAATTAACCAAGACACCATGTCTAATTTAATCTTGGAAAGCATTTTAACCTAAGCACCACGCTTAATTTAAAAAGCCTTCTAAAGTAGGATCAGCTCTCATAAGCAAAGCATGCTTAATTTAAAAGATGTATGAACCTACTCCAAACCTAAACATATACCAAAGCAAACAAAGGTAGCATGAAAGCTTTACAAGGATTTACTCAAATAGAGATGTGAGTGCATGAATTGAAGGTAGTGACAACCAAGATAAATTTGCAACATGGTATATGATGATTTTTTTCAGAAAAGCTCATCCCCCAAGCTTGAATTTTGCAAGGCAAAAATCAAATCTAGATGGATGTGATCAATGTTAGATGATAATTGGTTGAACATACCTTGGAGTCGTCATCATTCATCCTTTTTGCTTTAGTCCTGAAATGGTCAGTGACAATAATACCCGAAGGAATATTTTCACAATTATGTTTCTATGCTACAAAGACATCACAGCAAAAAGGGGAAGACTTGTTTAAGGATGACACCTACCTCAAGACTCATACATCGAGATTTGCAATGTTTATGATAAACATATGCATCTACAACCACCCTTTTCAAGATTCTATGGACAGGTAAAGTAAGGGGGTTGGAGATCTCATGTGGGGCAATGTTAGAAAGACTAATTGATTCAGAAGTTTTCTCTTGTGAGCATGGATTTGATGTGGTGCTTATGAAAAAGCTTCCATGCTCACTGAGGTCATCATCTAGTTCAATCTCCAAGGGTGTTTCTTCATGAATGTCGATAGGCAAAAATATTTTCTCTTTCATCCTATGCCTATGACAGTCATTGGACATGTCATTGTCCATGATCTCCTTTGGATAGGTGTCTCTCAGGTTGATCGCGCCTAGGGCCTCCATACTTGGATGAGGTATAGGTTCATCATTTGGATCTGAACCAAGTATGGATTCCATCCATAGGGCTTCGTATTTGTCCATCCATTCAACACATTCCTGCCATTATTGTAGCTCTTCTTGATCTTCCTTGTGGCCTTGATGATTCCTATAATTTGGATGTCTAAGTGAGTTTCTAGGATCATCAAGAGTCTTAGGAGAAAGAGCACAAGAGGGATCATTGGGATCAAGGATGGGTTCAGATAAGTCATCTACTGTGGGCATAGAAGGGGAGAAGATAGGATTGGCTTCTAATTGGCTTGGCTCTCCTTCTATGGCATCTAGTCATGCCATCCTCGAGTTCTTCCCAATGGGAATAAGGACGTTTCCTAAGAGACTCTTCCATAAGAGGATTTGAAATATGATCACTTGGAGGTCTCTTATGCGAACGAGAGTTACTTGTTCTCCCAAAATCAATGAGGTTACCCTCGAATTCAAAAGGATTTTCCAAAGGTAGAATTCCTTTTGGGGAATTTTGGGGTATTGATGATTTGGGAAAGACAGCCAAATCTTGGGATTGGAATGGTTGTGATTTGGCTATCGAAACTTTCTCTCTTTGATCAGGAGATGATTCCTCCTTCTTCTCGGGGAGTGTAGGACGAGTGCTAGAGCAATAGGTCACTCCAGTAAATCTATTAAGCATAGACCTTGCTTCAATAGAAGTCAAATGGGAAAATGATCCTCCAGAGCAATAATTAAGGTCTTGCTTATCATCCTTGCTAAGACCCATATAAAAATGTTGAAGAAATATATGGTCTTCAATAGCAAAGTCTAGGACAGTGAGGATAAGGTCATTGAAACACTCCCAGGATTCAGCAAGAGACTCATTGTTGCTTTGTTTGAAGGATAAAATTTCCTTTCGAAGGCTGACTACCATGGATATGGGAAAGAATTTTGAATAAAATTCAGAGCAAAGTGTTTCCCAATCTCCCTGCATACAACATACGGTCTGGTTGTACCAATGTCTAGCTTTCCCAGTCAAAGAGAACGGAAAGAGCTTCCATTGTAAAGCCTCGTCTGGCATGCCAGCAATGCGCAAGCATGCACAGATGTGGTAGAACTCACGTAGGTGTGAGTATGGGTTTTCATCACCTTCTCCTGAGAAGGGTTGTTTTTGCATATACTCTATAAAACATGGGCTCATCTCATAGCTAGGTGCTAGGATAGGCTTTGAAGATTCTGGTGGCATGAAGCTAGAGCTCGTGGGGTTAGCATACTGATAGATAGGAGTGGAATCCATGCTAAAGATAAAAGATAAAAATAAAAAGGGCTAAGCTAAGCTTGTAGCTAAGTTAGCAACCGTTTCCCCGACAACGGCACCAGAAAGCTTGTTGGTATTTTTAAGTGCACATAGATAAATCCGCAAGAGCACGAATACCGTTGTAGCTTTCACCCGGAGGGGTTTAAATATCGTATCCACAGGGAAACGGGTCTGGTCAACTACAATCTAACTTACCCAGGGGTAGTCAATGAGTAAAGGTAAAAACTAAGTCAAAAGGTGGTAGTCAATGATGGTGGTGATGTAATCAAGGATAGGGGTGTTGATAATATGGCAATGGTGATCTAGGTTATAGATAATAGGAGTGTAAAGAGGATAACTCAGGGTTTCTACTTCTAACTTGAGCAAGCTTAAGTCTTCTATTGCTCAACTGGGGATGAACATAAGGAGTGGACATCAAAAGATGATTCTATTCCTTAGCAACAAGTCCTACATGGTACTACTGACGGGAGGTGGACTACAAAGGACTAAGTCTACCGCGATCTACCACCGATCCGGACAGCAGGGTGTATTTACGAGATACCGAGTCTAAGCACCACGCTTACACTACAAATATTATTCTAATCTAAGCCGGATAGATTAAAGCACTCAAAAGAGACTCGTAAACCAGAAGAACAATAGAAACATAAACTTACTTGAATCAGAAGTTGGTTGCCCCAGATATCTTAAGAGCTAGCTCAAGTAGAGCTAGATTCTACGGAAGTACAAGTCGTAGAGGGATCACCGACAGGCCGGCAACTCCTCCTAACTCTTCTCTTGCTCTCCATCTCTCTACTATCTAGTCCCTAGATCCTAATGAGAAGTTATCCTTTCATGGGACACCTCTCGATTAGGGTTTACATATGATTGAATGAATTGGTCTGAATTCCTGGGGGGTCTGGGGGTCTATATATAGGTCGGTGGGATGAACCGTAGCCATTGGATCAAACCAACTTCGACGGACGGTGTAGATTGCGTGAAATATCGGGATGTGGGTCCACGTCGAAGCAGAGGCGAAACGGACTCTGGGGTGGATCGGCCGATCCACTTTGGTGGCCGATCGGGTCTTTCCTTTTCTGGTGAGTCTCTGGTGTCTTCTAGATTTCCTTTCGTGGTGGGATTCGATGTTTTAGTCCGACATGTGGGTCTCCTTTGGTTCCTTTCTGATAATGTCCTGCAGAAACACAGATTCACCAAAACTCGTGGAATTCTGTCCGTTCAACCCCTAAACCTATGTTGGTGTTTGCTTTTATACCCTTTTCATGTTTATTTGACGGGTAAAATCATACAATAATTACCGTCAACAACCATACCCCACAAGGACTCCTAACATTGGGACAACTAACGCTAACGCTAACGCTAACGCTAATCTTTGTTGTCCCAGTGTGTTCTTGTGTTGTCTCATTGCTGCAAGAAGATGAAGAAGTTCTCCTCCGCGTTCAAGAAAGCCAAGGGTGCCGTGGGGAGTTCCTCCCGATGACCCCGCCATGACGAAGAAGAAGGAAGAGAAGCTTCACCAAGAGAAGGCCACGAAGTGCTAGACGTGCATCCCAAGAGAGCACTTGACCTTGAGAGCGGCCTCACGTTGAACCAACTAGAGTACCAAAGGTATCTCTCCATCCGACACCGTGGGTTTGAACATACAGGCATAATCGACCCTGTCCTTTTGGACAGCACAGGTATGACCGCAGAATTTAATACTGTGTTTAATACAATTGGCTGGGGAAGATTTTGGGAAGTTCCTGAACTTGGGATTAAAAAGCTCACCATGGAATTTCTATGCTCTTTACAAGTCACAGATGATAATATTCACTTTCTCATGTTTAATAAAGAATATAACTTGACTTGGGGAGTTTTTAGTGTGGCTCTTGGTTTTGATAACTCCTGTCAGCTAGATTTAATTAATGCCACAAGAAGATTTGATAGAGCTGATTTTTGAAAAGCCATATCTGCATCTGATGATTGCTCTAATCCTAATCCTGATGAAATTCATAATCCTACTCTGCGCTTTCTTCACTATTGGATGGCTATAACTCATTTTCCTAGCTATAATGTGCAATTTCTATACATTGATGAGCTAAGATTGCTTTATGTCATAACCAATAAAATAAAAGTTTTACCTGCTAAGCTTTTAGTCCGCTTTTGGCTTGGAGTGTTCCAAAGAGAAGAGCCTATATTATTTACTTCTTTTATCACTCGCATTGCTGAAACAATGGATCTGTTAAATGGAACACATTACTTTGAATACATTGCCTCTTCTCGAGACACTATAACTGAAGATTTCTTCATACATACTCAAATCTTAAAGAGAGTCCAAAAGGTGGCCTTAAAATGATTTATCGTGGCCATACAGCTGAGGTCCCTCTCCCATGAGAGACACGTTGGCTGTATACGCTTCGTACACTAACCATTAAACTGGACCGAGAGGCAAGAAACCAACATGTTGCACGACCAAGCAGGATGACTAGAAGCAGGTCACAAATCGCTCAATTTGAGCAAGGTGGCACCTCACAAGCTGCAGGGGAAATGAAGAAGAGGGTGATGAGGCGTGGTCCATGGACATTTTAGGGTCCATAGAACGGCCTTCACAGCCCACTCCAAGAGTGCGCACTCCTCGCCCGTCCACACGGGCGAGGGGATGTCGGAATCAAAGGACGGAAGTAGATCAACTCATTGATGACATGGGCGCAATGCAAGTTGAGTAAGACGCAACTCTAAGTGTCGCACAACAAAATGCACAACTATTACAAGCCATACAAGATGAAGAAGCATAGCGTTGGGCGGGATGGTTCCAATACTATCCGTCACCACAATGAGCAAAAGCCAAGCTTGGGGGAGATCCTCTCCCCCACCAAGGTAAGTATTATATCCTAGCTTATTTCATTGTTTTAATTTAATGCATATAAAAAATATTATCCCATATGTCTCATGAATGTTTATCTTCCTCATGGAAATGATGAATAGTTGCTCTGCTCATGTTTCTTTAATGCCTAGTTTACAACTTAGTATTTCTTTGAGTATGGATCACTTGGCTTATTTAAAATTATCATGAACCTGAAAACTTTGTGGGTTGCAAGTGCTAGAACTAAGTCTAACTTGTTGTAAGATATGATATAGTGAGATAAGAGCTGCTATAATATTGTTCAAGCATGCATGACTACTGGAGATTAATTTCTTAAAAGTAATCAAAACCTTATTGTTCCTCAATGGTAATGAATTCCTACCATAGCCAAATATGCTACACATGTCTTACACCTTCCACTTAAGCTATTTGCTTTGTATTGAGTTTTGTCAAGTCTTGTTGACCCTTATTGAGAGACTTATCATGCTCCCAAGATCAAGATCATGTACACACCACATATTCATGCTACTTCTACACTGGAAGTACGCAACAACATGCCTTTCATTTCCACCAAATAAATGTTCCATGTGTTAAAATCATAGAATATCTCTCTTAGTTGATATGATAGAAGAGACAAAAGGCTATGCAAAATGAAAGAAAAAGAAAGAAAGATGGACACAAGGAAGTCCATAGAAAAGAAAAGAAAATATGAGCAAGTTTAGGCTCATGAATAAAAGAAAGGAAAAATGATAGCCATGTCTCTAAAATTTATTAGAGAGAGATACAATTCCAAATAAAGGAGCATTATAGGCCACTACCTTTCCACACACTTGAACATCTTGATCTAAGGGCATGACACTTCTCTCTCTGGATCCAAGCTTTGACTCTGGATCCAAGCTTTGACTCTACAATAAATGCAAGGTAAGTATGCTATAACCTTTCATTCCTACCTTAACCTCCACATAAGCCATTCCTAGAAGTAGGATAACAAAGAGAAGGCAACATTTACTTTGTGCCTTGGTAAGGAATCATCCACCATTTGAGCGACATGAGAGAACCATATGAGGAACATTAAGTTTTCTTTCAAAAAAAATATTGTTAAAACCTCCAGTATGAAACTTGCAAAGAATGAGAGATTTAGTGCTCAAGTGAAACTGTTCTGTCTCTCAACCACCTAAGGCAAAGGAAAGGTCATTAGCCCCATAAAAGAACTAAGGTAATATGGATGAAATTTTTATAGCCAATTTTTCCATTCAAAAGAGAAGTAGTTTGTTGTACACATGGTACTATTGAAATATGAACATCGTAGCAACTCCTGATCCACTGAGGCTAAGTTTAATTATTTGCTCAGGACGAGCAAAGGTTAAGCTTGGGGGATCTTGTTGACGGTGGATAAGCTATAATATTCCACACTCTAACACCGTTAACAGCCTCGGTTTCAAGGAAGAATAAGAATAACATGAACATATTTTATCAATAACCAGTTCCACTTGAACTCTTAGCTTCTAATCGCAGGGAAATACAAAACAGAGCTCAAGGGGACCCACATAGGGGGTCGACCAACCCCACTATGGGCCCACCTTGGCTTGAGCTTCGAGCATGACCTGTGTCAAGGCCCCTGGAGTCCATTTCAACCCTCAGATCAACTTGTGTTTTCATTCAACGGTGGAAAATCAAGCACATGGATCAAGAAATGAACCAACGTGACAAACACTCAGCAAAAGGTGGAGCCACTCCCTATGATAGATGGGGACACCTTCTAGACGCCCCTGGCTAGGCCCACCTGTCATAGGGGGGTCGGCCGACCCCCTTGGTGCCCAGCCAGGTCGGTTGGCTCCCCACCGACCCATGCATGTTTTCCACATGATGGTTTCACCACTGCCATCCATCTTGAGGCGGTATTGAGGCAGTTCATCCAAGGGTGAAGAGGCAAGGAGCACACGGATTGCTGATGTCGCACCTCTCCACTTCTCCCTATAAATAGAGGCAGCCACCATCCTCTTCAAGACACACAAGAGACACAAGAAGCAAGGAAGAGTCAAGTTCCACTCCTTAGTGGTAGTATTAGTCTAGTGTGGGAGTTAGAGTTGAGTCGAGCTATGCTCGGGGTCTCCGGAGTCGTCTTCTGGAGAATCTGGTATAGTTCTTGTATCTTTCCTTCTATAAGACTTTCTTTATATTAATATAATATTGTTGCTTTACTTTACTGAATATTTACTTAGTGCATTGCTATTCTAATAGTATTGTTGTGAGTTATATTATTACTTGGTCGGTTTACACTAGATTGTGATCCTGTGACCAACCCGCATGTATAGTTCATCGCCTGTCATAAGGTGCTCTGGTTGTTTGGTACCCAGCTGGAGTAGTGAGAATTAGTGTAAGTGTGGTGCTTAAGCTAAGTCTTGCCTTTGAATGCCGCTTGTCGCATGGATTGTTAGTGGGTACTAGCAGGTGGTGACAGCCCTGTCTAGTCTTAGCATCCCTCCACGTGTTTTAGGCAAGTTCTTAAAAGTTAGGCTCCCATAAGAGCATAGCCGCTTCGGGTAGAGGTTATATCCTCTATTGTCTCGGACTATCCCCTATACACAAAGAGTAAGGTATCAATCTTAGTGTGTCTCGTCCATTTGATAGGGTAGTTCACTGGAGTAAAGTAAGAAACATAGGAGTCTTATACTCACTCATTGTCCTCACACCTAGCTATACTCTACTAGTTATCCTAAACCTTGCCTTGTCTCTGTGTCCTTATCTTTCCTCTATATCGATTTACCCCCCTATCACTAGTTGGTCGCTAATTTGCAACAGACTTAAGGATCTCTCTTTTATTAACATTCCTAGCACCGTTTTACCTTGGGATAAAATAAATAACGATACTTTGAAATACTCCCGGGTGAAGTGCTACAACGGTATATTCTGTGCGCTTGCGGAATTATCCAATAGACATAAGAAATGCCCCTAAGCACTTCTGGCGCCGTTATCAGAGATAGCCTAACACCCTGTCTCTGGTGATTGCGCTACGAAGTGTCAACAGCCGGCTTGTGGGATCTCTCTTGGCCATTTTCATTCACTCTACAAGCTAGTGAGCTTCTCCATTCCTCTCTCACACTTCCTACTTGATTGCAACATCAATTTGGTGAGATTTGAGAGCATCAAGTGCATTAGTTCATCTAGAGGCACTTGATTTCGTAGCGGGATTTCTTGTTACTCTTGGAGTTTGTCGACTCCTAGACGGCTTGGAGCTGCGAGGATTGTTGAGGGGAGTTGGTGATTGTCTTCGCCTCTGATCAGTGAAGTTGTGAGGGGTTCTTGAGCCTCCCCCGTGGGAGATCGCAAGTTGGCAACTCTAGTGGATTGCGCGTAGCATGTGGATCCCGATCCCATGTTGGTTGTGCAGCACCCTTGAGAAGGGTTTGGCATGTGATGCCAATTAGCACATGAACCTCTAAGTGGGTGTATCGCTACAACAAGGACGTAGCTTGCCGACAAGCAAGTGAACCTCGCTAAAAATTATTGTGTCTATCTCTTGCCAAGGATTTCATTTGTATTTATTGATCGGTATTCATATCTCCACACCGGCGGTATAACAATCCCCTCTCCACTCTTCAAATTCGTGCATTTAGTTTTGTAAAGTACTCTTGTGTAGTTGCTCACCTAGGAGTAGTGTATAACTAGTAACTTAGGCTTCTTGTGTGTAACTAGAGACAATAGCCTAGAACGGTTAGGTGGCTTGCTTCTTCAGTAGGCTAGCACAAAATTCGCTCTGCCATTTAATTTACTAACCTCTTGTCTTAAGTGTTGTCTGTAGAATTTTTATAGGCGATTGATCCCCCCTGTAGCCAATTAGGACCTTTCAATGAGGCATCACCACAGTCCACATATCTGGGACCCAGAATAGATATTGAGTCGCCAGATAGTGAGGGGCTAGGTCGGCCGACCCCAGGGCCCACCTGTCAGCCTCCAGCTTTGTATGTCAATTCTTAGCTGCTTTTGGGGATGCATCTGGTCCATTTTTCAAGGTCTATTTTATCCGGGGGCTGAGATTCACCACTCTGGCCTATATAAGCAACCCCAGACCTCCAGGGTTTGATATCTCACATATCATAGAAGTGATCCACCATAGTCCACAGGTAAAAACCCTAGATAGGATCTAGAGTCAAGCATCAAGAAGAAGATTAGCCTTGTAGTCTCCTAAGATCAGGGCTAGTCTTATTTAGAAGTAGAGAGATAGAGAGTTGCAAGAGTTGCCGACCTGCTGATGACTGCTCTATGACTTGTACCTGTGAATTCAAGTTCTTTGGAACTTGCTTCTCAAGATTTTGGCATTCAACTTCTAATCCAAGTAAGTAACATTGCAATTATTGTTCTTTCAGTTTACGTCTCTTTTGAGTGCTTTAGTCTTGGTAGCTCCCTGATTGAAGTAGTTTACATAGTGTAAGCGTGGTGCTTAGACTAGATTGCTCGTAAATACATCCTGACTATCCGGATCGGTGGTAGATCGTGGGGTGACCGTGTCATTGAGTCTTCTATAGTCCACCTCCCGTCCGAAGGATTAGTAGGATTGCATTACTAAGGGCTTTATCCTTTACTGATATCTTCTTTAAGTAATTTCCCCATTAAGGACAACAATATCATAGCTTGTGAAGATCAGAACTAGAAGTCTTAGCAATTTCCTCTATAGCCCTATCTTTTCCGTCCTTGATTGCTGCTCAAGGGTTATGATTAGATTTGGTTAATCACATTTTTCCTGTGGTAAAATATAAATAACGATACCTTGAAATACTCCCGAGTGAAGTGCTACATCGGTATCTGTCTACTTGTAGATCATTCCTAGTGTTTATTTGTTTGAGTTAACTTTTACCAACAGATGGCAATTTGAATCCGATTCCTAACCTACTAGTGAAAATTCCTCACACAAACCAAGCATGCTTTACAAGGGCAACCTTTGGTCACTTTTGATACTATTTGGGAACAGTCGCAGGTCTGACAGGGGCCGCTAACTCAGGGACCTACTAGTTGCTAGGATGATTAGGCCCTCCTATCCTTGGTCAACCATGTCCCCGCACATCATTCTTCCTCCATCCTTCGATCCATTGTCGGTGAACGGGTCCACCCTCGATTCACCGCCAGAGAGCGCTTGAGGTCTGGCTTCAACAATGGGAAGCCTGTCCAGCCCTAGATCCACAGCAGGTGGGCATCAAGTGCCTATCAGTATGGCACCATAAGTGCTGCCACAACATGCCCGTGCATGGTCCCATGTGCCAGAGCACCGCCATGTCCCACCTGCGTGCCACCCAGCTTGATGCCTAAGTGCGGGCGTCGATGCCCGCGTGCGCTACCGTCGGATAGCTGAGAACAAGCAAGGTCAGGAGGAGGAAGGAGAAGAGAGACGCTCAGGCGCTGTTTGGTTAGCAAGTGTAAATGCAAACAGTATTGAAATTGAATCACATGTGGACCGTAAACAATGAATCCGATTACAGTCTTTGTTTGGATTTTAAACGGTAATAGAATCAGAACCCGATGATGCACATCAAGAGATACCTACCCGACGAATGAGTCCGCTCCGGCGCTCCCCAACGACGAAACCCCCGGCGTCGAACTCAGTGTTGTGGCTGCTGGCGGCGATCGTCAAGCCCCCAGCGATGAACCCGTGTTGGAGCCGCTGCCGCTACCGCCGGTGATCGTTGTGGCGCTTGGCTGCGATGTGTTGTGCTACGGTGCAAGGCTGATGGGCAAAGCCGTGGGAGCTCGTCAAGTTCGCGGGGAGCAACATGGCTTCTTTGTTGGCTGTGGATGGAGTTGATACTGATCTAGAAGCAGTTCGTCAACCACAACCGCATCCAGCGAAGCGCAAGGAAGAAGAAGCACTGGAGGTTGAGGACTCGAGCGGCGGCGGTATCGTGGATAACACTCGAGGACGGGCAGGACCTACGAATGAATAGGCTGTAATCGGATTACACGACATCTGTTAGCGGAACGAGTCGATCCAAACAGCGGTATCGATATCTGTTACCCTCTGTAATTCGATTCCGTTACATTTTGGTGAACTAAACACCTTGTCAGATCCTGGAGGGAGAGGCAGAGGAGGAGGATATCGTCGCTCGGACTCGGGCTCAGAGGAGAGAAGTGATTAAGAAACCCTAGATTTAAAAAAGCACTCATATTTATGCTGAAAGGCAGGTAGTAGGCCTTGCCAGGGTCTATTGGGCCTCAACTTTTTTGGAGGCGGGGTATTCAAAGTGCTTGCCTCTGAAAGTTGATTTATGGACGCGTTTGCCTTAAGATAACCGCCTCCAAAATAGATTATTTTCCGAGGGGATTGCATTGAGACGACCATCTTCGTAAATCAATGCTACGAGGTGGTTAATTATGACCCCCTTGGTTAATGAAAAATGACTGCCTTCATTAATCTTCGGCATTTATAGAGGCGGTTTAATTTGGCGACCGTCCTCGGTTAATAAAAAGGCACTGCTAGTAGTGTTTTTTCTATATGAGCGAGATTTCAACTAACTCTGATATAGATGATGGGAGGTTCTTAGGGAGTCCCAACGGGCAAACTACGTAACTAGTTGGGCTTACATTTTAGCTGATCTAGATATGATCTAGAGGTGACTTGTGTTACTAATTTTAGTGAAACTGATTAATTTTTTCTTTGAGCAGCGCCTATACATATTACATCAATAATGGTGGAGAGCATCCGTCAGATCAGAAAAAGCTGATTATTTATCTTCATAAATCGGTACGATCATTTTCTAACCCAGACACTGATCAATCCGATTCACTGGCATATTTTAATTTATGTCACTCTCCTGCAGTGCGCGAAGCAGCCTACTGGGTCAGTGCTATGTGGATACTATGTATGTTATCGAATGAGAACTAATGGCTATTACTACAATGACCCTGAAGACAATGTAAGTCGATCTGTCGAACCATATCATAAGCAATTGGTAATTAACAACTGTACCTAATTTTGCCCCTGTTGTTTTGTGCAGCAATGCAGGTCGTATTCAAGTGCCAACCACCGGGATCAAAATGATATTCAAGAATTTTAAGATGATTTTTGCAAGTTCTTGCTAAATGATGTTCTTCGCGAGGGGGCTGCACTCTTCGATAAAAATTCATAGTATGCCCGAGCTACTAAGTTCGCTGATCTTCATGCTAAATGTGAGCACCTCTTCTTTTCATTTTTTCTGTCCTAAAAAAGAATTGGAGTTTTTAATGTTTGGCTCTTATCATGTAAATACTTACATGGCGATTTGCAGTTAATTTATTATGTACATACTTACATGGCGATGTTTGGCGGCTGTGTATTTATGTAGTTAAATTGATCATTTCAATTGGCCTGAAAATTGGTGCGAAAACACGATTTCAAATATGGCGGGAAATCTAGCTTTCAAAAGTTTGAAACTATTTTTTTTTAGAGGAGGTTCGTTTTGTCGCCTTTAAAAATATATCTCTAAGGGCGATTTCATTGCAAAAACCATCGTTGACAAACCTATTATCACGGACGGCTTCATTATATCAACCTCCCTTGAAAATACATAGTTAGATGCGGTTATCTTAATGAGACCGCCTCTGAAGATATATTATTAGAGGTGGTTCTCTTATGTCAACCGTCCCTGAAAATACATATATAGAGGCGGTTCTCTTAGGTCAACTGTCCCCCCTGAAAATACATTTGTAGAGGCGGTTCTCTTATGTTAACCACCCCTAAAAATACATTTGTAGAGGCGGGTTTCGTAACAGAAACAAAAAAATTATCTTCAGGGGACGGTTAAAAGACCGTCGTTATAAATGCAGTATCTTTAGAGTCGGTGGAGCAGTGGCGGTTGGGCGAACCGGCTTTGAAAAACTAATTTAACCGCCCCTAAAGGTGATTTTTGTACCAGTAGAGAGAGTAGAGAACAATGAAACACTACCAACTAGTGAAGCAGTAGTTTCGCACAGTGCCCAACGTATTGTCTCTTGCATGTGCATTCGGCTTCTTTTAGGGGACTCCCTAACCAACCAAGAAACTAAGTGGTTTCTATGTTCATTCATTAAGCTGCCATCTAAAGGCAGTCTCAATGGTGAATTTCATCTCTAAGTTTCCAACACATGAAACTTTAATATGAAATGGGTCTATCCTATAGTGTAAAGTTTTATGACACGATTTATTCTCTTATTTTACTATTTACGTGTCCCACGTGTCCCTATCATCTTTCTTCCTGAAGAAGAAAAAGTTAGATGAAACCAAATAAAGGCCGGCGTTTTCAATGTTTTATAAACTGTGGGAAAATGTTTCGTAGGGATGAAACTTTTTCCTTCTATCTACTCCTAGTTTCAAAAAGCTAATGTGGCACCCTATTTAACGTGCTTTAAACTCCCATGAAACCTCACTTAGACTAGCCTAAGCAAAATGATGATGTGGCATTGCAATTAAAGAAGAAAGAGGAGGAAATGGTTTCTTAGATAAGAAACTATGTCTATATAAGAATCAAGACATGGAGAGGTGTGATTGGCAGATGACTGAGAGAGAACATATTTAATTGGCGAAGAACTATTCTATAGAAACTATACATTGAGAACATAATTTTTATGTGTAGTGTCTAAATGATGCATAGAATCTATATGTAGTTTTTATCATTAGGATTGTCCTTATTTTACCTGATGCTTCCTTTATTTATTATTTTGCTGCCAGCTGAGGCCGCCCTTACGCTACCCCAACAAGCTAGCTTAGAGCACCTGCAGTGTTGCCGCAAATCGAACCATGAAAGGAGAAAATCGAACCGTGAATAGTGGAGCAAACGTACCATAGATGTCAGATGAAAAATCGGATCATGCATACGGGCCCAGAGTTAAAAAATGTTTCTTACACGGATGATGCCTCTGTCACCGCCATGCACTTGGCCATGAGAGTGGATATATAAATATGATTTTTTTCTATGTACATGGGCTCCATCAATCGATGTCCGATGCTAGAGAGCTGCCGAACTAAACTTCAATCGAACCATACTATTTGCTTCAACACTGGAGATGCAATGAGCTAGCGTACTGCTGACATGGAAGAGGAAGACACAAAACAAGAGCTAGTCTCGCACGAGACCCCATATGGTCACCCTGTCATAACTTGAGTTCTCATGCTCTGATGTTATATTTGTTTTATGTTTTTTCATGTTTCTCTCTTACACATCAGCTGGCTTTTTCAAAAGACGGTTGCGGATGCCGTATACGCACAGAGAGAGATTGAGGACCACGGAATACGAAACTTTTTATTTTCGGATGCCAGATACAATTGGCTTTGTTCGGGCTGGCTAGATTGAATGGCTAACTGGCTGATTGTTGTGAGAAAAAACACTGCTGAATGGTTGACTGATGTAATAGACCCCACGTTTTTCAGAAAATATATTTAAAAAAAGACTCCACAATACAAATGGCTCCTCTTACTTAGATTATTATTCTTAGAATTTAGTGGGGATTGTTGGAATTTTGTTAGTCTTGTCCTAATTTTATTCAATTAATAATCAAATAGATTTTAAGGTTGACGATTGTTGGCGGAGGGTATCTGCGCTCGGACGGAGCGAGAGTACCTTCGCTCAACAGGTTAGGCCAAGGTCACTCGATGACGGAAGCGTGAATAATAACACTCGTAAGCAATAGATGTTCTGGGAAATAAATGATGGCTCTGTTCGCTGGAGCTGATAAGCTGAGCTGATTTTGTCTGTTGCTGATTTTTTGTGAGAGAAAAACACCGTTCCAGAACTGAAAAATAAGCGCTTTTTTAGACGAAACGAACAGGGCCGATGTCCACCAACCATTTGTATTGTAGTTACAACACTATTTATAGACTCCAGTACTGGCTCCTAAGCGAATTACATGGAGATCCCTTTAAAGAGAGGGAATATTCCCAGGATATCCCTGGATTTAACTACGCCTTTCAAGGGTAACCGGGTAACTTCCTCGCCTTACCTCAATTGCCCACTTGTTTGTCATGTAGCAATATGAACGATGCGCCAACTCTGATCCTTGATGCACTCCCTCTGGACCTTCGCTCGATGGCCTTATGCGTCGCCAGGGCGGCCATGGACCTTTGCTTCCTTTAAGATCTTCGCTTGAAATGGCGGAGTCTTCGCTACCGGAGCGAAGGTGGCCCTAGGCCTTTGTAAGCCGGGCGAAGGCTCCTTCCAGAACTGGGGAGCCAGCGAAGACTTTGCCTGGTTCAAGGCACTGTTCCCCGTCGGTGTCGTCAACCGAAGGTCACTTCCCACTGTTTGCTCCAGGGCCTCTTCGTCCTGACAATTACCTGCACATTGGTTAGTGAAAGCTTTGGGTCCGAAGGCGGCGCGATCGACCGAGCCTAGCCTTCGCCTGCCCTGTTACAACAACGATGATGGTTATGGCGGATGGTACCATTAACTCCTGTAGATATAGCTGCGGTTATTACCTGTAACTGATGACGCCTTCATGATGACCGGGTTCATCGTTACATACTCTTTGCCTTCAATCTCCCGTGCCTACAAGCTAGAGAGGTGCTCGCCTTGTCTCGCGCGTGAATACACAGATTCAATCATTGTTTACTTGAGTTGCTTGCAAGTTTTCCGTTCCGATAATCCGATCCTCTAAGTACACGAAGGATTGAAGACAATGCCACCGGAACCATATACTCCTCTGTGTCACTGGTACATAAAAGCTCAGCACTGACGATTCTAAACATATTTCTACAGGCGTTTTTTCGAACCGTTGACACTAAGGGCCAGTAGAAATCAACTTTTTATACTGGCGGTTGTCTGTGAACCGCTAATATAAATGGATTTGTACTGGCGGTTTACGTAAGAAACCGCCTGTACTAGTCGTTTCGCGAAAATTAGGTTTTAAAAATAACTAAACAAAAAAATAAATCTAGGAAGGGACCCACCGGCCAGCGCCAACAAAATTCGCAAGCTATATGGCCGGTGGGATTCGAACCTATGACCTCAGCCTCGCATATGGCCCTCCCTACCACTACATCACACTCTTATTTATGTCTAAAATAGAGTCTGATTCTCCACATATTATAACGAACGATGGAAAACTGACTATTTGAGGATCTAAACGAATTCAAATAAAAAGTTGTCAACTACAAAGTGATTTAAATTTTCGAGATCTACAACTTTTGTTCAGAGTGTTTCTTCATACGAGGCTTTTTTCAAAATTTTAAATTTTAAACTTTGACCGTAATTATCAGCAACAATATGCTTTTAAATGAAAAAGTTTGAACTATAAAGTTTCATAACTTTTTGAGATTTATAACTTTCATGTAGACAGTTTTTCTATTTACAGTCATTTGAAAAATTGAAAATTTAAAATTCACACCCATTTCTATAGGCGGGTTGTCAAGAAAACAGGCGGTTTTCTTAACAAACCGCCTGTAGAAATGGCTGCCGACACTAGAAATCGATTTCTAGTGGCGGTTTTGTTAAGAAACCGCCTGTACAGATAGGTGCATTTCTAGAAATCGATTTTTAATGAAGGTTCATAATTGGGATCCACCATTTTATTTGAAAAAAGTCTACATCACCCCCTGAACTTTGATACCTGGAATACTTAACCCCCTAACCTACAAAACCGGTGTTCCTACCCCCTGAACTTTTAAAACCGGTCAAATAACTCCCTGGAGCGGTTTCGATGGGTGGTTTTACAGACATGGCACTGCTCTTCCTCTCTCTGTACCTAGTTTTCTCTCCCAGACAGGTAGGGACCACCTGTCATCTCGTTGAAGAGGGATTTCGCGAACAGGAGGTCGGGTGACTCGCGCAGCTACGGCCGCCGCGCCCCTGCCTTCTTCGCACCGGAGCCACGCGCGCTCGCGCAGCTACTGCCGCCCGCGTGGCACCACGCTGCCGAGGCCGCCGTGCTAGAGCCCTGGACGGCCCTACCGCCAAAGCCTCGTGCCGGTCGTGCGCTAGGTTGGGGTCGGGCGGGGTGCGCGTGGGGAGGCGAGAGCGGCCGGGTTCAGACTCGCTGCCGCGTCCGCCGTCGCACGGGGGTCCTGCCCGCGCGGTCCCCCTCCCCCTCCTGGTCCTCGTGCACGCCACGGCCAGGTTCGAGCTCACCGCCGCAGTTGGATTCGCGCTTGGTGCCGCAGCCGCGCTGCAGACCTGCGACGCCCGCCCACGCGCTCCCCTTTCTCCTCCTCCCGATCCTTGCGCTCGTGGCGGTCGGGTTCGCGCTCACTGTCGTGGCCGTCATCGCGCGGCGGATCTGCGACGCTCGCGGACTCCGTGCAGCGGTGCATCGGCGCATCGACAAGGGCGACGGCCATGAGCAGCAGCAATGGGAGAAGAAGGGGGGTTGGGACGGGAGGGCAGGAGCAGCAGCATCTGCTTTTCTCCTCCTTGCTGTCCGCTCGACCAGCCGTGCCTGGAGGCCGCCGCACGGCAGCCGCTCCACGGCACGCCGCCGGAGGCACCATCACCGGTGCCCTGCTGCCGCCAGCGCTCTGCGCCTCCTTCTTCCACTCGCTCTGGCCGGCTGCTGCGCCTCGTCCGCGCACTCGGGATCTGGCACCGCCGCTTGGGACGCGGTCCGCCAATGTGTGCGGAACGGCGACATCAACCGCGCCCGCGCTTCGCCTCGTGCTGCCGGTGGGTGATGATAGGTGGTCCCCACCTGTCGATGAAAGAAAACTTGGGTAGAGAAAGAGAAAGAGCAGCCACCCTGTCATTTTGTGCCAAGTTGGACTGCCACCTAGGCAAAACCACCCACCCAAACCGTCCCAGTGGGTTATTTGACCGGTTTTCAAAGTTCAGGGGGCAGGAAAACCGGTATTGTAGGTTGGGGGGTTAAGTATTCCGGGTATCAAAGTTCAGGGGGTGATGTAGACTTTTTCTATTTTATTTTTAGTGGCGCTTGTAAACTAAAACCGCCTGTAAAAATAATTATATAGCGCCTATGTAGAGCTTTTCTGTACCGGTGACCTGCTCGGGTATGCCCGATGATCAGATTGTTTTGAGCATCTAACGCCATTATTGCTCGTTGCCAATCCGATAGATGACTTCGTATTCTTCCCCATCAATATTCCAAGGATTATAGCGCGAACACCATCCTGTATCGATTGTGACCCATCAAGGAACAACCCTCGACTAGTGTGTTTGGAGCCACCGGTGACTTGAACATGGAATCCTCTGTAGGGTATATGGGTATATTTCTAATTTTAAGGTAGTTCACACCTGTAAATTTTTGTTGTTACAAATTTACTGCTATTTATTATGCAGCAGATTGAACTAAACATGAAAATACCTAAATTTCTAACACCCTCTCTGTACACAAATCGTTTAACAGGAATCCGTCACGCGCTAGCGTCGGTTTTCTTTAGCCCTCTCTTCCAATTGAGATTCCAATGTTGGGTAGCGCAAACGTAGATTGATGGGGACGCCCATATAGCCTAAGGGCCAGCCCGCCAGGAGACGGAGTGCCATCTATTTCAACACCTAATATATAATTTAGTAATAATAATAATGATAGTTGTCATCCGGCGAAAGGATCATCGAAAGTGTTTGTTCAATAAATGAGTATTTGCCGGTGATGCATGCATGCACCCATGACCCATGGACGTGCGTCGTCAACAAAGTGGGTTTGATGGAGTTATTAGAAGTCTCCGGGTAGATATGGGCAGCAGACACAGCAAGGGCCAAGGGGTGATCAACTTGTAACAGCATTAACTCTTTAAGTCTGCAAAGCCGGTGCCAGATTTTGGTAGCTCCTTCATCACTCCACTAGCTAACAGCGGCTCTTAACTTCTGCACATCCGGTATCCGAATGCTTGGATTCAACTCCACCGACGATCACCTGTAACTGTTGTAATCGATCCTATATAAACCTAGGACGGACCCTCTTTCATCAACATCCATCCACTGCTACCTAGTTAAGTCCTTTGAGCTCGTTAGAAGGAAGAACAAGCCAAACTTCCATTTGCGATGGGGGCTCTGCTTCGCGGCCTGCTTGCCGGCATCTGCGCCGTCCTGTTGGCGGCAGCGGTCGCCCATGGTGCGGAGCCCAAGACGGCGTCAATGGTCGTCGGCTTGGCCAAGTGCGCCGATTGCACCAGGAAGAACATGAAAGCTGAGGCGGCATTCAAGGGTGCGCTGATATAATTTATCCAACCATTTGCAATTTTGCATTTCGCTGGGCAATCTTATTATTATTTTATTATACTGAGATTTCTTGAAGAGAAAAATGTTTACCTGACGATAGGTTTCCACTTTTATTTTCTGCTCGTGCCCGGTCTATCTCTTGCTTTGTCCGTTCAGGCCTTCAAGTTGCTGTCAAGTGCAAGAACGCCGACGGCATCTTCGAGACCAAGGCCCTCGGCAAGGTTGACAACTCCGGCGCCTTCAACGTCCCCCTCGCGGCCGACCTCCTCCGCGACGACGGCGAGATGAAGCAGGATTGCTACGCGCAGCTCCACAGCGCAGCCAACCATCCATGCCCCGGACAGGAGCCGTCTTGGATCGTCAGGCCAACCAGCGACGACGATGACCAGAAGATGAAGAAGACCTTCGTCGCAGTCGGCGGCAAGGTGCACTACCCATCCAAGGAGTGCGCCTCTGCTTTCCTCGTCTACCATTTCTTCAAGAAGCACCTCTTGCACAAGAAGCCCATCGTGACGATCCCTCACGCCCACAACAAGCCGGTGCCGATGACGACGCCTGTGCCGGTGTACCACTCGCCCGTGCCGGAGTACAAGCCACCACACCCGACGCCGACTCCGATCTACCATCCTACAGCTGAAGCTGAGCACAAGAACCAGAACCCCGAGACGGACCCTGAGAAGTTCAAGAAGCTCCTCCCCTTCATCAAGAAGAACCCCTTCTTCTTTCCCAAGTTCCCCAAGTTCCCTCCTCGCAAGGAGGAGATCAAGGCGTAGAATGAAAGATGAGTGATGGTGAGATACGGAGACCAAGTGTACTCCGTTCGTCTGCATCCACTGTTGTGTAGTAGTGCCTGTTGCGACTTGCATGGATCATCATTACCTCTTTTTCTTTCTTGACAGTGTTTGTCAGCTCTCACAGGCCAGGCCTCCCGCTAATATAAATAAAACCTTTGTTCTCAGCACGCAGACCTCGATGCAATTACCTTAAATTGTCCATTCTGGGTTGGGAGAAAGATTTTTTTTTTAGTATATGTACAATGGTATTTAGACTGGACTTGCGAACGCCTCTGCAAGCCTTTGTAGCAATGAAGAGAGAAGATTTGGTGAGATTTCACAGAAGTGTCATAGTCCAGAACGGCATTGAGATAGAACTCTGCCATACTATGCAACATGTTCGGATTGGAACATGCAAAGGGATATTGCTTGCTCTTCAATACCAGGGTACAACACATTTGTATGCTGTCATGTGTGGAACCGAAATCTGGGTAAAAAGGTGTCATCGCAGCATGGAGAGATTATAAATGAAAGTCACTATTAATCTAAACATAAAACAACATTTGAGGAATTGGTGGGTAACATGTGCTCCGGAGGGTCATTTCCAATCTTAGCAGACTAGCAGTGCCGTTCTCTACCTTCCAGGTTGTGAGTTAGCACATGATGAACCATATTACCCACCCTGCACAAAGCAGATCGTAAATTGTTTTTTTTAGGAACAGGAGGGGTTGAGCACCCCTACTGGAATTTATTAAAACAAATGGATGTTAAAATTACAAGGCTCAGGCCCAAAAGGAAGCAATCAGGAAACAAAGAACGTGACAAGAAAAAATAACATAAGCATAGTACAAAGGCAATTCGCTAGCTCTAGTGAAGTGTTTGCAGCCATATATCAATTTGTGGATGAAGACGTTGCTTTGCTCTAAGAATAATCAGTGCAAGTTCTTTCTTGAAGATTTCTCTGCATCTCGAGACTGTATGGAGAATGCTTCTGAAGATTAAATCATTTCTCATGGTTCAGATCGCCCAACACATTATCACAATTATCTCCATGAAGAAAGGCAATTGCACTTGGCTTTTGATATCTGCCACGAAATCCTTGATTTCCACACTGTTGAGAGGAAAGATATTCAATGATGCCCAGCAGCTGATCGAAAATGGACAATTAAACAGGAGGTGAACAATGTCCTCCTGCAACCCCAAAGAACAAAGTACAAAGTTGTAGTCTGACAGATGCATATGTTTTCGCTGAAATAGATCTCGAGTACTTAGTCGATCATTAAGAACTAGCCAGAAGAAAAACTTTCTTTTTTTTGACAAGAAGAATGCCAAAGCCATCTGAAAGAGGGGTGAATTTCTCTATGACCAATGCAATGTCTGTATGCCTTTCTAGAAGAAAAAGTAGATGATCCCCAAATGTAATTCCAAGAATCCGGCGTGTCTTCCCAAAACAGAGTTTGCAAATCACTGATCAGTTGAATGTACTGATCATATGCTTCAGCAAACATTGGTAACTAGAAATTATCATGGAATGTATCTGAGTTCCATGCTTCAAAAATCGACATGAACTTGTTATTTGCATAAGACAACAACGGAGGGAACAGAAGACTATAGACTCTACCATTCCAAAGGTCATGCCAAAGCAAGCATGATCTTCGATCCTTAATAAAGACCAAAGCAATTCCTTTGAACTGTGTCAACTACTTAAGAATGTCTCTCCAACAGAAAGATCCTCTAAAAGTTATTTCTGGGATTGTTTGAATAGTACTTGTTCCATACTAAAGAGATCCACGGAACCTGCACCTGATTATAAAATTTGTGCAGATGCTTCATTAGAAGACATTCGTTCTGAATCGAGAGATTAATAACCCCAAGCCCACCTTCTTGCCTAGGCAGAGTTACCATTCGCCAGGCTACTTTTGGTGGTTTTTATAATTAATATCTGACCCTCTCCATAAGCAATGCTTTCTAATTTTATCAATCTGCTTAATAACAGTCCTGGGGAGAAGGAAGCAACTCATAGCATACATGGGCAAAGCCGTTAGGACTGCATTTGTGAGCTCTAGTCTTCCAGCCTCACTGAGAAATGAAGAAAAGGCCACCAATCTTTTTTCACACTTATTTACGATATGCCAGAAATCTGCTACTGAATGTTTGACCAAAATGAGAGGCAGCCCCAAATAAGTAAAGGGTTTAAACAGCCAAAAGCATTTGCAAAAAGATCTAGCCTTTCATCAGAAATATTAATTGGAACCATCATAGATCTATGGAAGTTTACTTTGAGTCCCGAATACTCAGCAAATGAATCTAAGATTTCTCTTGGAACCATGAGTAAATCAATATCCCCTCAAATAAAGATTAAAGTGTCATCTGCATGATGAATAATTGGGAAATCTGAATCACTATTAAGAGGCACTGGAAGCCTGAGTCTTTGATCTATTCTCTCTTTGTTAAGGAGAGTTTGAAGAAAATCTGTAGCCAAAATAAAGAGCAACGGTGAAAGAGGATCCCCCTATCTGACACCTCTTCTGCAGTGGAAAGTTTTCCCTAGCACTCCATTTAACAACACTGAGGAGGTCCTTGAAGTGAAAATAAGATTCATACATTGTAGCCACTTTGCAGGAAAATGTTTATGTTCCATCACCTCAAGCATAAAGCTATGTTCAACTTTGTTGAAAGCCTTTTCCAAATCCAGTTTAAAATAAGAATCTCTTGTTTAGACTGATGACAAGAATGTAAATACTCAAGTGCCCAAGCAATACAGTCTTGAATACTTGAATACTTCTATGTCTGATAAAGCCATAATATTTTTGTGAAGAAGAGTAGACAGAAAAACTTGAAGCCGATTGGCTAGTTACTTGTAATGATCTTTACTGAAATATTCAAGAGGGAGATGGGCCTATAATCCGATAGGCTCATGGCAACCTCTTTTTTTGTATCAGGGTGATGTAGGAACCATTTATACTTTGGATGCAGAGAGATCCTTCAAAGAAAGACTGACAGAGCTTATAGAAATCATGCTTAATGATCAACCAACAATGCTTAACAAAATCCGTGTGAAAACCATCAGGACCTAGAGATTTGTTACTAGGCATGTTTTTAACAATATTGTCCACTTCCAGACTAGTAATGGGAACTATTAATTAGACAGGTCTGGTGGAGTGTCATAGTAGAGAGCTAGGTTGTAATTGAAGGCAGTGAAATTAGAGGACCCCAATCTTTCTTTAAAGAAATGTCAAATAAGTTCTTCCTTGGCTTTATGGCCAGAGATGAAACTGCCTTGATGATCTTCAATTTGAGTGATGAAGTTTCTTCTGAACTTGACTGTAGCATTATCATGAAAAAACTTTGTAGTTGCATCTCCTAAGGTGGCCTATTTAATTATCCCTCTCTGCTTCCAATAAGCTTTTTGCTGCTGCAAAAGAGAGATCAATTTGTCCTACAATAAGGAATGAAAATTCCATTCTACCACATTGAAGTCTCTAAATTCCTCCAACATATTCAGAAAAGAAATGATTAGCTTCTTTACATTGCTGATATTTTCTTTCAAAGTAGAGAGGTTTTGTTTCCAATCTTTGAGAGTAGCCCGAAGGTTCTTAAACTTGGCAGTAACAATTTTAGCAACATCCGAGTGGTTAGAGCACCTCCAACAGATGTGCTATATTTGTTTGCTAAGCTATATTTGGATTTTTACAAAAAAAATTAATCTCCAACAAATATGCTATCTAATTTTCTAAAATACCAAGCTGGCTATCCCTTAATTCTCGGTCGCCATAGATAGCAGACCGACTGCGCTCGCCATCTGCCGAATTCCCTTGCAAGATTGGCTCCCCGTGCGGTGGAGGTTTCCTTTCGCGCGCACTGAAGTTTTCCGTCGTGAGCGTCTGAAGGCGCCGCCCTTCGTTGCCCCAGCTCATGTGTCGCGTCCTCACCTCCCCAGCCTCGTCAACGCCGCATCAAAACAAGCGCATGTTAGTTTGATAGCATGCCTAGCTGAGGGTCTAGCTGCTTCTGACGAATCTCAGCTTGCATATCGGATTTATTAATGTTCTTACATGAACCATGTTATCTATGTTATCCACTAAAGGAGCTGCTTCTGAAGTTTGCACCATCACATATATATGTTAATGTCATGAACAATATATCTGTAGATATAGGTCTAAAAACTAATACAAAATGCTTTGATGTTATGATAAACCTATAGGGTAGCGCAGCCCGTCGCCACCAAGATCAGCGTTTTGTGCTGGTGACGAACACGAAGGCGATGTCTCGCTTGAGCCCATGATGCACAGAGATTATTCTATTTCTATTCACGCAAGGAGTAGAGCCGCAGGAGTAACATCACTGTGGATAAGTTCGAGGGAATAGGTCTGTGGTAGTTGGTGACGTGGCAGTTTTTTTTAATACAGAAGATGAGACTAGCAAGGCTGTTGTAGAACTCAACTTTTTTTTAGGACTTCTATATTTTACAAAATAGCTAAACTATGAAATTTGGCAAGTACTTTTAGCTAAACTGTTGGAGTTGCTCTTAAAAGGGGTGAACCAACCAAGCTGCACTTTCTGCACTAATTGATCATGATTCAACCAGAAATTTTCGAATCTAAAAATAGAACCTTTTGGGATAGCAGTTGAAATATCAACAACATAAGGAACATGGTCAGAAGTTTCCATAGCCAGAGTAGAAACAATAGTGTTTGGATAACTTATTATCCAATTGGGAGAATTAAAAAACCAGTCTAGATGCTGGAAGAGAGGTGGGTGGTGCTTATTGGTCCAAGTAAACCGCTGGCCTTTGGATTTCAATAAGGCCCAAAGAGCTTTTTGCCTCACTAAAAAGAAACATTTCTGCTATGTCTGTGCCCGACCTATTTCTATCAGACGGATTCAAATAGCCAATCCACAATATTAGAAACTTGTATATCTTTAAACCACTGAATAAACTCCCGTTTGCCAGTATAAGTGCAGGGAGCATAGATGTTTGTTAGCAAGAAAGTATCATTATTATGGACAGAATTCAAAAAAACAGTGGTTGCATAAGCATTTTGGAGCAACAAAGAGCCATGGAAAACAGAACTTTTCAATAATACCCCTCGAGACATTCACTGTGTTCGGTTGGCTGGATTGTACGGCTGACTGGCTGATTGTTGTGAGAAAAAAACACTGCTGAATGGCTGGCTGATGCTGGCTGATAAGTTCAAGCGAATAGAGTGATTGTTAGAGGGAAGAAACTCAAAACAGTCAAAGGAGGGTGGGCAGAATTATCAAATAAGAGCCTGATCAAAATTATGACATAAATTCTAATAGTGCTTACATTATTTACAATTAGCTTTTCTTATCTTTTTTGTTCATGTTATTATTGTGATTCTTTTTTCTGCCCTACGAATTAGATTGATAGGGTGAATGTTAAAGACCTAGGCTAATTAATTTTATTCCTTTTTTATCAAAAATTCAGTGTTCTTTTTTTTTTTTTTTTACATTTCTTTTGCATCGTAACACAACTTCTCTTTAGTTTTTATAATATACTCGGTAACGGCTAAATCACCGCTTAGCGACCTTGGGCAGCCGCCATGGCTCATTAGCAAAGTGCAAAAGGGTTTTATATTTGTACAAGAGGAAAACACTATAATTTTTCAGATAAATATTTCTACATAATTAGAATCGTTCAGACATATATAGAAATTTATAACTCTACCACTGTATATGTTTTAACTGTGCATGTATCTCTTCATAGGTTATCGTCGGTTATCGGTTTGAATGACCGCTTGTATAAATTATGGCTCCGCCCCTATATCTATGGATTGGAGCCCCTATGTTAGGGATGAAAACTTTTAGAAACAATATAACTAAAATAAACTATTTTCTGTTCTATTGGTGCTTTAACGCCTGTGACTATCGGATACAAACAAAAAAAAAATACAAATGGGGATGTTACAACTAGGAACTCAAGACGTACGTGGGCTAATGAAGTGCAAATTTAATTCAATTCATTCATTCATCGGTGGCTAACAAGGGTTCATCATTTCTGCTAAACATAACTATATGCAAGCATCAAATGTTTTTTTCAGGCCTGATTGGTTGACTATTGAAATTTGAAATTCTAAGGATTCGGCAAGTCAAAAGTTACGGGAAAAACTATAAAAAATGTGATAAGGCAAATATGACAAATTAATAAATTTTACTATCTACCTAAATTCTCCGTCCATTTCAAATTATAAGTCATTTCAAAAATTTTAAGAGTGATCGAATATGATAGAGAGAAATATGAAGATTTATGACACTAAACAAATATACTGTAAATACATTAGTTGAACAATTTAATGATACTTAGTTGATATTATAAATATTATTAGCTTGTTATATAAACTTAGTTAAAGTTAAGATTTCTTAACTCTTTAAGATTTTTAAAATGCCTTATAATTTAGGATGTATAGAGTACTAGTTAAAATTTTAGCTTTTCAAATTTTTAAGGTGGTAAATTTTAGTAGTCAGTCGATGAGACCCATTAGTCCATAGTAGACGACCACCACACGCCGGCCTCACCCTCTCGGCGCGTCGCTCCACTTCTCCCTCGTTGGAATCTCCAGAGAAACCGCGATGAACAGGCCGAGTCCACGGCCAGGCAGCGCACGACCCCGTCCGCCGGCCCCACCAACCTCTGTTCCGGCCCCACCCGCTGACCGCACGGTAGACCCAGCCGCCGCCCCGGTGCAGGTCCAGCACGGCAGACACCACTCCTCCAGCTCCAACCGCAGCCGCAGCAGCGTTGTCTTCGGCCGCTCCTCTCTTCCCCAACCAAACCCACCACTACCAACCATCCCCAAAACCCCAAGAGGAATCCTCCAAATTCGCCCTGCTCCCTCGCAGATCGCACCATCCGCGCGCGTTTCCATCCAATTCCACCCGCAGGCCCCGAGCACCCAAGCCAAGGCGCCGGTTTCTTCGCTTGTTTGATTGGGGAGGGGAGATGGGGGAAGGGGTGAAGGAGATGCTGGCTCCGCCGATCCAGCTGGCCGACGAGGTCGCCAAGCAGTGCGCTGCCGCGCGGAGCTTCCGTGCCGAGTGCGCCGAACTCAAGGCCCGCGCCGACAAGCTGGCGGCGCTGCTGCGGCAGGCGGCCCGAGCGCCGGAACTCTACGACCGCCCCGCCGCCCGCATCTTGGCCGGCGCCACCCAGGCACTCTCCAGAGCCTCCGCCCTCGCCGCCCGGTGCGCCCGGGGCCACCCGCGCCTGCGCAGCCTCTTCACGCTCGGCCCCGCCGCCGGCTTCCCCCGGGCCGTGGCGGCGCTCGACACGGCGCTCGAGGACGTCGCGTGGCTGCTCCGCATCTCCTCGCCTGGCGCTACCGGCGACGGGGACGACGACTCGCTCCTGGGCCTCCCCAACATCGCGCAGAACGAGCCCATCCTCTTCTTCATCTGGGACCATGTCGCGCGCCTCCACACGGGCTCCCCCGCCGCCCGCGCTGACTCGGCCGCCAACCTCGCATCGCTCGCCCGCGACAGCCAACACTTCGCCAAGCTCATCATCGAGGAGGACGGCGTGCCGCCGCTGCTCAAGCTGCTCAAGGACGGCACCGACGACGGCCAGGAGGCCGCCGCACGCGCCCTGGGCTTCCTGGGTTGTGACGCCGAGAGCGTGGACAAGCTCGTGCAGGCCGGGGTTTGCTCCTCCTTTGCTGCCGCGCTCAAGGAGCCGCCCATGCGCGTGCAGGCTGCAGTGGCAGAGGCCATCGCGTCCCTGGCTGACCAGAGCTCCACCTGCCAGGACCTTTTCGCGCAGAACAACGCCGTCCGGTACCTTGTCGGGCACCTTGCTTCCGGGACTATCCAGGAGCACAGCCGGTACTCTGTCGGCTCCAGCAGCTCCAAGAACAGTGCAGCCGCCGCTGCCACAAAACAGCAGCCCATGAAGTCGCTCCACTCTGTGGTGCTGGCCAAGACGCACAGCATGCGCCACAGCGGTACCTCCAGTGGTGGTGCCTGATGAGCTGCCAATGATGTCCAATGGCACACCAGGAGGTGATCAGGACATGAAAAGGAACCCCCAAATGCAGTCCGTGGTACACTCGGCTATGGCTGCCAAGACAAGCATAAATGGCTCATTGGTTCCGCCGTTCAGGCCTCAGCTGGGCACCAGTGGCTCCAGTGGCCGCGGTGCTCGTGAGGTGGAGGATCCTGAAACCAAGGCACATTTGAAAGCTATGGCGGCAAAAGCTTTGTGGAAGCTTGCTCATAACCATTTGGGTGTGTGCAAGAGTATTACAGAGTCACGTGCGCTACTGTGCTTTGCTGTGCTCCTTGAGAAGGGTGATGGCGATATGGGCACTAATGTGCAGTACTTCTCAGCAATGGCCATTATGGAAATTGCCCGTGTCGCTGAACACAGTCTCATGCTGCGGCAATCAGCATTCAAACCAAGCTCCCCAGCAGCCAAGGCTGTTGTTGATCAGCTGCTTCGTGTTGTCCACAGGGGTGAATACGATGCATTGCTTCGCCCATGCATCACTGCCCTTGGCTGTCCTTGCTCGTACCTTCACAGCAAGTGAGAACAGGATAGTGGCCCCTCTTGTGCAGCTTCTCGATGAGCGTGAGCCTCCGGTCATAAAGGAGGCTGTTGTTGCGCTCACCAAGTTTGCTTGCACTGAGAACCACCTACATGTGAATCACTGCAAGGCCATTGTTGATGATGGCGGTGCGCGCCACCTTGTTCAGCTTGTCTACCTTGGCGACGAGGTGCAGATTGAGGCGCTCATACTACTCTGTTACATTGCACTGTATGTGCCTGAGAGCGAGGAACTCGCACAAGCTGGTGTGCTGGCCGTGCTGCTTTGGGCATCAAAGCAGGTTCAGATGGTGCAGGACACGCGTGTTGAGGCATTGCTTCCAGAGGCCAAAGGGAGGCTTGAGCTATTCCAGTCCAGGGCCTCCAGGTGATGTTGGAGACAGGATCATTGGGCATCAGTTAGCAGTTCTTCATTGCAATTTGTAATTAGAGTAGAATTACTTCCATCATCTGTAATTGCTTTGTGAGGTATGTTACATTTTAGGCTGTACATATGAAGTCATCTGTTTGTCTATGAAATTGGTTGGGGTTATTGAATTATAAATTATAAATTCATGAGACATTGAAACATAACATACTGGCAATGAATTTTTTCTGTCATTTATATCTTCTACGAGTTAATGCAAAACTACAACTGTTCTGACTATAGCATCAACTATAGTTCCTAGTGTCCGTTTCACAAAATCACAGCTACCTGTGCGCTCACTGCAAGGAACTACAGCTTTTATAAAAATTGTAATGGGACAGTGTGTCGACTCTAATGGGATTGCTACTGCAGTATTAGGCTTACAGGGTGGTTCCATGCTCCTGTTCTGTTACGGTTTTCTAGCGGTTGTAGTTTCTTTTTAGTTGTTATCAAGGGCACCAGTAGCTATGCATCATGATCGGCACCATAGTTGTGGTTCCTTGTTACAATGGTCAGGATAGTTGTAGTTTTGTAAATTAATGCTATATCTTATTTCTCAAAATTTACAGTATTATGACATGAATTCAACATGGTTCAGAAATTTCACTTTCGAGTGTGTTGACCAAGGTCAACGAGAAATTATAGGCTTATAGCTGCATAATTCCTTGAAAATTGTTTGTAATCAAAACCAGGCCACGTTTACTGGTGGTGCTGCATCTGTGAAAGTGTGATTGTTTGAAATACTAGCAGTATATTTTGCTAGTCGAGATTGGACAAATGTTGATAAATAAAAGTTCTGTAAGTATTTTAGAGATCTTCTACTTGTTCATCGGAATTGGATTTGTCGAATTTTCAAAAAAATTCTGTTTGTTCCCCAACAATGTTCTCATCATGTTTGCGCTTGTTCCTTTGTAACCCTGTCTGAAGTTATCATAGAAACAGATTTTGCTTATAGTAGTTATATTTAGAACATCATTTTCAGTAGGGAAAATCAGCAATTAAGTGGTATCCTGGTAGGCATAATATGGTCTCTGCATTTGCAGCGTTTATTCAATGCAATTATGCATACTAGAGCGGTAGAGCCCACATGTTGCTGTCAAAATTTCAGTCTTTAACTAGTTTGAGAAATTATTATGGAAGAAGACCATACTGTTGACTGAAATAAACTTGAGCAATCATTCTATGGAACAAAATCCAAACTGTAAGTATTCTGGTTTTGAATATTGATATTTCTACTTGTTCCTTTTTGCTTTTGTTTATGTTCAATCAGAAACTGGATGGTAGGAAGAAAATAAGTCCCATGAGCCATCTATGTTTTTTTGGCTTTCGTACAGATTTACATTATGTGATGAAAGTTTATATATGTGAATAATAGTAGTACAGTTACTCCAGCATCATCAAACCAAATAGTTGACAAACTTTATTTATTCCTTAGAGTATTTGTAGCTGTCTTGCGTATGTTTTGTTCCGTTCAGATTTGGCCAATTGGTTCTTCAGGCCTGCTTTGATCCTAAAATGAAAAAAGACACAAAATTAGGCCAGTAGAAGCAATGATAACAGGAGATTTCTAATGCTTAATCTATGTATTTTGCGCCTAACTACCAGAGGTTTGAAAATCTAACAATTTTATTTTTATGCAGTTGAGTTGAGCAATTCTTGCTCTTGACTCCAGTTGCTGAGTTGAAGATTGTTTTGGTATCCTAGTGGCAAGTTGCGCTAGCCTTGTAAATATCCTGTGCCGTTTATACTTGTCTGATTGATGATGGAATATTATCTGACCATGGTCATGCCACGTGGGAACACCAGGTGACTGACATTGACATGCGGGACCCACTCTGGTTACTGCCGTTGGCGGGGCAGCATGTCATCATTGCCAGCGTCGTCCCTATATGAGCATTGACCAAGCCAAGCTACTCACCGCAGCCCTTAGGGATGTTGGCTGCGTTCGGTTGAGCTTATAAGTGCTTATTTTTCAGCACTTCAACAGTATTTTTCTCTCACAAGATTTCAGCACTTTTACAGCACTTCAGCGCTTTTCTACAGCACTTTAGCTTCACCGAACGGAGCTGTTGACGCCGCACAGTTTGGTAACGTAGAACACCTTGTCCAGGCTTAGTTTCTTCATGGCTTCGGGGGAGCCCAGATAGTCGCAGATGCAGGATGCATGGGCATCTGTGGCCCTGATGGTTGTGCAGCAGATGGAGGCTGCTGGGCCCCTCCTTCTTGACGAACTGCTTGCAGCTGCGCCACAGGGCGTCAATGTCACTTGCTAAGGGTGGACGAAAAGCTCGTAGGTCGGTAGCTCGCTCGACTCGGCTCGTTAATGGTTCGGCTCGACTCGGCTCGTTTATATTTTTTAACGAGCTGAACCAGCATTTCTGCTCGTTTAGTTAACGAGCCAGCTCGCGAGCTCGCTCGAGCTGGCTCGCGAGCCTAACGAGCCAAAGTTGTTGATATTAAAGTTATATTAATTTTGTATGATGATGCTTTGCACTTTGCCATTAGTTGATGTTTAGACTTATACTCTTTAAACTTAGGATTATTATGACTTTTTCTCTTTATTTTAAATGAATGTATGGATAATCAATAATAGATTATAGATGTATTATGTATTATATGAATGTGTATAATATATATCATATATCATTTTTTCCCTTTGATTTATAGCTTGCTTTTGAATAATTGCTATTATTAAAATTTAGATAAATATAGATATTTATATTTTTGTATTTTTTATGTATGGCTCGCGAGCCAAACGAGTCAGCTCGAGCTCGCTAACGAACCGAGCCGAGCAGGCCTTCTGCCTCGTTAGCATAACGAGCCGAGCCGAGCTAGCTCGTTAGCTAACGAGCCAAAACGAGCCGAGCTGGCTCGTTAATCCAGCCCTATCACTGGCAGCCTGAGCCTTGTTTAGCTGAGACCGCTACTGCGGCGGCAAGGAGGACGAGGACGAACGTCGCAGCCAAGCGGCCATGCAGGGCTCGGCTGGGACATCTCCGTCTGCACTTTTGGTGGACTGGGACTTGCCCCCTATTGATTCGTACGACTATTTTTGTTGTTGTATTACCAGGAAGACCTGGATGCCAGTTGGTATTTATAGTCTCTACTAGTACGAAGGGCGCGTGATAGCGCGCAAGTGAAGCAGAAAACACTAAACGACTAATATGTGGAAATATTATGATGTGTATAGAAGAAAATAGAGAGAGATGGATAGAAATAAATACATAATCGGTAATAGGGTATGGTCAGTAAAATAAACATCAACAAATTATATGAAACGATTCGAATGTGGAAGTAGGGTGATGCATATATACTTAATATATTACAGAAGACGCACCTGCGCGTGAGTGCAAGTATCTTGTTTACACAGGTAACATGTTGTAAGTGAGTAATAATAAGGCTACTTCATATTCATGGTGTTCATATTCCAAATGTCATTGAAGGGTACAAAGTATATAAAGGAACAAATGGTAGAATACTTATTTTTAGCCTAGAACAATATGTGCAAAGGAGCAGGAAAAGGAAGTATGGACTATGTTTCAGATATCTATAAGCTTATAAAAGGATGCTTTGATCATAAGATCCTGATGGGAACCGTCTTGACTCATCATCCCTCAGGTATATGAGATTCAGCAAAAACTTAAGATGCCAATGCACATAGTTATTGTTCATTTTGAGAACCATGGCGGAATGAAAGCCAAACACTGCAGCATCAATGACGTCCTGTTGCAGAGATGGCTTTAGCAGCACACAACTTGAAAGTATGGTAAGGCAACAACCAGTAAACAAAGAATTAGATTATATATATTAAGTCGGAATAGGTAATTAATTTATGAATCTTCACTGTAGATTGGATAAAATGGATGTACGGCCAAGGAGATGAATATTATTAACCGATCAAAGCGAAAAGGCATAAGTCTACCTTGCCAGTTGATTGCTGGAGCAATGTAGGCCATTAATTTTAATTATATATAACTATACATGGCATATGAGAAGCTAAAGTCCAATTGTTGGTATAATTAGCATCTCTGAAACATTGTATAGTAAGGACACTTTAACTCTTAATATTGTTGGGGGGAAATACATGCACATACAAACAATCGTGTTTTCGCCAAATTTGGCTAAATAAAATGGTTTCAAAAGCTAATGGATCAAACTTTAGAATGGGAGCCATCAAATCGTGTAATTAGCAACCTTTTTTTTTGCATAAATTTTGCCATGACAGTAGCAAAGTCCATCACTCCCAAATCCTTTTTTTCTGTAACTTTCAAAATACATGAAAGGAAAATAGAGAGCAGAAAGTACCTAGACGCGTCACAAAGGAGGTCTCGGTTCAGAAGGAGTGCATTTATGGGACTGCTCAAATCATAGCTGTATCTCCCATTGCCAATCTGCTGCCTTACATGGGGGATGTGAGAAACATGAATTAGCAAGTTTAGACATGACTAAAAGACAAAAATTATATGAGGCTAAATATTTATTGAGCCGCTCTAAACAACAAAATATTTTCAATCCAGCTATTCAGGGTATTAACTGTAGATGACATCTTTTTGAACCGACAAAGAAACCAATAGATCACTAACTTGCACTGTGTTGACCAAAAAACACACACAACTGGCATTCACTCCTTTACGAGATGGGCTAATACGAAGGTGCCCTTTTCCTTGCCTATCATATTTTCTGAGAAATTCACTCACAAAACATGTCGAAATGGGTTGTAGTTTGGAAACAATGTGAAGCAAAACGAAATATAGAGATCCACAGCACAACAGTGGTAGTTACATGCTATTATTAATTATCCAGAGACGTGTCTTTATCATATGCTGCCTCATGCTCAATGAAAATGTAAATAGACATAGTGATACTATAGAAAATGGCCAACATTATCAATAAAGTAATTATGTGAGGAAGCAAATAAGTTCAGCATTTTCAGTTAGTGAACTCGTCCTCATTTATACTCTACATCATTTTTTGACAGGAAGGGGAAATAGCATATTTTCTAAGAAATTACGCTAAAAAACATGCCCAACTCAGTTATAGTTTGCAAACTATCATGCGAGACAAAACTGAAACATAAAGATCGATCCTCCAACAGTGGCTGCTACATACCATTATCAATTGTCCAGAGACATGTCTTTTATCATGTACCGTCTCATGCTCAATGAAAATATAAATGTACATAGTGATGGCAGGAAAAATAGCTGACATTATCAATAAAGTAATTATATGAGTAAGCAAATAATCCAGCACTTCAGCTAGAAAGCTTTACTCATTTATACTCTACATTATTTTTGGAAAGAAAGTAGAAATCATGAAGTACGCAAGCAAACAAAAAACCTCCGATTTAGACAACCAAAGACATATGTACTGAAGCAAAAAAAAACTAAAGAAATCTAACCTTTGGACAGCATGTTAGGAACGATCAGCTAAAGAAAGCCTGAAGCAATGTGCAAACAAATAAAAGGCGTCCAATTTGGGAACTATAACACATGAGACATATGCACGGGAAAAAAGTTAACTTATAACTTCCATAGCATCACCAAACCTAGGTTCATAAGCAGAAGCAGTAGAGAAGGTAGATAATTTGCTGCACCTGTAAGCGACCTGAATAACAATAAACACATTTGTAACATAAGCAAGGATAAAACTGATAAATAAAACCAAAGCATCTAATTCTTAAGGCAGGAAGTAGAATCTTCAGGTACAGTCCAGACAGTGCATATACATTTACGTGACCCTACATCATTTGGGGACAGAAGCTCCAAACAGCAAGTGAGCTAACGAGAATCATGGAAGAAAGAAAAGCACTTAGGGGGTAAGCATCCATCCACCAGGATGGAGAGAACCAATGAAAAGCATTTGGGGGCTAACAGAATCAAGTTCTGACACTGAACCAGACAATTCACAATTAGTAGACCGTTTCTACTCAAAATGTAATCTGATAGATTAAATTTTTGCTCCATTTTTTTGGAGTTATATATCGTTATGAACATTCACCTAGATGTTAACATACAAATAAAATAGTAGGACATATGAGACCATGTATACGTAATTGGAGAATACTGAGGGGCGGCCCTGAATAAGTAAAAGAGAACAACTAAGTCAATTAACTATTCATAATCAAATTTGGAGTGCTTGATGATATCATGGATGACTCGTACACTTCCTGTGGGCAGCCTTATTGGTTCAAGGTGCCTCGGGTTAGCTGTACTGAACAACCAAGTAGTCGTCTATCTTTTCCTTTGTGTGCTAACTTCAGTGGAGAAAAAAAAACTGTAATTCTCCTTTGTTTTCCTATGCCGAATTGACGTAAGCAAAGGTCCTTAAATTTATAGATTTCATCATTAAATATTACATTAGTATAAAGTTATGCTAAAGTGGGTAGATGAGCTCACCAGGGCTAATAATGCATTAGTAGATGTAAACTGCATGTGTAGGAAGCAAGTACTCAAAAAAACAGGCCATCAAATAGACTGGATCAATGGCTAGCGGTGACCCAAAAATAGTGTTATAAATAGTCAATGTGTTTTTTCTGTAAATTTCAATCTTTAGTAGAGTAGCTAGCTGTTCAAGGCAAAAAGAGAGAGAGAGAACTCAGAGCTGTACAATATATGGGAGCAGTACCAACCTGACATTGCCAATCTACACGATCACCAAACAAAATGATTTGGAGATACGAAGTAAGAGAGCATGCATTTTGCTTTCATCTGTCTTAATTTTCTACTGAGAAATTAGGTGTCAAATTCGAATTGCACAAAAATACATAAATTGATCACATATAGAGGTACCAAATTCAATCATACATGATATAGCTAAGAACATGGTCAGCAGTACCATGAAGAATGTTGTTTCAAACACGAGCTGAGCAATACTTGGGATATGCTTACCTGCTCATAACAAAGAATATTAACAACTGTATCAAGACGTCCACGATGCATTGAGATAAACATCAATTCAATGACATATGAAAAAAGATTTTGTGTTTCAGGTTTAGCAAGCTAAAGTAAATCCTGCAACTGAAAGAGAGTGCAGATAAACCGATATAGCCTAATGAGTCCAACTTAACTCAAACCTGAAGTGTTCTTCCTTCAATCAATGTTGTAGGAAAGCAAAGGTGAGAACTGAGCCTAGCCACGGGCTTAGCATCCCGGCCAGCCAGATCCGTCGCTAAGGACCTCAGCTAGCAAGCAAGGCCGAGCAGCCGAGCCTAGCTCCAGATACACCCGTCGGGACAAGCAGCAGGTGGCGCTCCATGGCCTGCATAATTGTGAAGATTAAGGGAAGGGGAGGAGCAAGGGAGAGAGGACATCACCTGAGCCTGTGGCCTCGCAAGCCTGTCCCTGCCCCTGCAATGGGTGTGGCTGCCTCGTTTGGAGATAGGAAGGGAGAGAGGAGCTGCCGCATTGGGACTCAACCGTGCATCAGCCGCCGGCGCACCAGCAGGCCACCCGAGCCGTGGTGGCCACACCGGGGCCCGCCCGTACCATGGTCATAGGGGGCCGTCCCGGGCAATGGCGCCAAGGCCTTCCATGCCGGGGCCTGCGCCGCCCACGCCCGGACGTGCATAGCCAGAGCAGGGGGAGGGGTGGCGAAGTGGAGGAGGAAAAGGGTGGCTGCCGCCTCGCAGAGGGCCGACCACAGTGAAGGTCTGCTCACGCCGCCGCCCTGCACACATCGAGAGAGAGAGAGAGAGGGGGAAGAGAACAGAAGGAAGAGAAGAGATTGCCGAGACTCACCGGCGTAGGGAACGGAGGGAGAGACGGGCGCCGGTGCGATGGCCGTGGGGGCACCGTCGCCCCGTTCGCCGTCGCCTCGGAGAGGCCGAGGGAGAGGACGCGAAAGGAATTTGTGTGGAGGATTTCGGGCGACGTGGCAAAACCATGTCCAAGCAATCAGGGAGGAAGCCGTCGCGGGCGTGAAAAAAAAAAGAGAACGCGGCCAACAGCATCACTGTGCGCCGTACAAAAATCCGACGTGGCACACCTCTCGTTGCCGGGAGCAACATGCCATTGTTATGAAGAAAAATTGCCTAGACCCTGGTTTAGGGTTCCCTCTCAAAGTCCCAAGGTTGATTTGGTAGATGGCGATCTGCTGGGAACTGGGGTTGAAAATGGGATGGAAATTTTTTAACATCCATCTGTTCTGGAACTGTCAAAACCTAATATGAATATTCGACATCCGAATCCGAACATTTAATATCCGACCGTATCTGAATTTGAATACTCAAAATAATATATTTTTTTAGTAAGTATATGAGATAGATAGCAATATCTACAATGATTCGTATTTAGATTTAATATCTGATAAAAAAACATGGGACATAATATAGGATATATGTGATAAAATGCAGATCACTGGTATTCGTTTGTATTTGATCTGGTTTCATCTCTGCTGGGAACCATTGAAATGCGATTTTTGTGAACTGTTTTCAGGGTACGTTTCTTGCACTCTTGCTTAAGCACTCAATGCAAATGCCATAAGTGTGACCCTCTTAATTTATGGCCGTTTACCCGTTTAGTAGCAGTTACCGCTTACAACTCGCCGCTGCAACTCTAGCAAGCACCAGCTTGCTTAGGATGTTCGCAATAATGCTAGCTATTTAATTAATTGATATAGAAGTGAGAGATAACAACACAGACTATTTTATACATTCTTGTATTATTGGATTTATATGTTTCTCTCACATATGCTTATGCTACATGAAATAGATTAACAATTTGTTTATAGCTAGCGATTATCCTTTCTTCTATTTTTTTTTTCTGTCCGCGTTATATTAGCGAGCCAAATATTGTTGAGATGCAGCAGCCAGACGGTAGCCGCAGCAGGCACCGGATGACACGTCAGCATCGTTCACACGTGATGTGAGCGGGCCAGCATCTCTAGCCTCCGCTGCCATTCCACTAGTACATTGCTATTAATAATTAACTAAAAATAGTACTAAAAATAGATAAGTAGTAATAATTAGAGATCATTTGTATGTTCTTTGTGTGGTCTTTAATATTTAAAGAGCAAAATGCACCACAGGTCCACTACCTTTTGTCCAGTGTGTCATTTAGTTCTATGACCTTTAAAAGTGCAGTTTTAATGGCCTTAATCTTTGTCTTGTGTGTCATATTAGGTCCATGACCTTTGAAAGTGTAGTTTTAGGCTCCTAATCTTTGCTTGCAGTTCACTGGTAGTCCACGAACCCTGAGAAACAGGTTTGGATTCTACGTGGCTATCCACGATGGCTATGGACTGCACCTTTGACTCGCTAATGGGCATCATTTAGCAGTGCTTCGTCTAGGAGAGGAGGCGAGCGGAGGAAGGAGCCCTCGGCCCGCGTCCCACGGCCTCCGAGGATCGACTGACAACACGCAAGCCGACGGCGGAGAAAACATGTGCGGGACGCGCACTGGACCTTGAGTTCCAGTTTCCTAGGCATGTTGATCGATTCAAGCGTGTCGGCTTGCAGATCCAAATGAAGGAGAAGGTCTCCCACTGATTACCTACGTCAAATACGAGAAGTGGCGACTTATGCGGCGTGTATCGAAACAACCATGGAGCCATGTCCAGGTCTTCTACTGATGCACTGCATTGTTTTGATTTTAGGGTTCTTTGATCTGTGTTGTAGCGTCCCGCACCTATCTTCTCTGACACTGGCCTGCACATTGCTGTTGATCCTTGGAGGTCGCGAGACGCAGGCCGAGGGTTCCTTCCTCCGCTCGTCTCCTTTCTCAGATGAAGCGCTCGAGAAAACAGGTGTGGACAGAAATGAGAGAGAGACAAGCCAGGGGGAATGATAAATGGTGCCTATTGACCGAGTCAAAGGTGCAGTCCATAACTACCATGGGCAGCTACGTAGGATCCAAACCTGCTCCCCCAAGGTTATGGACTTACCAGTGAACTGCATGTAAGATTAGGGACCTAAAACTGCACTTCCAAAGGTCATGGACCTAAATGACACACTAGGCCAAAGATTAGGGATCTAAAACTGTAATTTCAAAGGTCATGGACCTAAATGACAGTTGGGCAAAAGGTAGTGGACCTGAGGTGCATTTTGCTCATATTTAAATGATATAGAATAAATGTTTATGTTTTATTCTTCTCTTTTGTTCTTTTTATTATTGATGTAGCTTGTGTTGAGTAGTTAGGTAAGTTAAATTGATCTAGCAGAGGTCTGACACTTAGACCTATTTATAAATTTGCGTTTGTCTTATTATTCTCCCATCCGTTAAGCCTGTAGTTTTATTTATATGTTTGATGCTTGTTTTTCTCTTATTCTATAGTATTATTTTAGATTTTTAGTTTGCTTGGTATCATAAAACAAATGTTTTTTTCACGGCAAATCACAAAACAAATGTACTGACTTGGTGAAAATATATAATAATTAACTGGTGAAAATATATAATAACTTAAGTCAACATCACAATGTCCACTTGAAATAATTATTATATATTTTCACCAAGTCAGTATATATCCACTTGTAATAATTATTATATATTTTCACCAAGTCAGTATATATATGCAAGCCCTCTTTCGGGTAGGTATCTTCCTCCTCGTCGGGAAACTAACCCAAAACCTTCACATCCCTGGCTCGCCCTGCAAGGGGCCTGCTTGAGCCCTTGCACTCTGAGTCTCTGAGTAACTAGCATAGGCATTATTATCCTGTCGGTTATCATGGTTGTGAGTAAGCTCAACAAAACTAGTGATCTAACATAAAAGTTTTAAAAAGAGGAAGAAACATAACTTTACCCAGACGAAACTTATGAGCGTTTTTTCTGTATATAAAAAGACATAGTCCACGGTAGTTTTTCGGTTAGCATTCTACCGGTCATTGAGTCACCAACGTTCCCTAGATTGTAGGATCGTCTGTTGTAAACGCTTGGCTGACAATGGTTCCGTACATACATAACTACCTCCACTGAATCATAATGAGAGTGCCATGATTCTCTCCCAAATTTATCACTCTTACATGGTATCCACCTTCTATTGATCCTTCTTCTTCACCTGCCAATGGCGAGCCCCACTAGATCGACCTCCTCCAACCCCTTCGCTGCCCTTCTGAACCCACCCCACCATCGGCCTCCACTCTTATCTTCCACAACATCAAGAGTCATGTCCCCATCATCCTCAGCATGATGAAGGAAATTTCCATCAATGGAGGTCCTATTTCGATCTCACCTTCCAAAAGTTCAATGTCGTCAACCCGTCGATGCCGTCGTCACGATGACCAGGAGTGGATGCAAGTTGACTCATGCATTGTCTCGTGGCTCTACTTCACCATGTCCAAGGACAATCTGGAGTGACGTCTACAAGCCACGCAACTGCGCATACTCTGACTGGTCCTTCATCACCGCCCAGTTCCTCGACAACAACTTTCACAGGCTGAACAACAAATTCAGCTAGGCGATCGCAATGCTCTCTGTTGGTATAAATTAATATGCCACCTGATTAGCCTGCAGATCATTTGAACTCTTAATCTCTATCTCTTAGAAATAACTAGGTTGTCATCTCCAGTATGATTATAAAAGATATATTGTAACACCTCCGGATGTTACTGTAACTAAAACCTGTTACGTCATTATGATTGCATGCAAATCATCCAGCATTTAACCCTGTTAATGTGCATCAACTAAAATAAGTTTTATTCTTGCATTTGATTGTGCATAGGTGATCCAGAGTATTTTAGTATGAAAATGTTTGTATTGGTGTGTAATTATCTAAATCCAGTTAGAAAATAAAAAGAAAAAAATCATTTATAAACCCTAAAAAGAACCCCAAACTCTAATTTAAAAATTAAAAGAAATTAGATGTTGGGTCTTAAACAAAAGTTGTAAAGCTTTAAAAGTTGAGCAACTTCTATTTTGGGTAATTTTAAAGTTATTAAATAAAATTTCAAATAAAACCCTACCCTATGTTTGAATATGTAGATTTGAAATGCAAATTCAAAGCCTATCAAGAATTTGATCAAACACCTTTAATGAGAGCTGTAAAGTTTTTCAAATAGGACAACTTTTGTATTTGGAGATTTTCATGTTATTAAGTTAAATTTTAAATAAAACTCAAATTGGTGTTTAAGAATTCAAATTTGAAATGTCATTTCAAAAAGTATCAAGAATCTGAGAAAACTTCTTTAATAAAAGTTTTAGGATTTGTCATGTAGAACAACTTTTATTTTTGAATATTTTCAAGTCTTTGAGAGAAATCTTTAGAAATTGTACTGGATTAGAATTGAAATTCAAAACCCCTCTTTACCCCCTTTTGAATTATTCAAAATACATTTAAAATTTGAATTTGGTTCAAAAACCAAAGTTGTTTAGAATTAAATTTTCTACAACTCTTAATAAGAACATTTTTCAAGTCTCATGCACAAAATAAAAAGTAATTTTGCAAAAAGTATAAAGGGGTTTGTACCTGCTAGAGTACTCGGTTCGCGGCCCCTACCTGCGCGTGCAGGCACGCGTGCCGGCGACGCCCTGGGGCCGGTCAGGGGCCTGTCTCCAGTGGCGGTCGAGGTCGTGGGGGGGGGGGACGCGTCCTGAGCCGCCGCTGCCCTATATAAAGCTCCAACCGATCGCCGTTCTTGTTTTTTCTTCATTGCTCGTCGACGACGAGCCTCTGCTCACTGGCGAAATTCGCCATCTCCAGTTCACCATAATCAAATTCGTCTCAGCCCATAACGTCTCCACTTCCTTGCGAACCCTTTGAGCCCCCTAGTGCCTCATCTCGTCGTCGGAAGCGCCGAGTCGACGGATGTCTTCCCCGTGGCCGGCAAAGTGCTCCGCCGCGCTCGTTCTCCGGTGACCCGCTCGCTACAGGTGAGCCTTTCTCCTCGTGGTTGCACATCTTGGAATCACGGTGATACCCTGAAGTTCATGCCCTCGTATGTTTATCCTTTTTGTTCTCAGTTGGCATCGGAACGCCGCCGCCGAAGCCACCTCGCCATCAAAATCATGTCTCCGGTTCACCTCCTGCCCACACCGAGGGGAGCACTAGCTCCAGGGTGAGCTCCTAAAGCTTTTCAAGCCATCCTATCGAGCTCTACCGGTCGGTGTTCGTCGGAACGTGGGGTGCCGACAGGGCCGCTCGCCGTTCTGCCGCCATGGCCACGGCATAGCTCAAGCCGTAGCTCGAACTACCCATCTTAGGTTCTAGGGTGGTGCGTGGGGTAGTGTATTGGTCGGGGTTGCGCTCGCTTTCGCCGGAACTAGTCGCCGGCGACTGAGCTGCCATGACCAGTGCCGCCGCTGCGCGCGCCACCATCGTCCAGGGAGAGGGAGTGCAGTGGCGTGCTGGGCCACGCGCGAGCCTGTGATGGGCAGGCCTGTTGCGCTGGTCAAGCTGCTTTGCTATGAGTTTTTCTATTTCCTGATAAATGAATAGTGCAGTGTATTGTTCATTTTGTGTAGAAATATTTAGTGCCCTAAAAATTGTGAAAAATTTTGTGGAGTTTCTCTATATTATACTTAATGCAGGAAGAATATGAAATATATATTTTCAGTACTTTCTGTATGAGCTAAAAATGCCATTTTTAATTAATAAATGGAACTTCCATAAATTTTCTAGGCAAAAATATATATCCAAAAATCATAAAATTTGTTTTGGTACTGTTTTAGGATAAGATCTAGTTGTACAAAAAGTTTGGGCTCATTTAGAAGAAATTTTAATTATTTCTTATTTTATTCTTAAATGATTAATTAATTGGGAATCTAATTAACCCCTAATAAATTAGGTTTTATGTGACTTTTTGGATTGAGTGATGCCTCTAGGGTCATTAACTTAAGATGATCCTTGACACTTTAATTAGTTGGTTAAGTTCTTAATTAAATTGTTAATTAAAAACATTAAGAAATTATGTTACACACATATGATAATAGGTTTTTATGAATTAGTTAAGTAAGTACTTCCTATTGTTATATGAGAGCTAGTTCAGCTTTTCAACGAATGTTAAAATGGTCAATAAATAAATTATGCAACCACCACCTTACTTAGTGAAGATCGTTTTACAACTTTATCGTGAAGAAAAGTTGTACTCAACTTTCTAAACTAAATTTACTTTGTCACAATTTAGTGCATCTCATGCATCATGCTATGCATATCATCATGTTAAGCATTGTATTATTATTACGTGTAGTGAACGGGTTTTTCGGGAGAATTGTTTGATTGATGCTCGACAGAAGGATTATTCGTCAGGAGAAGTCAAGTGGATCTTTCTCTAGGTTATCTGGCAGAAGTGACAGATCTGCAACACAGGCAAGCTCCGGTGCATTCAGCCCTCTCCTTGTAATTTGCAAAATGTTTATAACTTGAGTTAATCCACTGCATTAAGTTGATAGGAGTTGATTGATAACCCAATTGATGCATTACCGACCCTGACCACTGAAATATTCGGAAACTATTTGAAAATAAAATGTTTGAGAATGCTTAGCCCTGCTTGAATAATTTAGATTGGCACAAAATGCTATTTTTGAGCTATTGTGATATATTATTGATTAGTTCATAAAAAAGGGAATTGGTAATGTTCTCGTTCGGTGGTTGTGCACCTGATTAGTACATCGTCACCGACAGGGAGAGGATTTTCTGTTCGGTGGTCATGTATTTGGGTTAGAGTCCCAATGCATCGTCACCGACGGAAAAGGGATTCGAAAACCGTTGGAACACTTGTACTTGGGTTAGAGTTCTAATGCAATGTCGCCGACGGAAAAAGGAATTAGGGACCATTCGTTGTCGGCCTGTTGTGATCGAGACTTTACAACTAGCCACATACTCCGGGAAGCCCTGACTCCGGTGGCTCTACTACTTGAACCGATAACCACGCACTGAGAGTGGAGAGATAGTGAGAGTAGCGTGTACCCTCGTGGCCGTCATGCCTGGAAACGAGAGGAGTACTGTGCTCTCGGGTGGCGCAGGACCGGTTCAGGTTTTGGAAAAGCCGTGGTAGATGGGGTTAACATATGCAAGCTTAGGTGCCACATATGCAGTGTGGATAGGGATCCCCAGTTGGGTACTAATCGATTCGAATCGTCGTTGCTCCTCGGTTATGGAGACTCGATCCTCACACTTACATCGAAGAGTGGTTCGCAATTACGATGTTTTTTGAGAATAAATAAGTAATTGGAATTAAAGGACACATGTGAAATAACTGAGATCAATGGTTCTTGATTAAAATAATATTAAGTTAAAATATTGAAAATAGGTTAGTATTGCTTTTCTGTAAAATCCTTTGACTCTTACTAAAGCCTTACCTTGACTCCCCTCAGCCTGCATTTCTGAGTCTTCTCCCCAATTTCTTTAGTCAGGTAAGTCTTGCGCAGTACCCCTAATACTCAGGGTTTGTTAACCCTTGTTGCAGGTGAGCCGAGTGTACAGTTCTATGTGGGACCGTGCTGGTTGACGGATCGTGTATGGAAGAAGATGTGTAAATGATATCATCCTTAGGCAGGGTGTCTAGTCGTATGTTGCTACTCCACTACGAAACTCTGCTTCGGGATAAGATCAATTATATTTGTAAACTTATGATTATGTAATACTTTCGCACTCTCTACTCCGATCTATATGATTTGTGTAAACTGTTGTAATACTTGTAAGGCTTACAATGAGATTCTTGGGGAAATCAGGGTTTCCGAGAAAACCCGGCAGGCCACCAAGGACGCAGGGAACTCGTGCACGGTAACCAGAGGTCCTTAGCGATGATGATGGTGCACGTGGGCCCTATGATCTGGGCGGTTCTGCCACATATATGAACTTCTTCTAGCAAGTGACTAAAATAATTATATTATATCCGCAAGTGCACAGATAAAATATACACCATTGTAGCATTTTACCCAACAGTATTCTGGGTTGTTGATTTATATTTTACCACTGGGAAGGGTTTAGCAATAAAGTTGTTGCAGAAAGATAGTTGTCATATGCACATGCAAATATGGAGATAACCATGCATGATCTACTTACTACTCAAAACAGGGGTTATGTCACAATAATAATAATGATATGTATGATAAGCATAATGATCAATCAATAGATAATAATGTAATCACTTAGAGCACTTTCTATCTAGGCACTAGCATAGATTAGGTCGAAGCATAAGAATATTCCTAAGTCATTCTAACTATACTACTAAAGACATACTCCCTCTGTCCCTTTATATGTGTCGTTTTTGGTTTTTGTGCCATAAGTTTGACTAGATTTTATGTATAATACAGACAACATTCGCATCTCCAAATAAATTAATTAAAAAACTAGATTAAAAGATCTATCTAATGATATCAATTATGTATCACAAATATTAATATTTTTTTATATAAAATTAATCAATGCCATTTCTCGGGAAGCGAGAACAATAAATATTTAGGGACGGAGGAAGTATTAGATTGGTGTAATTATACTACCAATCATGACAAAGATATTTTATACTAGGAAGATCAAGATTATAGTCAGTCTTCTATAGTAATAATAACTTCCTACTCCCCCTACACTCGAGTTGTGGACTACAAAGGACTCAACGGGAGTATCACATTCGCGATCTACCACAGAACCTAGAATACAATGCGTATTTGCAGATAAACTATATCTAAGCACCATGCTTAAATGCTGTTGGTCACCCATCCATGACGTCAATGAATGAGAGCTATACAATCCTATGTATGAATATGAATGCATCATAACTATACAAAGTATACAATCTAGATAAGCAATGAATAGCATAATTGAGAACATAATCAATAGTAGAACAATGTCAATCAACTTTATCTAAAGCACTCAAAAGAGATATTAGATACAAGAGAGAGCTTACAATGGCTCCAGGAAGCCTCGCTCCAGACAAGATCTGGAATCCAAGCAGAACGTTACTCCTTCTACTTCTAAATCTATGTAGGCTATGCTCTAAATGGTGAAGTTATAATGATCTAGGGTTTTTGGCTCTAGTTTCTGAACTTTGAACTAGATATGACTTGATTAATATGGCTGTATATATAGGCCGGTGGGATGAACCGTAGCTCTTGGATAAAACCGACTTTGACGGAGAGTGGAGATCGATCCTCAAAGGTGGTGGAGAGTCCACATCGAAGCGCACGCAGAAAGTTAACTCTGACATGTCGGCTGACCTGGCAGGGGGGTCCGCCGACCTCCTCCAGCTGCCAAGTGGGCCTCGTTTCTATCGGCGAGTCTGTGGTGTTCGCTAGAATGTTATTGATCTACTTTCGCGGCGAAATTCGATGTATTAGTCCAACATGTGAGTCTCCTTTACTTCTTTTCTGATTAACAACCTGCAAAACACTGATTCATCAAAACTATATAATTCTGTCAGTTAAAACTCTATTCTATAGTGGTGCTTGTCTTTATACCCTTGATTTCATTTTTAGTTGACAGATAAAATCATATAATAATTACTATCAACGCTCTCCACCATGTCCCCATCGCTGACCTTCGTCTACACCAAGTTGTACCTGGTGCAGGAGGAGCACTGCAATAAGCACTCTCTGCAGATTGGGCCCAGACGGCTCTCCTTGCGGCATGTGATGCCCCCTCCGTCACCAAATCCACACCGATGTTGCCACCTCCAACGCCCAACCCCGTGTCCTCAGGCTCCAATGGTGGTGACTGCCGCAAGAAGAGGAAGGCGGACAACCGTTCGGGCTAGTCTACGCCCGGTGGATCTTCCACGTTTGCTGCACCGCCCCACTCCACGTTTACAATGCCAAAATTTTGTTTGAAAATCTCATGTTTTAAAATTCAATTTTTTTGAACTATCCTAAATGAACTCGAATAGAGAAATAACCAAAATAAAAGTTATGGACCGTGAGGAGACCTGCAACTTTATCTTTAATAACCTTTCCATTTGAAATAATTTAGGATGCTAAAATTATATTTGAAAATATCATTTTAGATTCAAATTTTTTGAAGTGTCCAAGTGAACTCGAATGGAGAAATGATCAAAACAAAAGTTACAAATTGTAATGAGACCTACAACTTTGTAGTTGACAACCTTTTCATTTTAGGTCATTTTGATACCTAAAATTTGATATAATGTTTGAATTTAGGAATCTCATATATAGATCTGAGCACATATTGTTTTTTTACATACCGTAATATTATTAAATGAAAAGCCATAAACTACAAAGTCATAGATCTTTTTTCTTTACAGTTGATGTTTGAGTTATACAACTTTTATGTTCGTGACTTTTTCAGCTGAAATCATTTACTCCTTTAAAATGTCATTTGAAATTGTTATTTTTTGAAATCCAAATTTTGAATTGACATAACAAAGTCGCATGAAAATATGGCAAAAAATTATAGCTATAAAAACACAATAGATTGATAGAGTATGATTTTAGAAACATTTAGGAAAAACAATCACCACATTTGAAGTTAGCATGAGCGAGAAAGACTAGTTATAAAATGACGCCGCATAGTAAAAGGAAAAAACTTTTGTTTGTCCTCTTGAACTTCCAATATTTAAGCAATTTATTTTTATACTGAAAACTGACTACCCATATTTTGTGGCAGACATGAAATCTTTGGATACGATCATTGATTATATGGTGAGTTTGTTCCTACATTTCTATAATGATTTTTAGTATAATTTACTTGGTTACACATGTATATGTCCTTATTTGCTTGTAGGTATAAATATACCTCAAAGTGCAAATTCATCAAAGTTGAAACTTTTGGTTTGTGAGCAGCCCGATAACGCTTCATTAGGAAGGCCATAACTCATCCCTCCGGAGTGCGATTGGGATCAATAAGCTCACGTTAGAAAGTTTATTTGATAGGCATTCAAATGGATCTGTTCTCAACTAAATATCATGCTGGTAAGGCCACCATATCATCAAGACATTCTGTCACTATTTCTGCCTGAAGCTACGTTGTCGTCATGGGCTTATTATTCACCCTTGGGATCCTAACCCAAGTTAGAGCACGCCCCAAGGAGATAAAGAACACCCCTAAGGAAGCCCTTGTATGTCCTCCCCCTTGGCCATGATCCATAGATGGTTGGAAATATAATGTCATAATCTAATCAATGATTTTGGTTTGTGGTCCAAATTCTATCAGAATTGAAGGAAATCGTTGAATCTATTAGGGCGTTGTGTCGCCATCCTTTAGGCCATTTGGGCCATATAACGTGTTGGAACTCCTTAGGGACACGAGTAGGGGTCCTTGGATGCCCCTTAAGCTATATATCTAGTACCAAATGCCTACATTAGGGTTTGGGTTTTGCATTAGATCAATATTGTCATTGAACAGTCACCGTTATCGGTTTGTGAAACCCCACGTTGAGATCTTAATCATATATCTTCAAGTCACTTCACTTAAGTTGCATGTTATCTTTTTTTCTTGTGTTTTTCGATTCGCAGCAAGGATTAGCCCTTGCTCGCGAGGCTAACCAGATTGTGACATGGTTGATAACCAGAGGAGATGTCATGTTAAGGTTGCAGGAATCAAGTCTTTGCGATCTGAAGCCGGATCGGTTTGTCGCTCTCCGTCCAAATCGATACTTATAATCATTGAACCTTACGGAAGATCGGGAACCCCCCGCCATCAAGTGGTATCAGAGCTTTAGATATACCATCAAGTTCACATTTATCCTTTAGTTTGAGTGTTTTTGCCTTCGTCCCAAAGTCCATTGCCATATTTGTTTCCTGTCCTATACCTATCTGCGCCATAGCCTTGCATATATTCAGCTTCAGAGTCAGCCGTACTGAGTTTGTGTCCTAAGTTAAAGTCTTGATGCTAGTTTAGATCATGATATTTGCTAGTTTGTGTTGATCCCTCCAGCTGCCGCCGCTCCTTATCACCATTGGTTTGCATCTTGTGTCTACATAAAAACCATGATTCAGGACTAAGTTTCATAGAACAATCATAACTTTTGTGTCTGGATTCGAAACAAGGAAAATTTTATATCTACAGAGAACGCTAGAAAATTTTACATCTGTTTCATTCCAGCAAGCTGAGTTTGCAAAAATTACAATTACGAAGTTCGATCAGGAAAATCGAGTTTTTAGGCCCACAAATTTTTTCCTATACTTTTATAAGCACAATCCTGATTATCCATAGGCCCCATCATTTATCCAATTGAGCTCAATTTTTGTTGTTGTTCGTTCTTGTGTGCTCCTTGCTGAAAAAAAGTTTTACAGAAAAGAAAGAAAAAGAAAAATAGTTAAAGAAAACAAAAGAGAAGCAGAGCATATAAGGAACACCCAATAGCTCTATTATTTGTGATGTCTTTTATCTTGTTCATATCCATTGCTACTTTCATACTTGTTTCATCTCATCATTGTTGCACTCCCTTGTTAGTCACAAGTGCTCTGGATATATATACTTAGGAACACATAGGGCTCCATTGTGACAGAACCGCCTAAATCCCATGGCCCACAGGCACCTGTCATTGTCACTAATGACCTCTGACAGCCGGGCCCGTGTCCCAAATGATCTAAAAGGTTCTGCCGGGCTACATTAGCGCCCGATTTCCTCCGACAGGATCCCATTGTGAAGCCATTACAGAATTAAACATTTCATAACAAATTACAACAGAGTGAAAGCGCGGAAAGATTATAAGGTACTTAGATTACAAACCATTTGTCCAAATACGATTAAAGTGCAAATATTACAGACCATAAATAAAAGAAGTAGCAGTGGAATGACGATACAACAATATTAAGTATTTAACGATAAGAACCCTGCCCACAGGTTTAGCATTACTCCTCCTCACATCCCTCCTGAACCACTGTCACACAACAGGGGGCGAGACAAACCTCCGGCTGCTGTGTCCCTGCAACATGGGGTTAACAAACCCTGAGTACTGGGGTACTCCGCAAGACTTACCCGACTAAGAAAAAGGAATGAGACTCAGGAATGCAGGCTGAGGGGAGTCAAGGTAAGGCTTGAGCAAGAGTCAAAAGTTTTGCAGAAAAGTATTACTATCCTGATTCAATATTTTAACTCAATCTTACTTTAATCCTATCCATAATTCCACATTTATTTTCATATATCATCATACCTTCAAATTCTTAATAATTCTCAAAAACATCTAGTTTCGAACCACTTTTCAATTGTAGGTCAAAGGATCAAGTCTCCATATCCGAGGAGCAACGACGATTCGAATCGATTAGTACCCAGCTGGGGATCCCTATCCAAACTGCATATGTAACACTTAAGCTTGCATATACCAACTCCGGCTACCACGATTTTTCTACCCCTGAACCGGTCCTGCGCCACCCGAGAACACAGTACTCCTCTCCTCTCCAGGCACGCCGGCCACGAGGGTACATGCTGCTCTCGCCATCTCTCAACTCCCAGTGCGTGGTTGTCGGTTCAAGTAGTAGAGCCACCGGAGTTAGAGCTTTCCGTAGTATGTGGCTAGTTGCAAAGTCTCGATCACAGCAGGCCTACAATGAACGGTCCCTAATTCTTTTTTTCGCCGGCGACATTGCATTGGGACTCTAACCCAATTACAAGTGTCCCAACGGTTTTCAAATCCCTTTTCCGCCGATGGTCAAGCATTGGGACTCTAACCCAAATTCACAACCAACGAACGGAAAATCCCTTTTCGACGGTTACGGTGCATCGGGGCTGCTACCCAAGCACACAATTTCCGAACGGACTCACATCCCTTTCCCTTTTCTCATGATTCATAATTGTCACATTTTCATAGGTCAAAAATAGCCTTTTTATGCAAAATCTAAATTGATTAAGCAGGGCTAAGCATTTTTGAGTATTTTTATTTTTAAACGGGTTTCCGGGATATTATGTATCAAGGCAGGTAATGCATCAATATAGGTGACAAACAACTCCTAACAACCTAATGCAATAATAGACTCAAGTGATAAATAATTTTATAAAACACAAGGCGGGGCTGAATGCACCGGGGCTTGCCTTGAAGCGTGTACAGCGTCGGGTCGGGATCCGTCCCGCAGATGTCGAATCCTTGGATGACTTCTGGAGTGACCTCCTCAGCAGTAGTCTCGACCTGAACCTCCTTGGGAACGGGCACTACACGTATTCAATGATGTATGCTTAGCATGGCATGAGGGAAACAAATGAAATGCTTGAAAGTAAACCATTATGACCTTGAGTACAACTTTCCTTCACGGTAAAGTTGTAAACGCTTTACGGAAGGTAAAAGCAGTGTTTCCTACTTTTGTTTTATTGACCATTTTAACGGTCATAGACAGCCGCTACACAGCTTTACTACAACCAACATGTGACCCTAATACTTTTATCAAGGATCACTATGGTGAAAGACCTTTGAAGTCAATCAATCCAAAATCACACCAAACAACAGGGATTATTTGCGTAAATTAATTCTACTCATCAAACACCCCATATCTAATAAACAAGTGTCCTAATAGTTTCCAATTGAGCTCAAACTTACCCAACAGATAGATCTTACCCTAAAACAGTGCTCCATAAATTTTCATGATTTTTGGATAAATCTGGAATTTATTAAAATTGCTCAAAGTTGTCTTTATTAATTAATATGCTGATTTTTAGTTCCTACAGAAACTGTCCAAATCTTCTATTTAATATTTTTATAAAATTCTACATGCTCCAGAGAGTACTCACAATTATTTTCATGATTTTTAGATCAATGGAAATATTCCTAAGAAAATAACAAAACTATTTACTATTCATTCATAAATATAAAAGAAAAGAGCATGTTAATTTACTGAGAAATTGAAAAACAAATTTAGCCGGAGACGGCCCACGAACAGAGCAAGCCGGCCCACACAGCCCGCACGCACCGCGCCCAGGCCGTTTTGCTAAAAAGACCCCGAACTACTCAACAATCAACCCGCAGTCCAAACGCTACTATTCATATGAGTCACAAGCTTTGCACTTAACCCCCTGCACTTCTTCTCCTTCTAACCCGAGACCCCTGGCCTCACCTCTGTTTTACACAGAGGCGACGCGCCGGCCGTCCGCCACCCGCAGCTCGCCGACGACGAGGCGAGAGGCGCAACCGAGGGCACCGCTGGATCCTAGACCCCGCTACGAACCCAAAGAGCTAAGACATGACAAGATCTGGGGCACAGAGCACCCGGAGGCGCGAACACGGCGACTCGGTGGCGGCGGCGAGCACGTCGCCGGTAGAGATAGAGGAAAAGGGTGAGAAAGCATCAGGAGCTCACCACGGAGTTGGCTAGGCGGTTGGTTGGAGCCGAGGCGGTGCGAAGAAGATTGTTTGACGACAGCGGTGGAAGTGGTGGCTCGGACACGACGGCGAGCCTCCGTTCCGGGGAACCTATGGGACCAGAGTGCACACCGGGACAAGAATAAGCAACGGGGGTCATGGTGAACACCATGCGCACCAAACCGAGCCCCAAAGCTTACCCCAACAAGCTAGTGGCGATGGCGGCGCTCGCGGCGGTGCTCCGACCGCCCGCGAAGAAGACGACGATGTTCCCACGAGTCTGAGGCACGGCTGCTTGCACCACGAGGTGAAATCGATGCGCAAAGAAGCCAGCTATCTAGGTGCGAGGCGGAGAAGGTGTTGGTGGCTTGGTGAGGGCGAATTTTGCCGGGCACCGAGAAGAACACGACGGCGACCGAGAGGGGGAAATGGCACGGGAGAGGGAGCTGTCGCCTTTAAGGGGCAAGAGAGAGGGGACAGGAGCATCCAGGGACGGCGCGCGATCTTCAGCACGGGAAATGGCACCGGGAACACGATCCCGGCCGGCACGGACGGCGGCGCGCGCGCGCCCGACACGGCGGCGGTCGCGACTGTGCGCGAACAGAGAGAAGAGGCAGAGTACTGTAGTTCATTCAAACACCTAATGTCGGTTTTTGCCAAAATGCGACCGTTTCCAAATAGCAATGTGAAAAAGTATAAACACGAAAGTTGTGGGTTTCAAAATTTTGGACAACTTTTGTTTTTGAACCAAACCCAAATTCCTTATGGTTTTGAAACTACAGTAAAGGGGGTAAAAGAGGGTTTTTAATTTCAAACTATATTTTTAAAATTACTTTTAAATTTCTTTAACAACTTGAAAAATTATTAAAATAAAAGTTGTCCTACTCAGTGATCTATACAACTCTTATTAAGGAGGTTTTGTCAAATTCCTAATATTTTTGAATTTGAAGTTTCAAACCTGAATTTCAACATAGTAACTTGACTTTAATTTGAATTTTTATATTATAACTTCAAAATCTCCCAAAATAAAAGTTGTTTAATTTTAACAGATCTACAACTTTTATTAAGGCACTTTCATCCAATTTCCAAATAGTTTTTAAATTAGGGTTTTGAGTCAATTTAAAGCTTAATTGGAATTTTTCTTTTGCTAATATCTTTAATTCCCAATTAAAGGTTTAATTACACTATCAAACCTAAACATAATTAAATCACTTTAGAAGCTCTAAGCACAATCATATACAGATGATTAAATTAAACATGATGACATGGCATAATTAATTAGCCGTAATACCCGGGGTATTACATCCATGAATAGCCCATAGTAAAATAGACGCGCAGGTCACATACGGACTTCGTTTTCGACGTTCCAGAGATGGATTGGAAAGATAATTTCATAATCAACAATGGCTTTTTATTTGAGCTCCAAATTGCTTCGATCTTAAGCTATATATTCAGTAGGCACGACCTATGTTAGGGTTTAGGTTTTGCTTTAAATCAATCTATCGTTGAACAGTCGTCGTTATCAGGTTTGCGAAACCCCATGCTTCCAATTGTCACTTCACTTGAGTTGTGTGTTATCTTGTTTTTGCTCGTGTTCTTTGATTCGCGGTAAGGATTAGCCCTTAAGGGCTTCTTTAGCTGCACATAAATACACATGGACTGGGTTGGATTTGTGTGCAGGCAAGCAAAGCCCTAGGGAGGACAAAAATCGCCGACGGTATGGCCCAATATAGGAAAATTTGAAGAACCTGGACAGCAAAAATCGGACAAGAGTGCTACTTCCTGCTGTCCTACATGATTGTACGCATCATTTAGAATATAATAGCTTCTCTCGTAGTAGGTTCTAGTGTCTGTCCTACTTATGCTTCTTCCATTGCAAACATCATCCAGTTAGCTGCTTGCTTTGTGTGCTTGTCTATCGCATTTAATCAATTTGTCTGAATAATTTCAGACATTCAGACATTGACTTGTATAACAGGCAATTTCTTGTGAAAATGGAAGTGTAAGTTCATATAGGTGAACATCAATACAATCCTTACTGCAATATCACCTAACTAAAGTTTGACAAACTTTATCCATTATTAGAAGCTGCCTCTCGCATATGTTAGCCGACACCTCCACCAGTCTGTTATTTCTCAAACCTGTTTTTAATCTGCAAAAAAAAAAAAAAAAAAATGAAAATAATATCGAAGAGCAGATCAGCAGCAGCAAACCGACACCGATATGTAAACGCTCTGAGAGTTTCAATTCTGATTGTGATTTGAGCGAGTCAGCGTAGTTCCTAGTCCCTAGACTAGACGGCATGTGAGCTGTGACAAAATCAAGCTGCTACACTCACCTCCGCAGAACCAGGGGATGGCGACGTGGCACTGCCCGGCGACGTAGAAACACCTTGTCCAGGTTTATGTAGTCGAGGGAGCTCAAGTAGTCGCAGACGCAGGTAGCATTGGCGATACCCGTCACGGTGGCACAGCAATGCGGCGATGGCTGCACCATGGGGCCCTCATCCTGGACGTAGCGGTAGCAGGTGCTCCGCAGGGCGACGATGTCGTTGTAGCAGGCTGCTCCCGCCGTTGGAGCTTCAGGTGCGGCTGCGGCGGCGGCGACAAGGAGCAGGAGGAGCGTTGCGGCCAAGCTGCGGCTACAAGAGCTCATCAGGCGGTACATCTTGCTTAGCCTACCATAGATGGTTCAAACTGTCCCGAAAACCTCACTTGTTACTCCTGTCTTATATGGTGGAGTTACACTTGGCATTTATTTGCCCAATTGGCAAATTTGGGTTTTCAAGAACTGTTGCAATGCGAATTTTATGAGCAAGTTTTCAGGCTGAGTCTGGTCAAGTTAGTGTGTTCATGCAAATGACATAGGTTTGAACCCTTAAATTATGTCATTCCTGCCGTCGGTGCTAACAGTACCAGTACCACTACCACAACACAAAGCATGCTTGGCCGCAGCTTGTGGTTCTTCGTTAGGCGTCACATTCAGTTCCCCAAATGTTTTGGGTAAAATTTTCATGTCACGTAAATAAGAGAATTTTCAATTGCACTGTGTGTCTGTCTAACGATAGCATGAATGATTATTCACCTGTTGAGGTTTCTTTTTGTTTTTTACGCTGTTTGATGTAATGATATACATGCTAAAACTGCAACTTGAAAGTCTGTCCCCGTAAGAATTAATTGCAAAATGGTTTTTTTTGTTATTTCACCATATATAGTTCCCAAGTTGGATAGACAATGGGACCAATCCTATACCACAACCAAATTTAATTTCACGTGTGTGACTTTTGTAGTAAGCCAGTCCTCTGTAAAGGAGTGTAGAGAGCCCCCTTCTAGTGTATGCTACTATATATCTGAAGTGTGTTTGGTTGCTCGAATCGATTTGGTAGAGCTGCATCATATGTAGTAGAGGTGGAGGCACAGGCTGAGTAGATGTGGAAATCCCAAAATGAATATAACCTAGGGCGTGTGTTTGGTTGTTGTATCTAGGGATACAGTAACTTATATCTGACTATCCATCCGAGACTAACGTGTGGACCATTGTCCTATGCGCTGCATCTGTCCAGCTTGGCTCCCAAGCAAAGCTCAAAAATGTCCGTCTCTACAGAGTCAGGATATCTGCATGGGTGAAAGCATGGCCAAATAGTAAATCAAGCAACCAAACGCGTTGTTTTTTTTATTTATACACACTGCATGACCAACGTACCAAACAAGCCTCTAACTGTTCTTCCTATACATACATAATATTTAAAATTGACCTCTCTATGAGTCATCTCTTAACACTATCTTATTTGAAAGTAAACAAAAAAAAAAAAAGAATTTCATTCTCAAATTTTTATTTTATTCAATTAGGACTAATTTTTTTAAGACTAGGGTCAGATAAGCTATCTCCTAAGGTCGGTCTCATTGGAGAGTTTTGTGACATTATTTCCAAAAAAAATCCATATCATATACAATGAAATAAAACTTGGATATCTCAATACAAAGTTATTTTCTCTAGTTTTGTCAGCATTAAATTTCATGACTTATTGAGAGTTGATAATCGTGACAAAAGTTCATTTCTTCTCTCTTTCTTTTTAGATAAACCATGGTGTTATAAAAAATGTTTATGTGACAACCTATTAAATACAAATAAAACTCACTCAAAATTTTCATTGATCGTACAGTCCCAATGCTATAGAAACTAGATGTAGTTTCTCTACATATTAATTTTTAAAGACACTTTATATGAAAACTATGGTTCCAATGGATAGTTTCTACAGAACAATTCCTTATCCAATCACATAGATCATCTCTCCATTCTCTCCAAATCACATCCCATCATGTCTAGATTCTCATGTAGACATGGTTTCTAACATAGACCTCGTTTCTATAATTTTTGCTCTCTCTGCCACATCAGCAAAACTCTTAGATGACAGTATAATTAATATCTATAGAAACTATAGTAGTTTCTGCATTGAGAATGCCCTACACTACTTTACACACCATCTTCGGAAAGAACATCATTAACTTCACAGACAAGCAATTGAGATAAAAGTTAAAAGGTCCTCCCAAATTCCCCCTGCAAAAACTATATTTAATTTCATGAGAAATTGAAATGTAGTAGAGTTGTGGCCTATGTTATATATAAGTACTTCGTTTAGCCAACCTAACAAATGGCCATGAAAGCGCAGATATAGTTTGACATGACAAAATTTAATATGAGAAACCATAGAATTCTCAGAGTGATGTAGATATCTTTTTCTTAGAACAACACAGTGCAATGATAACGCTCACAACACGCGTCACATCTATAAGCGCACGTATGCAATGCTATCGGCAGATCTTGAGATTCACAAAATGACCAGTGGCACCTCGATGTCAATGAGTCCCTCGCCTAACACTAAAAGCATAGTGGCGTTAAATCCAAGAATAAATTTAGGAAAATGCGAGCACCCGTGTAAAGTTAAGAACTTGAACCCAGGTGTGCACGTTCCACCACAAGTACCAAACCAACTGATACGATAATTACTGTGTGCGCGCACGTGTGCAACCAAAGGGTTTTGCGTTGAACTTCAGAATTTAAATTTAGTTAGGTAACAGATCCAAAGTTAAACTTCTCTACACTTTTCCTGATCGAATATTTATATGAGTGTAAGTTAGTTAGCGTAGTGTTTTGATATTGTTTACTGTGTTTATATGACAAGACCACCGAAAGTGGTACATATTATTGTCTAAGCTCTGTTTTCCTTTTATAACCACCAGTACTGGAACAACTTATTGTGCTTGTACTTTTTCAGTGTGATTAAAATCAGCTAAGGATTTATTAGGTCATTTGTGCACTGTGAAATGTGTCATCCTGTTTCACAGAGTTCACTGTTTTATCCTACATATGAATTTACTTTATTGAGAATGTTTTAAATATTTCATTGTGTATTTGTTGTGCTTTCTGTAAGCGTGTGTGCTGGTGGATGGGAGAACACGAAATAGGACTTTTTCAAACAGTCACTTGTCTCATGAGCCATAGGTTGATACAGAACCATATTATGTGACAAATTGCATTTGTATACATATAGAAGACATTCATACAGTTCTTATACTATTGCTCTAACATCTTCCAGTTAAATGTCTGCCAAATTTATTCATTATTTAATCTGAGCACATCTGTAGCTGCCCTGCCGCCTATGTTATCCAACTTCTCCATTCAGCCATTCAACCTGTCCTCTGTCTCAGAGCTGCTTTAAATCTGCGAGAAGGAAACTAACATCAGGTTTCAACATTCTAATAAGTCGAACATTTCATTTGACATCTGATCCTAGTGTTAACCGGTAAGTCGTAGTAATGTCATGCATGCCACCCAAGGAAAGGTAAAGCTACTCACCTGACCCCCACAACCCCTGGGGATGGCGACTCCACAGTTCCTGCAGACATAGGAGACTTTGTCCAGGTCTATGTCTAGGTCGGAGCCAAGGTAGTCGCATACGCATGGAACGTTGGTGAGGCTGATCAAGGTGGCGCAGCAATTGGACGACGGCGGCAGCGTCCGACCACCCTCCTGGACGTAGTCATAGCAGGTGGTTCGCAGGGCCACGATGTCGTTATGGCAGGCTGCGCCCGCCGCCTGAGCTTGGGGAGGTGTGGGCGCGGCTGCAGCAGCTGCATAAAGCAGCAGCAGGCCGAGCGTTACATGGACCAGCTGCGACATCTTGGTGGACCCGAGCTTGGTGGATTGTGAAACTCTCCAGATCACTATGGGTCTTGCTGCTGCTGCTCCAGTGATGGTATGAAGATGCACATGATTCGGTATTTTATAGTTGCCGGTGCTTATGGAGGTACACTGTTACTGTTAGCATAGTGTGCGGTCAAAGCTAGTGCTTGGAGACGCGAAATGCCAAGGGTGTGATCAACGAAACAAAGGGCGCTGGCTTGTTGGTGCGCTGAAGACTGAAGTCAGTGAGCCCTCAAAGCTGCAAAAATGACGAGCGTGTGCGCCGGCGGTTTCTCAAGGGGTTCACACAAGTTTCTGTTGTAAAATGGATCAGGAAAAAAAGAGATGGACATATATCCTGTAGGTCTTGCCTTTGAGTGAAAGACATTTCGGTATAAGTAGTCTGCTGCCAGCAACGATCACAGTTTTGTCCTGACCAAATTTCTTTATTAACTTTGACCAAACTTTTAGAAAAATATACAGCACCTACACAATATCAAATTAATTTTGTAAGTACACCATAACTATATATGTCTTGGCTAGCAAACATGCTTATGTTTTGCGACAGGATCTTTGTAGTGAATTAAAATACTGCTGGATAGTTTTTCTCTCCTACTACAAAGTCTCCCTCTCCATATATATATATATATATATAGAGAGAGAGAGTGTGGGTATAAACCCGTATACCCATATGGCTATATATGCGCCAAGTCCATCGACTAGGTCTAGACTGCCAAGAACGCGTCGTCTACGCGCTCTCCAGAAGATCACGTATATCCGCCGGCTCAGAAGTCTTGGCGGCTAAGGAAATAGCTTTTTTTAGTATCTAGCCGATTAGTTTTCTTATTCGACTAGAATTGTAATCTGATATACATATGTTTACACAAAAATTTAGGACAACATGGTAACCGACTTGTAACACTGTCCCCCCAGACTATATAAGGCGGGCAGGGGATCCCCTCCAAACAGATCATATAATAGCAATACAATACAGCAACACGCAGGACGTAGGGTATTATGTCTCGCGGTGGCCTAAACCTGTATAAACCTCGTGTCCTGCGCGTACTGCGCTACTTTTGTTCGTGTTAGGCGCACCTTCACCGATCATCTACAACCTTAGACATACCCCTCGATAGATTATCGCCGGCATTCCGTCGACAGTTGGCGCGCCAGATAGGGGGTGTGCTTCCTGATCCATGGCGAGCAAGACGGTGATTTTTCTTTTCGTCGTCGTTGGGCCACATCCGGCTGGCGGCGGACAAGATGAAATTTTTCTTCATCCACAACATTCAGCGGCGACCTCGTCGCGAACTTTTCTTGCAGGCTATCATCATCAACACCTTATCGACTGGTCGTGACCCTGCGACGACTTTCGTCGTGGTCCTACTTCCGTCAATTAATATCGCTACGGTCTTCGTTGATCGCCATCCTACAGCAGTCTACGCCTCAATACGCATCTACTCCAGCAACCGCGATTGGGGAAGCGACTTCCCAAACCCGATTTCCAAGGCTATACCCTGACGTCGGGTATGCGATCTACTCGACTACTCGAGGCAGTCATCATCGACCACAACCAGGAGAACACGATCTACACGACAATGCGGCGCAGCTAGGTACCGAAGCCATGCAAGTTATTTAATTGATGCCCAACTTTCATGTATGTGAGCATGCATCCACGACATGCAAACACACACGTTAGACTGGCGTATTCATGAACATCGTGCAAGCACGGCGTCCATGGTCCGATATATGTTCGGACTCCAACACGAAAAAGCAAGCCGGAAGGTGGAGAGTCGCCACAGCGAGCCATGAGCTACAACCACCAGATTGATGGATGATTTTTGGAATGGATGTCCTGCCTCCGTAAGATGGCAAGATCCGATCGGAGAAACTAACCAAAAGCTAAGTTCTATTTCCTATCTTAATTAAGATATTTTAATATATATCGTCTTCGAATTCCTCCACGAATCTATATGATATTTATTGGCAGAGATTTAATTGCGATTTGATTTTCCTTTCGTCGTCATCAACCACGGCAATGACGTTCGGGGGCAGCGAACCAGCACTGGTACAGAAATGGCCTTTGTTCCCGGATTGGGAAACCCCGTTAGCCCCGGTTTCCCAACCGGGAACAAGCTTGCGGGAGTAAATGTCACCCCTTTTAATCCGGGTCCAGAACCGGGATTAAAAGTGGACCTTTAGTTCCGGTTTGAAACACAAACAGGGACTAAAAGGTCTACAGCCCTAGATCACGTGTCCTCGGGTCTGTAGAACTTTTTAGTCCCGGTTTGTATCAACAATCGGGAATAAAGCCTTTCCTTTTTTTGTTTTTCGTGTTTTTTCAGTTCATTATTTGTTTTGTTTTTTAATTATGGTTTCAATTTAAAATTATCTATACACGCACATATTACACACACATATATATACATATATATATATTTTACATATATATATATATGTTGAAACATCCTCGATTTTTCACGAAGGAAAAATCCACAGAATGAGATATAATGTGATAAAACCAAGATTGATCTCATCGCATTATCATATATCAGTTGATATTAAAGTCATACATCGAGAATACTTACAAAATATTACATCAACTGAGTGGACACCTATTACAGGGTTAATCTAGCGGAAGCGTGTGTAGTCATCTTCAGAGTTGGCGGAATACGTCGTCGAGTGAAGGCTCCTCCTTCATGGGCATCATCAGAGTTATTGCTGGCGCAGCGTTGTCTTCAACTCCTGATCCAAACTTGAGCGTAGGCACGAGACCTTCTAATTCTTCTAATCTCGATATTTCTGTTAGTCAGGTAATCTGCACACCGCCAGATATGTGCAGGCCATGGTCAGCACCGATGAGCTTTAGTGGAAAAGAGAAAATAAAGGATCTGGTGATCCTAATATTTGGTTGTGGTTTGCATCCTATGCAAAGTAGCATCTAATAATATCACAATAGTTGTCAAGTTTTTAACCCATCTCATCAATTCCCATTCCAATCCATCATTCCACCCATACGCCACCTCGCACCCACACCTCGCACTCAGTCGACAGGCCCAACTCCCTCTCGGGTCCTGTCTCAACGGCACACTGCCACGCCGGGCACACTGCCGGACAATCATCAACCAGGGGAGAAAAGAATATCGCTCTCTACACTAGTCAGAGCTTCACAGGAAAGGTCCATAGCCGACGAATCAGCCTATGTATCGATCGATCTACCATACACTCTGCAGAGGTTTTACCACTCACAAGATTAGCCATCATCGATGCTGTACAATCATCTAAGCAGAATTCCGGCTACTTGCTTGCCTAGGTCGATACCACCCTACCACTCAGGCCCTGGGTAACTTCGGGCACGAACCAAAACGCTGAGACTGGGAGACGCAGTACCGGGCCCAATCTAGTGGTACTGCGCATCTAGAACGGTGCGGGAACTTCCTGCATCCGCCACCGCCCACCCTATCACCTTACAACCTAGCAGTAGTGGCACCGCCCTACCAAATAGTCCAGCCGTTCCCCGCCTATCGAAGACGAGTGAGCAGTAAAGGATTCCTATGAACCTGGTGCTAGTCCTTCCTAGGTTTGACCAAGCAGGCATCTTCTCTTACGGGATACTTTTCCCTTGCCACCATGGCACCTCCATTCACGGGACTTCAATGCACATCCCGGAACCACCTCATAAGCCATTACCCACCACAGGTATCTCTCGTGGGAATGCCCAGATGCAACTCCCGGCAAGACTTGCTTACACAGCTCGTCGTGTATCCCACTTGGTCGACTCGACCCTCACCACACACCCAAGACACACGCAGCACGCTCACATACCACCAGTCCGGCATCCCAAGCCAAACCATTCCCAGGGGTTCACCACCAGCATCACATCATAGATACAATGCGAGTGGAGTTAATAGATAAATATAGTGATGTAACATGCAAGCAAACAGGTAGATAGAAATATGTATAAAAGAGCGTGAGCGCGAAGCTGGGTGGTATAGTAGAGTGGTTGCAAGCGGGGTAGTAACGGCTTAGGTAGTAACATGCATCATATACTAGCAAAGGAGTAAATATAAAGCGCTAGCAGTTCTAGATTTGCAATGTCTAATAGGATTCTCTAAAAGAAGGTGCTGCCATGACACCTGCGTTGTCGAGGAAGTAGTGATATGAGTACTCCTCAGTTAGTGTAGTCGTTCTGCTGGATCACCTCCTCCAGGGTGACTCCATTCCGCGGGTCCTTGCGCCATCCATGTTCTCTCCCAGCGGGTCTCGATCCGATCGTCGCTAATCCGGAAACGGCTACTCCGCGAAGCAATACAAGGCAATAAAACACCCAATTCACCAAAAGACGACGGAACGCGGGGAGACCCATTAACAGCAAAATAATAAAAGGTACACGGCTTAGCCCTCTCGGCGTATGTCCGATTTCATCAGGCCAAAGAAACAGGAGTGGTGGTTTGCTAAGCACAAGCATAAGTCACAGCCAAGCCAATATGGCTTTATAATAAATGGTTTAGGCCAAAGCTTATCCATAGCAAACACCACGGCACACGATCTTCAGACCCGAACGCTATGGAGGAGACGGGGGTAGGAGGATGAGCCAAGCAAAGAGAGAAACGAGGGATTTATTGACAAGAAATGTTGCACGAGAAAGAGCGAGTGCTTAATCCACTTGTAGGGTACCAAGGCTGTGATTCAAACGGGTACAATCATACAAGTGTTTAAACACCAAGAATCAAAAGAGAGAAAGAGAGAGAAAAGTTAGCTAGGCACATCTATATCATATTCCCAGTCACACCTTCAGTGAAGATGGTTTTAAGCGGTCGACCGAGTCGACCTACTTAGGTCTGAGATCTTAATATAGACCATAGCTTCGCATAACAAAAGAAGTCAGTCCGGTCTTTGATCCAGTCACTGTAAGTAAGACGGGATGGAACAGAGCGGGCTAAACGAACAGAGAGCGTGAAGCATAATACAGTAGTGGTCTACTCTTTCCAACGCATACGCCATGGAATAGACGGGGCGTTAGAAGAGAGCGACATGTAAAATACGCATGTGCACGAACCACTCGTAGGGTACCACGACCTGGGTGCACTGGCACTAAGACATTTCTCGGATCCATAGCTATGCGGTTGTCACCGTTAGAATCAGAGGAATGCGACGGTCGCGTAGGGTACAAGCATACGAGGGTCAGGCACGAAAAGTCAGAGAGTGGCAACACGAGGTCAGGTTACACTCGGCATTACGGCCATGCGAGACGAATCCCTGCGATCGCAATATCCGAACGAAGTATGATCCCACAACCGGCTTGAAGGTACAACACACAGACAGTATAACAATAAAATCCAATGACACGACCATAAGACAAAACGACTCGGCAAGACAGTGGAGTAGCACAATTCCATAGCATTATGATGGATGGATCCTGTATAACAAATGTATATACAGACAGATCGTGAGGATAGGGTACAACAGATACATATATAGGAAGATCATATGAATGGAGTATAACATGGTGGATAGATGTACGAAAATATAAAAGATGGTGCTTCCCAATAGTCCAATGTTGCAAATCAATTTGGCTTTCCAACCGTCCAACATCATCTATGGGACCTCATATCTGGCAACGGGGCTACAACACGGAGACTAGACGGGGTCGGTATCAAGGAGAAGTGGCGAGGCTTGCTGCTACATGTTCTGGCTCCTCTTGGCCAAGCTGCTGGTAGCTATTGGCCCGCTATGACTAGCTGTTGGCTGGCTGCGGCTAGCTGTGGCCTGCTGCAGGGTGGTCGTGGCTGGTCGCGGCTGGCAGGGCGAGGCTAGTGATTGGCCGAGGCTGGCCGGAGTGGCCATAGGCTGGCCGAAGATGGCTGCAAGTGTCTGGGAGGTGTCGGGATGTGTCCAGGTTCCAACAGTGTAGGACGGGGCATCGGTGCGCGTCGAGGGGAAACCAAGCAGGACTCCCAGAGATCTTCTCCTTTGTTGATCGGCGTCCTTCGTGTCCTTCGGCGGCGGTAGTAGACTGGCGGTGGTCTCGGAGTCCAAAGGCACAAGGTAAAACCGAAACGCGGTCACGGTGGTTGTTTGGGTAGTCCTCGGCCACGCCGGCATTCTTGGAACGCCGGTGGTTCGATTTGGCTAAATAGGTCATGTGTCGTGTGTGCGAGTGTCCTAAGCCGGGAGGGGCTCGGCCTACGCGTCCCTGAGGTGGGACGCCATGGCTCATGTGGCGGGTCCTGGTCACGGTGGCGGTGCCCACCATAGGGAGAAAGTCGTGGCTCACCGAGGACTTGCGGATGAAAGGTCGCTTGACGCGGGTCGGGCTCGTTGCCGGCAGAACGTTCACGATGGCGGGACCGAGATGGCTCGATGTTGCAGTAGGGGCACAGTGTGAGGTCATCCCCTCGATCGTGAATGTTCGTGGCCGGTCGGTGTGGATCGGATAGATGTCGACGAAGAATGCAGGCGGGGTTACGGCCTACCTGCATTGGTGGATCGGGCGGCACCAAGGCCGGGCTCAGATATGGTTCACGGTGAACAAAGGAAAAAGGGTGTTGCGTGGACACTGGTGTCTTACCAGCGATGCTTGTGGACATAGGTGAGATCGGGGCGCTGCTGCTGCCTAAGGTGCTCCCTGCAGCGAAGTGAATCCATGGCACGAAGGCTCATCTCAATATCACAGTGAGAGGAATAGAGGAGATAGTAGGAGCTAGGCATCGGTGTTCACCAGCTTCAGAGGTGAGGGTGCTTTGGTGGCGTGCTGCGTTGCTAGGCGGTCGATGGCGTGGTTCTGCCGGTTGCGGCGGGTCGAAGGCAGGGCGAGGCTAGGGCTCCACCGTGTTCCGGTGCTCTGGGACGACGGGCTCGACGTGGCTGTCCACACGCACGGCCGCAGCATGCTGCAGGTGCGAGGATAGGGCGCGGCACGGTGAGGATGGCACGGCCGCGTGCGTGGCAAGGCCGCGGCATCGGAGGGTCGGCGGCGAGGTGGAGGCTGCTCGAGGTGGAGACGTCGTTGCGGGAGGCACCGGTGGCGAAGCAGAGCGCGTGGTCGGCCGAGACCGTGTACACGCGGTCGAAGCCGGTGTGGAGGCGCGGTCGAGTAGGGTGGCGGTGTGCGCGACGTCGAGGAAGAACGCGGCGTGGAGGCGAACGCCGAGCACCCGGCTGGAGCTTGCTGCGGTCGGAGGTGGCCGCGGCGGCTCGGTGAAGAGGCGAAGACGAGGAGCGGAGCGTCGTGGTCGAGCTCGGCTCTGGCACAGAGCGGTTGGCACTAGTGGCACGACGACTGCGCGAGCATGGTTGCCCATGGCCATGGCGACGCGGCTACGACCGATGCGGTCGTAATCGGCTGAGATGCGACAGCGACCGTGTGTGCCGGCCAGGGCGCGGTGGCGGCCGGCCAGGGTGTGGCTTCGGTGGCTGAGGCTTGTAGCGGCATGAGTAGGACGGAAGCAGTGGCGGCGGCTCGAGTGGAGAAGATGAACAGTGTGCCGGCTCCGCCTTTATACATGCGTGCTAGGGTTCGGGGGCTTCTAGCGACGGTGGTGATCTTCGTAGTCCGTACCCAAGGACGCGTGGCATCTATCCATGGTGCGGACGCCGAGGGAGCAGGTAGGGGCGTGGGGCTTGGCCTGTATGTGCGCGTCGCGCCTGGCGGCGGCGGCGGCCAGGGAGCAGGGTGCCTTCGCTCTCTAGGTCTTGGGGGTGCAGGGTGCTGCTGGGCCTAGTGGGCCGGCTGCTGCGCAGGGAGCGGCCTGGGGTGTGTGCAAGTCGGTCCAGGAGGGCAGTAGGGCAAGCGGGACAGCTGGACCAGGGTGCGGGTGGGCTGCGCGATGGTGAGAGTGGAGAGGTGTTGGGCTGCCCTATTGACTTGGTCTGGTGATTGGTTGGGCCAGATTGGGGAAAGTGAAAAAGGGATTTTTCCCCTTCTATTATTTAGAGGGATTAGAGAGGTTTGAGATGGGATTAAAAAGGGAGTGAAATGGAATTTATTAACGGAATCAAAGATGAACTCGGAGAGGGGGGTCGAGTGGATTTCATGAAGAGGAAGAAAAAAGAAATCCCTCCGCTTGTTAAGATGGATTGAGAACCTTGGTTCGGGGTTTGGAAGGAATACGATGTTGGAGAATTAAAGGGAAGAAAATTGCAAAGGACTCAGAGGATGGTTGCTATGGATTAGTGCTCTCCGACGTAACTCTATACTCGAAACCGAGAACCGACTCACGACACGGACTCACATTTACAAACAATACTATACTGGATGCAACAAATTGTTAGTGGATTAATCGCCGTTCAACCTATGCTTCAAAACATTTACAAGAAAATTTTAAAAAGCTCGTATTTTCGGTTTCTGGAAACCCGGGTTGTTACATATGTAAAATATATATATGTATATATATTTATTATATGTGTGTGTATCGGTTTTGACAAAGGGCATAATACGACATAAGACATATATATATTACAAACTACATATATTTTATATATATATACATATACATATATACTAGAGAGTTTAACACTTTTTTCACTCCAAATGTTTTCCTCTCCAAAAGTTTTCACTCTGACATATATATATGCCCTTCAGTCATCTTCATCACCACCGTTGCCCGGCTTCCAAGATTCATTAGGGTCATTGTAAAATTCTCCAGAGGAATTCAAAACTTGATCATTAAGAAACCCTGCTATGGTCTCTTGAATTGCCTTGAGCTCGTCTTTTACCAGGATCTTTTTCTTTAAATAATCAGTCTTCAACCAGAGTCAAAGGGAAAGGTATTAATATATATGATTATATATATGTATATATATATACATATATATATTTGTGTGAGTTAATATGAGATCGATTTAACGTACTTTTAGCTTCTCCAGGTCAGTTCTGACTGAGTACACCCTCATGAACTCGCAAACATAGTATCCACAAGTGTTATTCCCGGGTTGTTGCTGCAGAACCCACTTTACAAGACAAAAAAGGTTGTCATCCGATCCGGACAATACATATATATAGATACATATATAACATGAATGGCCTCTAAGTATATATACTTACCATGTGTGGGATTATAGTCAGTGGTGCTTTGCAATGTTTGAGGTCATATTTCTCAATGAATCTTTTCCAAACACTGCCAATCAAAATAAAAATATCCAATGATCGATGTGAATATTTTCCAAACACTGCAATTGAAGAAGGTAAGGAGAAATAACTTACCTCTGAAAAATATCTATCATATCTTGAATTTGGTCTAGTCTCTTTCTCATAGAATCTAAGATCTCCATGTGGCTTTGTTGAAGATCGATGACGATCAATATCCAATGATCGTTAAAGTTGTAGGGGAAGAGTATATGTTTCTTGCCGCGTTGCTTTGCTAAGAACTTCATGAGATTCTTCTCTGTGTCTTCTTTCCATGTTGGGTTGGGTGTAGGGTGTTTGAATACAATATGTGGATCAATGAAACCAACTTCATTAGACCCTCTCTGTTTGCACATTTGCATCTCATAGCTGCATATATATATATATAGAGAGAGTAAGGATATATATAGAGAGAGAGAGAGAAAGATTTGAATTGCAGAAAGAAAGTACACTTACAGACAATAGCAGCTCATTATTGTTTTGTCGAGGGAGTCCATGTGGCATAGTTGGTGTAATTCAGCAAAATCAACAAACATAATATCATCGCCACGGAACCAATGTTGGTTTCTAATTCGGACAGAAATCCAAGACTCACCTCGTGTACATGTCCCAAGGTACCACTTGTTTAGCAAGTACATTTGCGTACCTAGTTGACTGAGGGTTTTTGGATTCCATAGACTCCGACCATGTTGATATTTCCTCCACTCGTCAACTACTTGCGCTTTCTCCACTTGCTCCCATCCAACTATTTGGGCAAGGTTCATACCAGTTTCCGCCATGAAAGCTTCAAACTCGTTCAAATTGACCTCACTAGGTATCTGGATGCGGTCCATAAATGAGCCATATTGATTCGGTATCTGATCACTAACAATTAGCGGGGGGATTGCTTGCTTGTCTTGTTTGCCGAGTTGTGGAACATCTTTCCCTGCCTTCTTCTGTTTGTCAACAGACTTCGTGAGAGAGCGGTCATAGTCCGATAGTGACAGGGGCAGTTTAGCTTCTCTCAACTTCTTCTCGTGCTCCATCCTTTTCTGCCTTAAAGCATCGCGAGGTAGATAGTAGTACGGTTGCGCTTTCTTTTTCTTCATCTCTTCTGTCTCCTTTGGTTTTCTTGTGAAAAAATCTGCGACTTATTTTTTCACCGCAATATCTAACTCCTCTTTAGTCTTTTCACCGGGCAGTTTCTGAGGAATGGGTTTCTTTGTTTGCCTGGTGGCTTTCTTCTTTGCGGGCGGGGTTGGTTGCACCACCTGCGGTGAAGACCTCTTAGTAGATGGCTTGGTAGGTGGGGGAGGTGTTGGAAGTCGTGGCGGTGATGACGGCTTTGCTATTGGTGGAGGTGATGGCACCCTGCCTGGTGTAACACATCTTCGTACTCGCAGCCCAGAGCACTCTGATGGTCTGGGAAACGGATTATTGGACTTGGCCTTTACTTCTGTTCTTTAGGACGAGGCGGCGGAGGCGCCCCTGGAATAATAATGTATCGCTTGCGCCATACAATGAATGTCTTCTCAGCTTCTCCTAGTGTCTTTTCCCCATCACCTCCTTCAATTTCAAGAGACACATTACCAAAACCTTTGGTAACTCTATCCACCGAGACGCTAGCATATCCAGGTGGTATTCTTCTCCCATGGATAGTGGGTGTCTTGGTCGGGTCTACCGGGTTTACAATACCGGTAGCAACCATGACTGTGGAGTTCCCCTGTGCAATGTGCAGCTCACACGGTGTAAGTGGATTAGTGATATCATCCACGGGGAAGCGCAACGCTCCATCATCTTGCTGATTTGGCACCTCAGTAGAAGCACAACTGCTTTTTGCAAGATTTTCTGGTTGGCTAACTCCTTCTGATGTATGTCTACTCAATGCTAATTCCAACTGCCTTGCTATTTCCTCTTGCATTCTTGCTTCAAGTTGTTTCTCACGTTCATGAGACTGACGTAGCGCTTCACGTGACTCGAGAACATATTCTTCTAACTTGCGCATCCGCTCTGCCTCCTCTTCCTTCCTTCTTCGATGGCTTCTGTAGCGATCTTTGTCCTCAGGGAAACCATGTTCCCACGTCACACCCGGTCTCAAGCCTCTGGTTAGGCCAGGGTGCTCAGCGGTACCAATGGCATATGTCAGTTCGTCCTTCTCTCTTTTTGGCCTGAATACCCCTTTCTCTTTAGCGTGCATAATATATTGCTATCTTTCTGCTGCGTCTACAAGTTTCTGGCCATGAACTACCTTCCCGGTCTGCAGGTCAAGACTTCCCCCATGACCAAAAAACCATTGTTTCGCACGTACAGGCCATGCAGCTGATTCTGGTATGAGCCCCTTGGCTAAAATATCATCTTCCAATTTTTCCCACTTGGGAATGGCAGAAGGGTAACCACCTGATCCCAAGTAATGGTGGTATTCCTTTTTGCGAGCATTCTCAGTGTTCCTTCTGACCCGTGTCTCACCCTCTTCCGATAACTTGTACTGTACAAATTCATCCCAGTAGGGCCTACACTTTGTGATCGGACCAGTGGCTCGGTCAAAATTTGGCGTCTTGTTCTCCTTCATATATGTCTTGTAGAGACTTTTCTTCCAACTCTGAAACTGTGTGGCCATCTTCTTCATTGCCTAGCGCCTAACTAGCGACTTCAAGACTTCAAGCCTAACTAGCGTCGTTCGGAACGGGTTCACTGCCAGGTCCCTTTCCGAAGACTACTTTCACGTCCTTGACCATATCGAGTACGTCCTCACCGGTGCGGTTGATAGGCTTGGACTTGTGGTTCGCCTTACCTTTAAAATGCTTGCCTTTCTTTCATACAGGGTGATTCGCAGGCAGGAATCGACGATGCCCAAGGTAGACAACCTTTCTACATTTTTTCAAAAATATACCTTTAATGTCCATGAAACAGTGCACACATGCATTATATCCCTTGTTCGACTGTCCTGAAAGATTACTTAGAGCAGGCCAATCATTGATTGTTACGAACAACAATGCACAGAGGTCAAAGTGCTCCTGTTTGTGTTCATCCCAAACACGTATACCTGGTTTGTTCCACAAAAGCAGTAGTTCTTCAATTAGTGGCCTCAGGTACACATCGATATCATTGACAGGCTGCCTTGATCCTTGGATTAGCACGGGCATCATAATGAACTTTCTCTTCATGCATAACCATGGAGGGAGGTTGTAGATACATAGTGTAACAGGCCAAGTGCTATGACTACTATTCTGCTCCCCGAAAGGATTCATACCATCCATGCTTAAAGCAAACCTTATGTTTCTTACGTCCCCTACAAAATCTGGGAACTCTCAATCGATTGCTCTCCATTGAGACCCATCAGTCGGGTGTCTCAGCATATTGTCTATCTTACGGTCTTCTTTGTGCCACCGCATTAACTTTGCATGCTCTTTGTTTCTGAACAAACGTTTCAAGCGTGGTATTATAGGAGCATACCACATAACCTTGGCAGGGATTTTCTTTCTGGTTCTTTCATCCTCAACATCACCAGAGTCATCTCGCCTGATCTTATACCGTGATGCATGGCATACCGGGCAAGAATCCAACTCCTCGTACTCCTCGCCATGGTAGAGGATGCAATCATTAGGACATGCATGTATCTTTGTGATTTCTAATCCCAAAGGGTAGACAACCTGTTTGGCTTCATAGGTAGTGGCTGGTAATTCGTTATCCTTTAGAAGCATCTTCTTTATTTTTGTAAGCAACTCCCCTAAATCCCTTGTCGGATACACCATTCTTTGCCTTCCATTGCAACAACTCTAGTATGCTACCCAATTTTTTCTATTCTGCATCACAAGTTGGGCATAGCAACTTCTTGTGATCCTCTAGCATACGCTCAAACTTGATCTTCTCCTTTTCACTTTCGCATTCTCTCTTTGCATCGCAAATAGCCTGAGCAAGATCATCAACGGGATCATCTTATGCTGGTACCTCTTCTTCAGCTTCCTCCATTGGAATATCATTGTTTAATATACCATAGTCAGCAATAGTGTCACCATCGTCCCATTGTTCTTCTTCGTCTTCTTCCATTATAACGCCTCTTTCTCCGTGTTTGGTCCAACAGATGTAGTTTGGCATGAAACCCGACTTGAACAAGTGAGAATGAAGAATCCTTGAGCAAGAATATTCCTTCAAATTCTTACATACAGCACATGGGCAGCACATGAATTCATCCCGCTTGTTTGACTCGGCCACATTTAAGAAAATATTCACGCCCTCAATGAAATCTTTGGAGCGACGATCGGTGTTGTACATCCAATGCCGACTCATCTACATTACAAGACAAACGAACATATATCACAATACTGGACATTAATTAATTTATGGAAGCCTCGCTGCAATGTAGACAGTCACAACTAGCACTAAACTAATTAAACCTCAAATACACTTCAACAGCCTAAGCATATCACGACCGATCTCAACTAAAATAGACAAATCATTCGTCTGTTCAACATCAATGGTCTTCGTTCGCTGGCTCAGTGCCTCATCAGCTAGCTCATCACCCACCATAGCCGCCTCTGCAAGAGTTCCAAGCACGTGTTTGGCATACTCTTCTTCCCAGTACCACCCTGGACATCCACTGCCATCCTACTGAAATTAAGACAAAAATACATAAGTTTAGTAAAAAAATACATAATTTATTATATATAATTATCAAATGCGATAGAGTAACTCACATTACGATCCGGACACTTGTAGAAGATGCGTCCCTTGTTGGGACCCTCCTTCTTCACTTGAAACTCAAGCACATTCTTTTTCTTGCACTCGCCGCACTCAATGAGAGGGAGGTCTGGTCTCAGCCTATTTTGAACCCGATGATAGGCCGACGACCCGGAAGCATTCGTCATCTACTCTTTACTCTCTAGACTCAAATTTGTAAAGCACTTAAATTCCTAATAATGGATTTTAACAAGTGAAACAAAAAATAAAACTCCTAAAATTTAAATCACAAATATATACATACAATGTTTGAGTAACAAATGTGAGCTATGCATACTATAAATCTTTCTTCAACCAAATATACAAACTATCAAGTGATTTTGAGCTTGAAATATAAATTATTGGAGAAATATCAAGTGATTTTGACCTTGAAATACAAATTATTGGAGAAATAACCATAGAAATATCCTAGTGAATTAAACAAGAGAGAATAAAGATAGTAACCTTTGCAACCGTAGAATTGAAGAAGTTGGAGGAGTAACCTAGCCAAGCTCCACACTTGAACTGAGAAGAAGCAAGAACATGCACGAGCAGAAGTAAGAACAAGCATGAATGGCTCGGGGCCTCGGGCTCGGGGGGAAGAAAAGGTTTAAATTGGAAGGGAGGAACATTAGTCCCGGTTTAGGCTATAAACCCGGGCTAAAAGTTAAGGTTTAGTCCCAGTTCTGCCCATAAACCGTGGTTAAACTTTTAGTCCCGGTTGATTATCAAAACCGGGACTAAAGATAGACTTTTAGTCCCGGTTTTGATCACCAACCGGGACTAAAAGCTCCCTAGCCGTTGCGAGCCGTTAGGAAGGAGGATTTATTACCGGCTGCTATATCTAGCCAGGGATTAAAGGTTTCTTTCTTCCCGGGCGCAAAAAATTCTGGTACTAAAGCCAAAATCGGTAGTGGATCAAAAGTCTGCTCTCTACTAGTGATGGGAATTTTCTTTGTCATCGTCAACGGCATCCGGTGGCGGCGTTCTTCCCAGCACGCCGTAATCAACCACGTCGGTCGGATGACGGCGCGTCGTCGGCACACAAAAATCGATCTTCTCGATTGATCCATCTACGAGGGTCAAGCAAGCAAGCAGGGGGCACGTCCAACTTGAACGATCCGGCAAGCAAGGAAATAAATCATCCAAGCCACATCCGATCTACAAGAGAATTTGCCATGCAAATCAACCATGCACCTATCACGGACGTCACCGATTCGAAAGGAAATCAATCCCATCTCTCGGCGTCAACACCCTGCGGTGGCTTCGTCATCGTTTATGTGTGGCAACAACAAAATCTGAAATACGGAGTATATCACTGTACTATGCACAGGATAAGCTTTCCTTGCATCTCCATTGACCAGCGAACAACGACCACTTGCATCTACGTGACCATGCAAGTGACTTCTCGTCCGATCTGTGAGGCGACCATGGCAATCCAACTACGGATGTGCGAGCCACCAACATGCGAGCCACCAGACGAGCCGTCCGAACCGGGAGCGAGCCACCGATCCACGAATAAGCTGTCTAGCCAGCCATCTAAAGCAAGCTGTCTGAGCTGTTAAACAAGCCATCAGAGCTGTCAAAGAAGATGTCAAGCCGTGTCGATGAGCTGTCTAGCGAGCCATGTCAGGTCATCCAGCGAGCCACGTCGAGCCTGCCTACCATATCATCGCCAAGATTATCTCCAAGATTCTTCGCCACCGACATAAGCCCCGACCAGACTCGGACTAGTCAAACATCATCGACGCATAAGTCCTACACATGCTCAGGCAAGCTAACTAATGACCTCATCTCGTCGCCAACAGCACATAAGCCTCACACATGTTCGGGCAGTCTAACTTCGTCGCTGACATAAACCCCGCACATGTTCGGGCAATCTAACTTCGTCGCCGATATAAGCCCCGCACATGTTCAGGCAGTCTAACATCGTCAGCCGACATAAGCCCCGCACATGTTCGGGACAGTCCAACTTCGTCGCCGACATAAGCCCCGCACATGTTCGGGTCATCTAATTTCGCCGACGTGTAAGCCCCGCATCTGTTCGGGCCGCCAAACATCATCGCCTCATCGCCAGCCCCGATTGCTTCGGGTTGCCGTCGCCCTCGATAAGCATAGACCTGGCAGAGTGCAGGCAGATTCATCACTACGTAAGCCTCGAGGACGTTTGGGCAGTTTTAGCAGCGTCTCCATAAGCCCCGACAATGTTCGGGCACACGTCGCCAACGGTTCTCCATAAGACCCGACCATGCTTGGGCACCTCGCCAATGGTTCTTCAGAAGCCCTGAAAATGCTAGATGGCCACACATGAAGACTCATTGCTGCTCATCCTTGCGATCGCGTCACAAGCCCGCTTCTTACGGCGTCATCTACGCGCATCGACGATCAGCAGTCTGATCCCATCTACAGAAAATGGACAGCAAAGTAAAAGAAAGGAGTCAATATTGATCGTGGACTTCCATCAAGCGTCGTGGCTTCGATATGAGTCTAGACCCTCAACATGCACATATCTCTCGTCGCCATCATTCTAAGCCAGGAGATCAGCACGTCCAGCTTTCATCATCCAACCGTCTACTTGAGATCAGCACGCCCAGCTGCCCATTAAACAAGCTAAGCTAGATCTTTTCAACTAAATATACGACATATGCATATCTTCTGTGCATCTCTACTTGTCTGCTTGGTTACAGTTGGCAGGGACCAGAGTAGTCGATCTACAAATAGCACACGTGCTTACATATCAATGATGGGAGAACTAGAGTCGTCGTCGGATGAAGTCGAGTCATCTACGCGTGCCTCTCGTCTGGAACCCTGCTATCTCCAGCATCGCCATTCGACACCAATTCTAGCAGCACGGAGTCTACCGTCAAGCCATCATGCAAGCCATGTCGAGCCGTCCGACGTGCCGCGTCGAGCCACCACTCCGCCAAACAAGGAACTCGCCGCCAAGCTTTCGTCGCTCCTCGCCATCCTCGCGCTGCTCGAACACCGCCTCCGACCACGCTGGGGACTCGTCGCCGCTCCTCGTCGTCCTCACACTGCTCGGACACCGCTTCCGACCACGCTGGGACTCGTCGCCGCTCCTCGTCGTCCTCACGTTGCTCGGACACCGCCTCCGACCACGCTGGGAACTCGTCGCCGCTCCTCGCCATCCTCGCACTGCCCGGACACTGTTTCCGACCACGCTGGGGATTCATCGCCGAGCTATCAAAACACTCCATGCTATTCAGATCAGGGTGCTGATCTTGGGCAGCACATCTCGGAGGATTTTTTTCCCGATCACTTGCTGTACTCGGGGACTTCGTCGTCGTCTCAGCTGCTTGAAAGATTTTTTCCCGATCACTTGATGTGCTCGGGGACTGCGTCATCGCCTTGCCTACTCAGAAGGTTTTTTCCCGATCACTTGCTGTGCTCGGGGACTTCGTCGTCGCCTCGGCTGCTCGGAAGATTTTTCCCGATCACTTGCTGTGTTCGGGGGCTTCGTCGACGCTTCACAAGATCAGCAAGGATAAAGATTTTGACCCTGACACCACGTGACTGAGTCACCTACTATCAGGCTCGGGGACTAAATGGATACACTTCACCTAACGATGAAGGTATTGTTTCTGAAGAACCAAAAGTGGATACACTTCACTAAAGATAAGCTCTTTTTCAAATTCTTCTGAGCTCCTTACAACCGTCTGGTCAAGCAACTCTGAAGATCTGCGCTTCCCGATGAATGCAAGGTGCTCGGGGACTAGCTGTGGGGGTATAAACCCGTATATCTGCATGGCTATACATGGGCCAAGTCCTTCGACCATGGCTCAGACTACCAAGGAAGCGTCATCTACGCGCTCTCCCGAAGATCACGTATATCCGCCGGCTCAGATGTCTTGGCGGCTACGGAAATAGCTTTCCTAGTATCTAGCCAATTAGTTTCCTTGTTCGGTTAGGATTGTAATCTGATATACATGGTAACCGACTTGTAACCCTACCCCCTAGACTATATAAGGCGGGCAGGGGATCCCCTCAAAACAGATCATCTGATAGCAATACAATACAGCAACACACAGGACGTAGGGTATTATGCCTCGCGGCGGCCTGAACCTGTATAAACCTCGTGTCCTGCGCGTACTGCGCTACTCTTGTTCGTCTCAGGCGCACCTTCACCGATCATCTACTACCTTGGGCATACCCCTCGGTAGACTATCACCGATATTCTATCGACACAGAGAGAGAGACTTTGTAGTAGAAGCCCCAACCAACGGTTAGCTAGCTGGTTCAATCAAACCATGTCCACCAACCTGTCCTAGCACCCTAGCCCAAACCCAAACCCCCCTCATCTGGTTCAGCCTAGGGAAGCCTTGAATCTCGTCTCTCTCTCTCTCTCCTCTCGTTCTCTGAACATGAGCAAGAAACAGCCCAACGCAGCTCCCTGGCCGTCGCCCCATCCTCACCACCGCCCGCGGCGGCATCTTGTCGCCCCCTTCCCACCACCGGCCAGTGCGGTCCCCCTGCTTGACCGGTCAACAAAGTCATGGGTCTTCCTCGAGCAGATCTCTAGCGGCGCCCGAGCATAGCACCAACACCACCAAGGGGACGGCCATGGAGGACTCGACCATCGTTGGCAGCTCCTAGCACGTGCTCATCCGCACGTGGGCCAACGGGCCCGCTCGGCGGCCTCTCAGGACCCTCTAGCTCTAACACACTCAGATTATGCACCCAGTTGAGCAGACTCTGGAGGTACCTCAGACTCAGACCGTTCCACAAACTTCCACAATCAGAGGGTTAGAGTACCTCGAGTCTAGAGTCAGAGACAGACACTTTACAGTTTCAGCTTGCTCCACGTACCTCATCGCCAGACCTGACTGCTCCTATCGACCCTTAGGTTTTTGGTGCTTGATGCTAAAGGGGGGAGAGAGAGAGCCTAGATTTAGGGGGAGTGGAGTGAGATATTTGGTCTTTGGGCTCTTATTTTGGATCTTTTGTATGATATACACTCATGCATCATGTTTACTTTTATGCATTGTGATGAGACCCCATGACATGTGTGCTCTACTTGATACTTATGTCATGTCACTTGTTGTGGTTTAGCTCATAAGCTTTCATTCCATATTTTACTTCGGTTCATATGAGCTTTACTTATTGGTACTTGTGATTATTTCTTATATACTTGAGTACTTGTTGTCTTGGTTCATGTAAGCATGCCTAACCCCTTTGATCTTATTGTCCCAAGCTGATATGAATCAAGCTTTGAAAAACTGCACTCTTATAAATCTTTTTGAGGTTGTTGTCATCAATCACCAAAAAGAGTGAGATTGAAGCATCTAGGCCCCAGTGGTTTTGGTGATTAATGACAACGTGAGATTATTATGACTAACGTAACGTGTGTTTTGCAGAGTCACGTAGAGATTAGGTCATAATAATGAGCAGGTTCAAGCCCTCGGAGATGGATTCTAATTCGGTTTCCAAAGGATGGATGACAAGGTACTTTAGGCTTTGTTCAGAGGCACTAGTTCGAAGTGCCATTTGGTGTTGAGAGGCACTTAGAGTAGTTTAGGCTTTGTTTTCTCCTTTGATCGTACTATTAAGGGGGTCTGAATGGTTAGCTTGACCTAAACAAATCTTAGAGGTTAAGGTGTGGTGCACATTTTTCAAACTTAGTTCTAAGTTGCTCAGAGAGAGTCCTATGACCACGTCGAACAAACTTTGTTTTGAAAAGTTTTTGATTCGGCGAAGTTTGGAGTCGATTTGGTGCACCGGACGTTGCACTGGACGCTGGGCAAGTGTGTCCGGTGTAGACAAGGTCTCAGTGGATATAACACCCCTGGTGTTACTATAACTAAAACCTGACATATCTTGCATGCAAATCATCCCAAACAAACTCATTATTACTGTGCACCACTAAAATAATTTTATTTCCATATATGGTTGTGCGTATGTGATTTAGGGTGATTTGGTGATATTAGTCCTTGTTTGAGTATATAAGATTAAATCAAATTGTAGATTCAAACCGAAATCAATTAAAAACCCTAAATCAGACCCCAAACCCTAAATAAAAACTAAATAGAATTAAGGGTTGGACCTTAAACAAAAGTTGTAAATGTTTAAAAGTCGAGCAACTTCTATTTAGGGCAATTTTGAAGTTTCTAAAGATAATTTCAAATAAACATTAATCTATGCTTTATAGTCTATGTTTGAAAACTAAATTAAAAAATTAGCATGATGCTAGTGAAGGTTCCTTAATAAAAGTTATAGATATTTTAAAATGTAACAACTTTCATTTTTAGAGATTTTGAAGTTTACCAGGTGGAGATTTAAATTAAATCTCAATTAGTGTTTGTTTATTCAAATTTAAAATGCCCTTTCAAAAACTATCACGAATTTGGGAAAACTCCTTTTATTAAAGTTGTAAGGCTTTTTAAGCTGAACAACTTTTATATTTGGGGATTTTGAACTTATGCATTGAGAATTCAAATTAAACCCTAATGAGTGTTTTGGAATTTAAATTTGAAATGCTATTTCAAAAATTATCGAATTTGACAAAACTCTTTTAATGAAAGTTGTAGAGATTGATAAATAGAACAACTTTTATTTCTACAGATTTTCAAGTTATAGAGAAAATTTTTAAGAATTGAATTGAATTGTAAATGAAATCCAAATTCAAGTTTTACCCCCTTTCTGATATTTTCAAAAATATTCAAAACTTGAATTTGGTTCGAAAACCAAAGTTGCTCAGAATCAAATGCACTACAACTTTTACATTGATCATTTTTCAAGTTTCCAGACAGATTTGAGAGTAATTGTACAAAATAGAAAAAGGGGGAGAACACTCACTACAGTAACCACCCCCCTCTCTGCTGCACGCACAGGCGTGGGTGCCGCGCCACCCGCCGGCTTTGCCCGGGGCTGACCGGCCATATGTCACCGTCGATGCCAGGTCCGTGGGGATCCCCTCTGCGTCGTGCACTCCTCGTCTTGTCCCTGGTTGGGCTATAAAGCCGACGAGGAGCTCTTTTCTTTCCCTTCTCATTCCTTCCCCGTCGCGGACCGGTCGGGTTCAACGACGAAATTCATCGACGACGAGCCATCTCCATCCGATTGCTTTTTCCCATAACTTCGAGACACCTCCACGAACCTATCTAACCCATTTGCATTGTCCATGATCGTCGAAAATCGCCCTAAGTCATCGTCTTCCTCTCGGGCGGCCATTTGCGCCGCCGAGCTCGAGCTTCGCATGGTCAGCTCATCTCAAAGCCTCTTCTTCTTGTTCGACTTGTGTTTTAGCCTCTCTGGATCACCTTGGTAATAACGTGAAGGTGGTTCGAGCTGCGGAGGTTTGGGTACGTCGGAACGCTGTCGTTGCCACCGGTGTTCGCACGTCGGAACGCTGTCGTTGCCATCGGTGTTCGCCACGGCGGTCGTCTTCCATGTCGATGACCCACCCTTGAGCCATCTCGGGACCAACCGGCTAGTCTAGGCATTTCGTGGTGAGTATACAAAGCTTCTTCGAGCCTTTATATAAACGCTACCGCATTGGTTACGCCGGAACGCGGCTTGTCGCCATTCCTGTTCATGGCCGTCCGCCATGAGTGCGGCTAGGTTCGTCGTGGAAGTCAAACCGGCAAATGGAGTACCTAATCGCGTGCGGGAGGTGTGAGGGAGCACCGTGATGCCCTTGCCGTCGCCGGTGTGGCCGCCGACGGCAGGTCACCGCAGTTTGCGCCGCGCATGCGTGGGAGCTTGTCTGTGCAGGAGGAGGATGGCGAGGGGAGGAAGAAGGCAGCTGGGCCGCGCGCGGACGGGTCAGCCGGCCCAGTAGCGCGCTGGAGTGGCCAGGCAGTGAAGGAGCGGATGCCGGGCTCTGCTGGGCCGCAGTGGGTCGTTTAGTGCTGTTGGCCCGAGGAGCTTAAATAGGTTTTTCATATTTCTATTTAAATAAATAGTAATGCAATTTCTCATTTTCATAAGAATAATTCTACTAGTTTCAAAAATCATAAAAGTAATTATGTAGCCCCACTATGATGTACTCTATTTAGGAAAAATATGAAATATGCATTTTCAGTTATTTTGCTAGGTATTAAAAATGTGCCTTTTAATTAATAATTGGGACTTCTAGGATTTTTATAAGCCAAAATATTTATTCAAAAATCATGAAATTTAAATTGGAAACTATTTTAGGTCAAGACCTGTCTGTAGGAAAATTTTGAGCTCAAATGGGAAATAATTTACTTGCTTCTTATTTATTACTTGATTAATTGATTAATAAAACGAATAAAAGCCCTAATTCCTTTTAGTTGTGTGTGACTTTGGGATTAATTGTTAACCTTGGGTGACTCACCCTACTGATTCTAGGCACTTTAGATTGAGTTCCTCGTGGCTAGATTTAGTGGTAGTTGAATAGCTGTGCAGCGGCTTTCCACGACTGTTAAAAAGAAAACCTAAGTCGATAATCGATAGGTTAGTTTTGTTGGCTTGCAACTTTATCATGAAGGAAAGTTGGACTCAACTTTCTAAATTAAGTTTACCTTTTATTAAATTACAATTTAGTGCATCTCATGTATTATGGCAAACATATCATCATGTTAAATATACATTATTATTTTACGTGCAGTGAACGTGTTTTCGGAAGACTTGCTTGATCGATCCCCGACGGAAGGATTATTCAGTCAGAAGAAGTCAAGTGGGTTTTCTCTGGTTTTCTGGCAGAAGTGACAGACCTGCAAGACAGGCAAGCCCCTGGTGCATTCAGCCCCCTCCTTGTGTTTTATAAAATTTATAACTTGAGTTAATCTACTGCATTAGGTTTATAGGAGTTGATTGATAACCCAATTGATGCATTACCAACCTTGACCACTGAAATATCTAGAAACCATTTTAAAATAAAATGTTTAAAAAATGCTTAGCTCTGCTTGAATAATTTAGATTTACACAAATGCTATTTTTGAGCTATTGTGATATATGCTATTGATTAATTCATGAAAAAGGGAATTGGTAATGTTCTCATTCGGTGGCCGTGCACCTGATCAGTCCGTCGTCATCGACGAGAATGGGTTTTCTGTTTGGTGGTCATATGTTTGGGTTAGAGTCCCAACTTATCATCGCCAGCGGAAAAGAGATGTGAAAACCGGGTGGTCACCAGTGCATTTGGGTTAGAGTCCCAATGCATGGTTTCCAACGGAAAAGGAATTAGGGACCGTTCAGTTGTCGGCCTGCTGTGATCGAGACTTTGCAACTAGCCACATACTACGGGAAGACCTATCTCCGGTGGCTCTATTGCTTGAACCGACAACCACGCACTGGGAGTGGAGAGATAGGCGAGAGCAGCGTGTACCCTCGTGGCCAGCGTGCCTGGAGACGAGAGGGGTATTGTGCTCTCGGGTGGCGCAGGACCGGTTCAGGGATAGAAAAGCCGTGGTAGACGGGGTTGATATATGCAAGCTTAGGTGCTACATATGCAGTGTGGTTAGGGATCCCCAGCTGGGTGCTTAATCGATTCGAATCGTCGTTGCTCCTTGGTTATGGAGATTTGATCCTCACACCTACATCGAAAAGTGGTTCGGAAGTAGGATGTTTTTGAGAATAACTAAGTGATTGGAATTGAAGGATACATGTGTAAGAATTAAGATCCATGATTATCGATTAAAATGATATGAAGTTAAAATATTGAAAGTAGGATCCAAGATTAGTATTGCTTTTCCGCAAAATACTTTGACTCTTGCCTAAAGCCTTACCTTGACTCCCCTCAGCCTGCATTCCTGAGTCTCATTCCTTTTTCTTAGTCGGATAAGTCTTGCGGAGTACCCCATGTACTCAGGGTTTGTTAACCCCTGTTGCAGGTGAGCCGAGAGTACAGTTCTGCTTGAGACCGTGCCGGTTGGCGGATCGGGCATGGATGCTGATGTGTATGATATAACCCTTGGGCTAGGGTGTCTAGTTGTATGATGCTACTCCACTACGAAACTTTGGTTTGAGATAATGTCATTTATATTCGTAAACCTATGTTTATGTAATACTTCCGCACTCTTCACTCTGATTTATATTATTTGTGTAAAATGTTGTAATACTTGCAAGGTCTTTACAATGAGATTCTCGGGTGAATTAGGATTTTCGAGGAAACCCTGGCAGGCCACCTAGGTCAAGGGGAACTCGTGCAGACTGATCGTGAGTCCTTAAGGACGACGACGGTGCACATGGGCCCTATGATTAAGGCGGTTCTGTCACAGTGGACGCAGGAGCAGATTGTGTCTGGTGTAATACCTCCCTTAGGGTATAGCACCGGACGCTTGCAGCTGACGCGTTCGATGTCCATGCAGAGAGGTTCAAGAAAGGGTTTTGCTCACTGGATGGGTCCGGTAGTACCTGACTAGACGCAAGCAGTGTCTGGTGCATTTGAATTCCTTGCTGGTACAATGACCTGTTGGGGGTCACCGGACGCTGCACCTGTGAAAGGTCCTAAATGGCTAAAGGGGGGTGAATAGCCTATAAAAATTCTACAAATAATACTTAAAGCAAGGTGGTTAGATAAATAAGTGGCGAAGTGAATTTTGCGCTAACCTACTAAAAGATGCAAGCCATCTAACCATTCTAGGCTATTGTCTCTAGTTTCACACCAACAAGGACTATGTCACTACTTTACTCTACTCCTAGGTGAGCGAGCTACACAAGTATATTATTACAAAAATAAATACAAGAAAGCAAATAGTAGAGTAGTGATTTTTATACCACCAGTGTAGAAAAGATGATCCAATCAACAAATACATAACCACGGTAGAGAGATCCTCGGTAGAGAGAGATGACATAAGATTTTTTTACCGAGGTTCACTTGCTTGCCAGGTAAGCTACTCCTCGTTGTAACGATACACCCACTTGGAGGTTCACTGCGCTAATTGGCATCACACGCCAAACGCTTCTCAAGGGTGCCGCACAACTAACACACGATGGGGATCCACCAAGCTATGAGCAATCCACTAGAGTAGCCAATTCGCAATCTCCCGCGTGAAAGGCTCAAGAACCCCTTACAACTTCACCGATCGGAAGGTGGAGACAATCACCAACTCTCCTCAACGATCCTCATAGTTCCAATCCATCTAGAAGTTGGCAAACTCCAAAAGTAAGAAGAAAACCCGCTGCAAAATCCAATCACCAAGTGCCTCTAGATAAACATACTTATGCAATGCACTTGATACTCTCCAATCTCACCAAATTGATGTTACAATCAAGTAAGATATGTAAGAGAGGAGTGGAGAAGCTCACAATGTTTCTAATGTAAATGGCCAAGAGAGCCTCCCCAAGCTATATATAAGCCCCTCACAAGGACATAGTCGTTGGGCTCCCTGACGCGCCGTTGGACAGAACTGTTGGATGCTCAAGTCAGGAGCGTCAGACTAAAGTCCAGTGTCCGACGCTCTTGCTCTAGCGAATCATCGAACGCCATGTGTGCAGAACATTTTGAAATCGATCGTTGACGTGTAACGGCTCCTTCACGCCTCGTCGAACGGAGGCATCCTGACGCAGAGCAGCGCAGGCGTCCGACCAAAGGAACGCGCAGTCCGACGTTTCTAGAGAGCTCACCGAGAACAAAAACAGCATCAGACTGAGTCCGACGGTGGCCCTCGGACTAAACTTGAGTGTCTGATGTTTTGAAAACATTTTACCGCATAGCTGAAACTACCCGTCAGATTGAGGAGAAATGATCCGATGCTCGGTAAACTTCGGTCCAACACTCTTTCACTATGCAGGGCTAGGTCAACTGTCGAACGCAAAGCAATGGTCCTAACACTCAGTGAGGTTTAGCGTTCGATGCTCGTTTTTCTACTGAAATGCCTTTGAGAGAGGACCCAAACCCTCTCTAACCCTCAAGCTTTACCCCATTTCCAAATGTGCTAATACTTCAAAGTGTTCTACATCTTTGGGCGCGTGTGTTAGCACTTTCAAAGAAGTTTCCAAGGGTTTTGTTAGTGTCACTAGCATCTATATGCATATGCATTAAGTTTGAACATCTAGTGGCACTTTGATAATCGTATTTCTTAACCGAGTTTTCTCCCTCTTGTATGGTTATATATTCTAAATGTGATCACTCTCTCGATAGAGTCTTGATCACTAAAAAGCAAAAGGGCACCTGTCAAATATACCTTTGCTTTGAGCTCCTAGCTTTTCTCCATTTTCCTTCTCTTCCATAGATGAAGCTTTTGGACTCCTTCTGAATGATACTTACAACACTTTCATGGATTCCGTCATTAGGGCTTTCTCCTTTTGTCGATGGACTTACACCATTTTCATGGATGCCATCATAGCCCCTCACTTGTGGCCTTCACCGACCCGGTCATCTTGCTCTATCTTGTTCTTTGCTAAGTCATCTCATGAAACACTTAGAGCAAATATTAGTAAACTAGGTTTCATCAATTATCAAAACTAAACATGGGCTTTCAACCTGGACACGTCTGGTGCAACATAAACAACACCTAGTGCACGCGCAGTGAGCTATTTTTGTGCTTAATTAAGCACAAAAACTCACCATAGAAAAAGATGCACTAGCACCAACTCGGTCTACTAGAAGTACTACACTTCCCGGCAGAGCACTTTTCAATGAAAACACTGCAAATGTGACCGCATCGAAGACATATATCACTTCTCAGTAGGTGATGAATAGAATCTGAAATGGAGGAAGGTAACAAACAGCCAATTGGAATATAAATTCTTGCATGATTGATTTAATGAAATTTTATCATATGTGACCTTCCTTGTTGAACTAGGAAATATAAAAAATACTTTGAACATGCGTGCTGAAAACTGCAACCTGTGCAGGTTTGATTGGGTGAGTTGTTATGAGTAATAATCTACCTTTTCTGTGATTCTTGATCATACAAAAGTTGTAGAGGGTTTAGAGATGTTTGTCGTCGTGAAAGGTCATGATTTTATACCAAGAATTCAGAGTTATGAATTTTAAAAGTAGCCGGTCAGGTTTTGACCTTGCTCTGGATAGCAGTGGGTGTTTGTGTTTTTTTGACCATGATAACTATATAATCTTATTTAACAAATAACTAGAAAGATGTAGAGAATTTCATGGGCTTTCCATATTGGTAAAGAATATAATATTTCTTTGTCTACAGGTCAAGTTATGATTTTTTTCAATCGACTAAACTGCTGCTGCCTTAAAACTTCAAAGAAGGCAGCTGCTACTGTAAATATGCAGTAAACTTAATTTGTGCAAGAAATTAGAAATCAGAACCATTTTATATCTTCATCCCTTTATATTTGTGCAAGGATTAGTAAACTTAATATTGTTCTAATACCCCAATCATATTCTTTTGGCAGTAGGTGGATAAGTTTTCAATGGGGCGCTCATAATCAAGCGAGGACATAACCGAGGAGATGACATGTTGGACTGCTAGGAATTTCTCAAGTGTTGCATAGATATTAGGAAGTTTGTAAAAAGTTAGTCAAATAATGAGTTAACTGTACTACTCGTTTATGATTTTAACTACTATTTCATGAGTTTGGCAACACTATTAATGATTAATTATAATTAATATATGTGAGTGTAATTGCTTTTGATATGGTCTATTTACTTGCAGTATTGATTTAAAAATTAGATGTTACTAGCATTGCAATAATTATACCTACGAGCCGTGATGCGTGGCAATATGCTGTATGGCAACAAACTTATTTACATTGTAAGAATACTATTGCCATGACATGACTATTGTTGCAATAATAATTAATCTTTTGCAATGAATAATATTGCGTGGCAAATTCAACTATTGCAATGACACCGAGGTCGTGGCAATAATGAACAGTATATCACAAAGAATAAAATTGCGTGGCAAATGATATTATTGCAACGGACAATGCAGTCGTGGCAATAATGAACGATATCTTGCAACGGATAAATTTGCATGGCAAATGATACTATCGCCACGCCAAGAAAAGCATGGCAATAATGTATACTCTTGCAACAAATACATTTGCGTGGCTGTTGGCGCTTCTTAGCGTCAGCAGAAAAGTCCGCAAGCGCACGGAAGTACCGTTGTAGCCTTCACCCGGAAGTATTCAGGGTATCGTAATTTTCCAGAGGAACGGTCTTTATACTTAGTCTCTTAAACTAGTTTACTCAGAAGAGACGGAAAGGATAGCTTGGGTAGAGAGGTTCTTCTAAGGTCAAACGCATATAAGCGATGGAAACTTCCTCACTACTTGCTTGCTTCAGGCCCACTGACGCACCTGGTCTGCCAGGCGATACTAGTATCAGCGCTATTCCGCGTCCGAACATGGGGGGATGCTGGTACGAGTGGACAGGGCTGTCACCAGCTGCCACATACCCCTCTACCCGTGGGCGCGCGCAATATACGAAGGTAGACTCCGACCTAGACACCACGTCTACGAAGGCGACTACTACTCTAGCGGCGTACAGGAACATCTGTCTCTATCTGGAGTCCTCTTACTAGAGCATCCGTCCAAAGGACGAATGATGATCCCACAAACAAGTAGCTTTATGGAAATAACATGCTTAATGAATCAAACCAAAGTTGAACACGAACTTCTTACTTCAAGTAGCAAGACGATCGTAGAGGTACAAGTTGGATCGAGAGCCGACAAGCCCGGCACTTCATCCACCTGGAGGCAGAACTGCTTCGACTCCGCTCTTTCTCCAGCTCTTGTCCCTCTCTCACTCCCTATACTAAATTAGCTATAAGCTAATGGAATGGAGCTTGCTCTTCGTCTCTACATTGTGACCTCTTGTGTTGGTGAATCAATTGATGAATAGGTGTAGAGAGGAGGCCTCCTTTTATAGCTTGAGAGGAGGGGGTTCTATTCAAAAGGATCATCCCCACATGGAAGGACCCAAACCGACCTCCAAAGAGCGGTTTCCACTTTCCATCTGTGTTGATCGTAGGTGGGACCGTCCTTGGGGAACCGCCCTACAACCTCCAGAAGAAAACTGGGCCCGAGAGGCCCCACCAGGGGTGCGGCCGGTCCCCTGGCTGGGCCATCTGGCCACCGCCTTCGGGTGGTCGGTTGCTCCTTGGGCCTGGAGCTCTCCCAGTGGTTACGGATGGATCCAGTTCAGTGTTGAGGTGGGACTTTCTTGTTTTCCTTAGTTTGCTCCTTTTCTGAATACGCTTCCTAGAAAGTGCGCTTTCTTGTGAATTTTATGCATTTCCACGTGTCAGACCTGCATGTCAGATACACAACAAAACTCGTGAAAAGATTAGATAAAAGCCCTACCTTCTATTTGTTTTAGTATTAAAATGATATTGTATTTTAGTTGCTAAGGACCGCCAACAGTGGCAAATTATTTACTTGCCACAAGCATAACGGTCGTGGCAACAATACCTTAGTCAACAAAATTCTAGCGTGGCAACAAAAAGCTAATGCCATGCTATCTCTCATTGTATTTACCACCTCTCTCTACGAAGATGAACGTGGCAAGTGCTCGTATTGCCATGCCACTGAATGCTGTGATAATGTTCTATTGCAATGCTCGACAACGTTGCAAGAAAAGCTAACTCTTGCAACGCCAAACTAGCAAAGGTTGCAAGTTCTTATTGCAACGTGACTTTCTGCAACCATTGCCAAAGAACACGATTTCATGGTATGAACCACCATTTGCAATAAAATTGGGCCTCTTGCAACGTTTTCTCGTCGTTGCACAAGGGTTAGAAGTTTGTAGTATAATGGCCATGGGCTTGTGTGGGGGAGGGTATTTATACTCATCCACCTTGTACATGAAAGCCTCTTCCTATTTGATCAGCTGAGAACACCTTGAGACCTTGAGAGATAGCAAGAGCCCTAGTGAGATTGAGTGATTTCCAAATCCGATCCAAGTGAGCAATCTCATATAGAGTGTGTGATTAGGAGCAACAAGTATACATCCACCCTTCTCATCGGCTTATGTGAGTCAAGTGAGCTTCAAGCTTGTTATTCTTGGTGATCGGCATCACCTAGACAACCCGGTTGTTGGCATTTCTTAACTTTGTTACAAAAGATAGAATGGCGTTTCTTAGCATTACTACTAAAGATAGACTAAAGGTCTGTCCTTAATAATAATACTTAGAAACATAAGTTGACATTCTCAACCACCATTACTTCAGAAAGGTAATCCTTGGCCCTTAGTGGCGCCGGCCTAGGTAATGCAGTCTGGTAATAGTAGTTAGAAGTGCCGGATTGGCCTTCCTAACCGTCATTACTTACGATATGCAAAACTGTGGCACGGCGCCATGGGGTGCAACAAGAATTACAATCCTTAAGTAACGGTACTTAGATACGCCAATCGATAGCTCAGTAAGGAATAAGATTACTCTGCAATGCGCACAGAACTATCACTGTAGCATTTCAACCTGTGAGTAGGGTGTCGTATTTATAATTTCCCGTAGGAGGGCAATATGCATCTAGCGTGGTGTAAACATGATCACTTATTGAGTGCAATGGTAGGCATAGAGTAAACAGGAATAAAACATGATTTCAAGATAGTGGACACACATATGGATCAACCTCAAGGATAAAAGAAAAATAAAGAATAAAAGAATATATCTAACTGAGCAGGCATTGGTCATATATAATTATGCAAAGAACTGTTAGCAAATCATCTAATTAGTAGTTCTAGTGTTAGGACTAAATCTGGGGTGATAGGGAGATCCCCGCAGCTGGTCTGCCAGCCGATAGAGACTTTACGAACTCCTACTCGATATCCGAACGTGGGAGAATGCTAGGGATGGACAGGGCTGTCACCACCTGTCCACCTACCCCACTGCCCGTGGGATACCGACATATCCGGCGATCTCTGCATACCCAAGCTCCATGCTTGCATACTTGGAAACAACTCCTAACCCCCGCGGACCCCAACCCTTCGGATTGACAGGCTAGGTTAAGAGCAACCATGACAGCACGATGAACCATCACCTCATTCCTAGTTCTTCCTCTATTCATACTAATTCGATGAACAATGAAGAACGATGATGAACAAGTCAAGAACATGATACATAAACTATGTTCTAGCTCATGTACTATGCTCAAAGCAAGATCATAACTAGACTCTAGTTCATATGCATAATCATATAAGTATGATAAGAACTTGCTCATGGAAGAAAACCGAATTGTATTCATACCAAGATGATCCTTTTCTTCCAAGGAGACAAGCTCTCCTTGATAGCTCTTGCCTTGCTCACAAACTACTAATACTACTCTAAAGATACAAGTGAGAAGTGTGAGATAGATGACTCCAAAATGATGTGTATGTTGAAGGGGATGGAGCACCATCTATTTATAGTAGTACTATGACGATTTGGCGCATCTAAACATGGAAGGAGGTGAAACCTATAAGGACCTTGATGTCACCAAAAGGAGCCTAGAGGGGGGTGAATAGGCCTATAAAATTTTAGCTCAAACAAATATCAGAACATAGCCCGGCACTGCTGCTCCTCAGAGCGGCACTGCTGCCCTGGCAGACCTCCGAAGCTCACAATTCAAAAACTATCCAACGAAAAATGGATCGGGTAAATTTGTGAGCTTCCTGGGACTGTGTAGAGCCTATTCCACCACCAGGATGTTAGCGGAAGCTTGCACACAAGTAGATTAGGACCAATCCCTAAAATTACCACAAATATGAGTAAGCAATGCAAATCACAAGAACACAAGTGAGACACCGATTTATCCCGTGGTTCAGCTCGCCACTAAGGCTTTCCTATGTCCATGTTGTTGAGGTAGCCACAAAGGCTTTGGTCTCTTTCAACCTTGACCTCGTTCTCATGTCAAGAGAGTAAACTCTTGAGATGAGAGTGTTCCACTAGATGTAGAGGGTGATAAAAAACGTCCTGGGGCTGCCACAATCGAGTTGGAAGCTCCCGGGCGACACCTAGCCGGTTAGGAGCCTTGCTCCAAGAGTAATGAATACAATCCACCGGCTTGAACATGAACCAAGTGCTCTAGGAGATTAAGAACAGTTGGGGCTGCTCTCTAATGTTGTTTGGAGGCTCAAACTCTCAAGAAATCAGAGAGGAATCAAGGGGAGAAGCCTGAGGGGCTCCAATGGAGTGAGAGAGAGAAAGAGAGAGCTTCTCTGGTTGCACTTGGGATGAGAATGGCTGAACTAGCCGTTGGGGGCAACGAGAGGTGGAAGATATAGCCTTTTTTGCCAACGGTCGGATTTTAAGTCCCGGCAGTGCTGCTCTTAGCCCGGCACTGCTGCCCGAGCGGCACTGCCGCTCTGTCTAAACAGCACCGTTTGCAAAACTGTTTTGCAGGCTGATTTGTAGAGGTAAAAGATGATGTTTGGTGGAGACTAAAGCACTTGGTCACATGTTTAAGCTTGCGCATTGTAACCTACTAAAGGGCTAGAGCATCAATTTAAACTATCCTTGCACACACCATACAATTTTAAAAAATCTTATATGCCTCTCCTTTACCCCTCTAAATCCACATATATCAATCTCTTCTCACATTGAAAAATCTTATATGCCTCTCCTTTACCCCTCTAAATCCACATATATCAATCTCTTCTCACATTGCCTCCCAATATTTCTCCCCCTTTGGCATTAATCTCCAAAAAGGAACTCTCCGCCGAGAGGAAGAAATGATGGTAGACAAGTGAGAACAAGAGGTAGGTAAAAGTTTAGCATATAGGATCTTTCTCCTAATCTTTTCTACCAAACAAAGTATGCAAACATTTAAGTCAAGATTCTTGAGAAGTTAGCATATTTGTCTCATACTTCACTTATATGACATTTTAACATGAGACTAACTCATGCTATCATCACAAAAAGTATCAACCAAATATCTAAAGAACTCTCTAATCGTCATCACAAGAGCAAACTCATGATGTGACTCAAAGTATTGCATACACATGCACACACTAGCATGTAAGGGCCTAGATGCACAAAGGTAGTACAAGAGTTCATGAAGTGTTGTACCTTTGTTCTAAGCCTCACAATCTCCACCATGATAATGAAATCGGATTTAGTGCTTTGATGTGTGTAGGTCTTTACGCAAGAATGATTCCATCTATGCCCATCTTACTTCATCATTATCTTCAAGGAGATATCACAAACTTGTGCTTGATCTCAATTGAAAGTCTATTGCTAGCTCTTGTTGCCATTTTGAGATACCACTTGAAGTCATACACACCAAAGTTAAGATTGTCCACCAATACTAATTGAAATATGACTTCAGAGTCTTGACACCAATTGAAATATAATTCTGAGATATCCAGGCTATGGGTGTAGGATCTCCCCCTAAGTATGTGAATAGGGATTTGAATCCCCCATTTGGCTTAAGATGCCAAAATTCACTTTTTAGAGAAATGTGGGCCTCCCCCTACATCCATGCCTACTGTGGGATGCTGCATAATGAATGTCTGTGATGCATATGACAGATTAAGCACAGCAACAGGTTGCAGCAGCAGCAGGGTGCGGCACTGCCGCACTCACTTCCATAGTCCAATCAAGATGTTCTTCACAGGTTGATGTCAAGTGCAGTGGATACTTGTATCTCATAATGTCACCTAGAAATGCATGCATGGACAAGAGAGCATTAAATAGCACAAGTTAGAGTTTCACAACTAGTGACCCTTTTGGATGTTGAAGGCATATAGATCACTAATTGCAAAACCTCATAATATAGACTAAATTCCCCCTTTTTGATAGTGCATACATATGTATATGTGAAAGGCAAGAACATATGTAATTTTGGCCAATTAAGTCCAAACAAGGGAACTTAAGCTATATTATGGAGAGTAGCTACTCAAAAGATAGGATTTCAACCCAAATAAAATATAAGAGATAACTTTATCAATTTGAATTAAGTTAATGTAGCATACTCAAGAGAACCTCATTCTCTCCAAGAGACTACACAAATTCACTAGAAGAAAAGGTTAGTCTCAAAAGACACAGGACATAGGATGAGCTCCCCCTTAATATGTGCATCAAGTAGTCGAATTACTTGTGTGATGCACTTGAATCAGTTTAAGAGTATAGAGGAGTTCACCTCATATCTTGGTCAAGACATGACAAATTTGCAATAATTGAAATTATGCCAAAGGAAACATACCACCACCAAGGTAGAGAGATCACCACTCATATTTTCATGACCATCATAAAAGAGTCTTCATGATTTAGATAGCCATAATTCTCATTTGATGAAATGTGGTGAATTTGAGCTCTTGTGATCATCCAAATTTCATGTTAGGTTCCTAGTTCTTTCTTTTACCTAAAGCAACTCACATAGAGAACAAAGAGGTAAAATTCATGAAATTTGTAAATTATGAATTAGGAGTTACCACCCTTGTTGACAAGGTCTTGGATGATCAATGTAATGGATCCATGTGCACAAGATGAGCTCTAGAGAGGAGAAATAGCAATGAATGTCCACTTCTTCAATTATTTTCTCCAACTCATTTGAATCTGGTTCCACTAATAAAGGATTGGGGCATTCAACATTAAACTGGGAAGCACTTGGTTTATGAAGACCGAGACTTCCTAGAATAATCATGAAGCATCCAGAGAATTCAAGGAACCATCCATCCTTCTTTGATGTTCATCCTTTCTCCAATATGAGAGATTACTCAACATGAGTTTGAAAGCAATCATTAGTCCCACATGACATAGATTAAACTCCCCCCTTAATTTGTGCATACATGAGTGCATATAGAACACTCATGCATATCAATAATATAAGGCCAAGGGAAAAGTTTACACTGAGCTCATTCTTCTTTAAGTTGCATTTAATCCAATTAGTTTCAGCTGGTTTCAATTGATTCCAATTGATTTCTGCTAGTTCCAACTGATTGTAACTTATGTGCTGCAACTTGTAACTTGACTGCAACTCTTTTGGACCTTTGAATGAGTCCATCTCTTCATTGCAAATCCTTTGAACCAAACTGATACTTCACATTTGTGTGGTTTCTTGATGTCGAGAGCCAACTTGATCTTGTTGCTTCTGTGCAATCCAATTCTATTGAGTGAGTTTTCAGATTCTGTCCTCCTTGGAGAATAATCCATATCTCCCAGAATACTAGCCCAATATGCATAAAATTTGGTAGACATGTTCATCTATGAGTCCTCTAACTTATTTTCAAATTTCAGCTCATTTGGACTCCATTTGGTCAGTCAAATCATTTTTCTAACAAACCTACTCAAGTTTGAAACTGCATAGCTGAAACTGAAAGAATTCAACTCAAAACTGATGTTCTCCTGATCCAATCTTCATGCAAACTGTACAGCAACAAGATCTATATGTGTACATCATGCTCACAAAGTTTCAGCTCAATTCATTAATAGTTGGATCTCCAAAACTGAGCTTGAAGGCAGCTAACTCATAGTTTCAGATTTCTGGACAGATTTGCTAAGTTTCAATTGTTCTCTACTTCTTGTCCAATCTTGAGGTGAATTTGGCTGAGAATAATCATAGGATGGTGTTACCACTCAGTTCTCCTATAAATCCTTGTATTATTGTGAATTCTTCCATTGTAGCTTATCCAATTCAACCTCAAATATATTGCATTCAAATCTGATTTCTTCAATTTCTAGCAATCTCATCTTACTTTAGGTGAAGAGCAACCTTTTGGCTTGTGATTGATTCAGTTTGACAAGCACGACCTCTTCATATTGATTTTCTATAAATAAGCTTAATACAAGACGGCATTAGTAACACAAGCACTAGTTTCCCATTTAGTAACACTTTATGTGTGGAAGGCAAATGGGTTACCAAAATAGAGAAACCTCATAACATGGACTAAATCTCCCTTAACATTTCATGCACACACTTTTGAGTGGAATGGAAATGCGAATGTGCATGATTGGTCAATTAAGTGCAAAGGGTAGATTTAAGCCATATTATGGTGAGTGGCTAACACGGATGAATCAAATCCAAATTAGCTAGAGAGAGAATACATCACATGGTTTTGGATTGATGACTTTCACATGTTGGCACACTCCATTTGAGAAACACATTCTCTTGTAGTGAGACTACACAAATCACTTAGAGAAAGGGTTAGTCTCACAACACTAGTCATAGAATGAATTCCCTTTTGATAAGTGATCTAAGTATTTGAATTTCTCACATAGCACTTTATTCAGTTAAGAACTTGGAATTTCACTCTATGTCTAGGTCATGGCAATAGAAAGGATAATCAAATTGAACTATGCCAAGAGATACTCACAACCATTGGAACATATAGATAGCCATAGGATAAGTATGTGAATTTGGCAATCTACCATATGAGATTATTCCATCAAGTAAAGGCTTCATGAATTGTGAACAATAAGTCCCTCTACTTTACTTGAGCTTGATTCTTCATTCTTGGCACTTGTATCCTCCAATGCGAGCCAAGTTTTCATTGAGGAAACTCAAGCCATCTAAGTTGCTTGGTATAGATTATCAACTCAATTTCAATCACACTCTTTCTTCATGACCGGCAACCAATGGATATCCTCAAGTGCTTTATTTTCCTAAGTGGCTACACAAGGCACAAAGGAGTAAAATTTGAATATAACTTGCACTTGAGATTTAGTTGTTACCACCCATTCTTGAATGCAGTGGATATGGTGGTCTTCATCTTGCTCATATATAGGTTGTAGGTTTCATCCACGAACTGAAGTGGAGACAGCTGCTGCATTTTGCATAGGTGCGGCACTGCTGCTCTGAGGCGCGGCACTTGCCGCGTGTGACTGTGGCACTGCCGCGGGTACTACATCAGCTGATTTTGGAGCAGCTGCAGCTTGAGGATCTCCTGTCTCTTTAACCTGGATTTCTTGTGGTCTTATATCATCAATGGTCATTTTCTTGATTGCATTGCAAGGCGGTTCCTCATTATCGAGGTGAGTATGAAGTTAGAAATATATCCATCAATTTGCCCTTGGGTCAATCTTCAGAGGATAGTCACTATGAATAAGATTGATAGCTTTAGATGATATTTTTAATAAACTTGCTCAAGCACCCCAAAGCTTCATATCACCTTCAAGTACCTATAACACTCATTTAGGCACAATTTGGTACCCATACCATGATGGGTCCATCAAGGTTAGTCACAAGAGACTTAGGCACCCAAATGGCCTTTGTGCTAACACGTGGCGAAACAATCACCTTTCTAGCACAAGTGTCATTTTTGGGCCTCCTAAGCAAATTTGAATTGATTGGAGAGTTGAGCTTAGGAGTGTTGTTACCCATGGGACAATCCATGCTTAGATGTCTCTTCTCTCTGTAAGTGTAGCATAGGCGGTGCTTGTTCTTGTATGACATCTTCTTGTCTTGCCTCTTGCTTGCTACCTTGTTGAGCCTCTTTGTTGCTGATGTCAAGCCTTCATCGTTCTTGTGGGGACACGATGCCATTTCATGTCCCTTCTCTTTACAACCATAACATCTCCTCTTGCTTGTACTTGTCTTCTTCTTTGGAAGTGTGGTTTGGTCATCAACCTTACTGGAACACATAGAGGCATTGTGTCCCATGTTGGAGAGCTTAACATGAACCATCTTCTTCTTCTCTTGGATCTTGCTCATGCTCTTTTCTTCTTTCTTCAAGGTGCAATCTCTCATATGGTGACCCTCTTTCCTGTACTTGAAACAAGTGATGAGAGTCTTCTTTGGTTGATGTTGCACCTTAATAGCCTTGGGGGCTTTCCTGTTCTGCCCAGGTGCGGCACTGCCGCGCATGGGAGCGGCACTGCCGCTCCTTGAAACTATATTCTGAGCAGATTCAACTTGCTCCTTGACTTTGTCACTGTTGGACTTGTTGCCTTGTTGATAGGGTTTGGTGCATGCATCGATTGTTCCCTTCTCAAGCTTCTTCACCATGTGTTCACGGTTATCTTGAGAAGGTTGAGCATTGCACCTTCCCTTCCAATGAATCAAGTCCCTTTTCAGCCTTTCAACTTCTTCCTTGAGCTGTTCATTTTCTTTTACAATGGAATCATCACAAGTTTCTACAAGTACATGCTCAACAGAAGGTTGGCTTGTTTGAGAGCAACAATTGTTAGCACATGACAAAATAGATTGAACTTGTGTACATGTGCATTTGTGTGTGAGAGGTTGGTGTGAATTTTACCGTTGTTACCACAACCATCATGAGTAATTTCTAGCATGAGATGAGAATCCATAAGTTTCTCATGAGAGCACAAGAGCTCATCATGACCTTTTTGCAACATCTCATTCTTACTAGTGAGCCTTTCCAACTTGTCCTTGAGTATACAATTCTCATCTTTTAATTGAGCAACACAAGATAGAGAGTTAATAGCATTAGTTTGCTCAATTGATAAGTTTTCATACCTTTAGACCAAACTAGCATGAGAGCACTTAAGTTTTTCATGCTTTTTGGTCAACTTTTCCAAGCATTTGATCTTTTCAATGAGTAGCTCTTCTTGCTTGTAAAGTGATTCTTCTTGCTCATCAATTTTGTCAATGAGCTTGACCACCATCAGCTTGTCTTTCTTGCTTAGTCGAGCAAGATGTTGATTGATCTCATCATCAATTTCAGCATCACTCTCATTTTCACTTGAGCTCTCACTTGAACTCTCACTCTCACTCTCACTCTCACTTGCCACACTCTTCTCTTTCTTTGCCATGAGGCTCATATGAGAAGTGGCATAGAGAGTGGAGCTTCTTGGTGAGGTGGATTCATCATGTGGCCACCACCGATCACAAGCTTCTTCTTCCTTCAAAATGTTAGTTTCACAAGAAACAAAGGAAGTACAAATACCACATGTAAAAGCATTGTTCTCACCAACTCTTTCATCACTTTCCATTTGTTCATGTGTTGGTGAGGAAGTGGTTGTGGCATGAGCACATAGCCCTTTTGAGAGAATCACTTGAGGCTCATTATTTGTTGATGAAGTTGAGCACTCCTCAAGTGATTCCTCCAATGAGAGCAACTTCTCATCACATTTGGACTTGCCATATCTTTCCTTGAGCGTGGTCCAAATGACATGAGCATCATCAAGTGGTTCACCATCTCCAAATATGACGACATCTTAAACATCTTCACTCAAGGCACTAAATAAGACATTAGTAGCTTGAGCATTGAAATGTAAACATTTCACTTCCTCTCTAGATAGATGGTCCAAATCATCACTATGAGGTGAAATACTCACATCTACAATCCGCTCTATTAAGAGGACCCATGGCCCTAAAAACAGTGAGCACAGCAGTAGACCAAGATGCATAATTAGAGCCATCGGAAAGTAGAAGTTCTAGAGATACCTCCTCACGTGTCGACATCTTCTCTCAAGGCCGGTGGTAAGCCCGGAGTTGAGAGCCCAGGCCCTCCGATACCACTGTAAGGACCTTGATGTCACCAAGAGGGGCCTAGAGGGGGTGAATAAGCCTGTAAAATTTAGCCAAGAGGGGCTGCTATAGAGCGGCACTGTGCCTGAAAGAAGCTCTCAAAACTTCCAACGAAAAATAAAATTTGTGAGCTCCGGGAGTAGGCTATTCACCACAGGATGTTGCGGAAGCTTCCACATGTCGGGACATTAAAATCTCCACAATTGAGAAGCATGCAAATCCAAGAACACAAGGGACACCATTATCACATGGTTCAGCTCGCCACTAAGGCTTGCCTATGTCCACGTTGTTGAGGTAGCCACAAAGGCTTTGGTCTCTTTCAACCTTGACCTCGTTCTCATGTCAAGAGAGTAAACTCTTGAGATGAGAGTGTTCCACTAGATGTAGAGGGTGATAAAAAACGTCCCGGGGCTGCCACAATCGAGTTGGAAGCTCCCGGACGACACCTAGCCGTCTAGGAGCCTTGCTCCAAGAGTAATGAACACAATCCACCGGCTTGAACGTGAACCAAGTGCTCTAGGAGATTAAGAATAGTTGGGGCTGCTCTCTAATGTTGTTTGGAGGCTCAAACTCTCAAGAAATCATAGAGGAATCAAGGGGAGAAGCTTGAGGGGCTCCAATGGAGTGAGAGAGAGGAAGAGAGAGCTTCTCTGGTTGCACTTGGGATGGGAATGGCCGAACTAGCCGTTGGGGGCAACGAGAGGTGGAAGATATAGCCTTTTCTGCCAACGGTCGGATTTTAAGTCCCGGCAATGCTGCTCTTAGCCCGGCACTGCCGCTCTGTCTAAATAGCATCGATTGCAAAACTGTTTTGCAGTCTGATTTGTAGAGGTAAAAGATGATGTTTGGTGGAGACTAAAGCACTTGGTCCCATGTTTAAGCTTGCACATTGTATCCCCCTTTATAGTACGGCTTTTCTTAAACTCAAATTCAAAACATAGAAGAATTTAAACTCCTTTGAGCTTGTTGCCGCTGCACTTTACAATTTGGGGATTCCACCATCAATCGTATTGTCCTCTTTCTCAATCTCTCTCCATAATGGTTTGCAATCATCCTTGTCTCATCCCTTCGAGCCAATCCATCTTGAGAATGTGACTTGAACCATTCAACACATGTGAATTCAATTCATGGCTTCAAATCACTTTCACTAAAGATTTGATCCTCAACACAATATGACTCCTCATAGCTTGATTAGTTCCTCGACTAAATGCATGTACTCTCTTCTTCACCTTAGCCATGGTACCTCGGTCCGAGCCTTTGCTTACCCTTCACCTCCGCTTAGTACCTCGAAGCCCTTTCCTTGTTATCTTCACCCCATCAAGCCATACTCAAGTCACATCATATTAAGCATCCATTGAAAACCATTTCTTCAATATTGTGATTCTTGCTTGAATATCTTCTAGATTTAAATGTTGAGATCAATTAAGCTTCACATAGAGTGACATATATAAATCAACATCAATATGGTCAAGCCAATTCACGATTCCTTATATCCTCTTCATTTTGGCTTGACACTCCAAACACTCACTTCAATATCTATCTTCATACTTCTAGCTTGATCACTACTAATCCATTATCAACTCTTCTTGTTCATGAAAAGCAAGTCATGATTGAGACCAATCCAAGACTATCAACTCATGTCTCTTTTGCTATTTGTCAAATATGCTTGCTTTCTTATGATGCTATGATATCCCACAACATATAAGTCATTCCATCAATTCCATTTGCATTGTTGTCCTTCACTTGAACTAGAGTGTATCAATGATCTTCCAACACAACAATACACAATATTGGCCTTCATTGAACATTATGTGAAATACCATCAAGTTTGCTTTCTTGTTGAACCTTTCACGCACTTAGCAAACTTGTTAGACCTTTAATTGTCTTGTCATTCAATTCACCAAAACCCACTAAAGGGCTAGATGCACTTACAAAACCGTCATCAGCAAACCACCATCAGCACCGCCTCCGAAGATGGGCCCGAGAGGCCCCACTTGGGGGGCGGTCGCCCCCGGGGGCGGTCGGTCCCTGGGGAGTGCCATCTGGCCACCGCATTCGGGTGGTCGGTTGTTCCCTGGGCCTGGGCCTCTTCCGTGGTTGCGGATGGATCCAATTACGCTTTAAAGGTGGGCTTCTTTAGTATTCTTTGTTTGCGCATTTGTCGGATTCGTCATTTGACTTTGCGCATTCTCCATGTTAATGCGTATTTCCACTTGTTATGCCATAAAACCTGTAAAACATGAATGCTAGGGGTACAAGTGGAACTTGTTAGTAGTAAAGGCATATGTGCTAGAATATGATTGTTAATCCTCTTTTTAATCTAAGTTGGTGGCATAAAATTTATCCATAAGGACCACCAACACCGGTGATGTTTGTAGGCTTGGAGATCATCCAGAAAGCTTGTGGATGACCCGAGCCAAGTTGTGAGCATTGTGGGTGATTCACTGCGATGGAGTGTCAAAGAATTAGCCTGTAGAGAGCACTTGTCCTTGCGTGGATCAAGAGGGAGCCACACCCTTGTGAGGGTGCTCTAATGAGGACTAGTGGGGAGTTCTGACTCCTCGATACTTCGGGAAAAACCCGCTTTCTTCCTTCTCCCTTTACTTTACGCATTTATATTCTGCACTTTACTTTCTTAGAATTGAAATGCTAGTATAGGATTTGTAACCTAGGGTGCATAACTTGTTTTATGAATAGATATCACTTTTGCACTTGTGGAGTGAAATGGGCTAAATGCGATAGGTTGATTTGTGTTTCAAAAAATTAGAATTAGCCCAATTCAACTCCCTCTCTTGGGCATCTCGACCCTTTCATCATGGACAAACGAACATTTAAACCATCCGTTACGCGTGCTTGTTTGGATGACATGTGAGCAACCAACCAGACACAAGCAAAATATTGGTCTTGAGCTTCCAACCGGATCGAGTCCAGAGCTTCAAGCGCTCTCTGGAACCTCTCTAGACACCTTCGGATTGAGTTAACTGATGGTCCTGACGGTTACTTTTCATTGTCTAGAGCTTTTTGTTCACAGTACGTAGCTACTGTTCATCTGGACTGGAGCTATCTGATTTATACCCTAGCAACCAGAATAGGGCTCATTGGTCCGGATGGTTATCGTTCATCCGGTCCGGAGCTACTGTTCATTGTGTCCTGAGCTCCCTAACATTTCTTTGTGACCTTTCCGTCTGTCTTGGTTCCATTCTCCATGCTTAGACTTTGCTTGATTTTTTGGGTCTTTTCTTGTTCTTCTAGTATCATTTGTTTAAGGTGCTCATCATGGAATCACCATGCCACACCTTTCTCCAAATCACGTTTGAACCGCTATTTGGCTACAAAATAAACACTTACATAGACATTTGCCTAATTTGATTGTGTTGTTCATAAAACACCATGCATGAGACAAGATGCGTGGGTTTGCCTCACTGCAGATGCACTTGTGCAGTATAAACTGAATATTAGATCTTGTGATTGATAGCGTCAGTTCTCCTCCAGCCAAATTGAAAGATTTTTTCTTATTTTTTACGACTTCTTAGTGACAAATTTAAAAGCCCAAAAATAATGTTTTGACATAGCGTTTAATAAAATAATTACTAAAAATCAATTTTATTCTAAAAATTTATAGAGACCGCCGTGCAATCTTTATTTTAACAGACGGGATTTATTATTCTCAATCAAAAGGTGGCCAAGCTACTTTCTCCCCTGTGCTCGTACACCGTGTATTCGGCACCCCATCCAACAATAGTGCGCACAACTCTAGTTTGAGAGTGGAGAGCATTTGGCATTGGAATTCATGATACTGTTCCCCACTGACCCTGTGCACATATATATTGGACAAGGTTCTCACCCTGTTTGAGGTACACACACCACTTCTCAGTGTGGACTGTGGTCAACAAAGCTCCTTTTTTTTCAACTACTACTAGTAGACAGTGAAGCAGTGACAAGAAAACACATAGTGCTACTAGGCCGGCATATGAGTGCGTGAGAGGAGAACATAACAACATTCCATTTCTCCTTTTCTTTTCTTTTTTCTGATTAGCTTCTTTCTCGAAAGCAGCTCCACACAAGGACACGGTACAGGACAAGAGACTCCAAACGTATCATCTCTATGCTTGGTATGCATCATGCTACGGGTACATATGATGATACAGCTAGAGGTAGCTACTAGCCGTGTCACCGGCCAGACACTACTCATCCCCGTACCTCTTTTTTATCTGATGAACGTACAAGAAGACATTTGACGACATACAGACTTTTACTAATAATCAGGCTAATAACTTGCACCTTGCTGCGTGTTGATGATGACCAATAATATATAACTAGCTAAAACTACTGGGGACCAACTCGATCAAGATCGAGTACACTAATCTTCCGTACGTCCCTTGCGGCGCCATGCGCGGCCAGATTAATTGAGGCGATGACAACCTTAATTATATAGCGCGTCACAGGCCGTGGCGGCCGTGGTGCCTGTGGTGGTGGTGGCGCAGGAAGAAGTTGATCATCGGCGACGGAGCCGGAGCCGGGGCTGGCACCGGAGGGAAGAGCCCGGTGGCATTGAACACCGTCGCCGGCGGCATGGCCATTGGCGGGGGCGTGAAGGACGGAGCCGCCGGCGCGGTATGCGGCGGGCACTGGTAGCATTTGGCGAAGAGGCCGAAGGTGTTGACCTGCTGGACGAAGTTGGTTATGCTGGCCCAGCCGCCGAAGCCGAAGCCGACCACCAGCACCCACGCCACCACGAAGGAGTTGATCACGTAGGCGCCCGTCCACCCGCCGGAGAACCTCGGCGGCCGCTCCACGGCGTTCTGCAGTTATTTATATATCATTGTACGCCACTGTTAGTCCCCTGTTAGTATGTAAGTAAGCACCAATTCGAAAAATATATATAATGGAGAAAATAAATAGCTTTTCTCTTTCAGGAAGAAGAAGAATTAATATATGCTTATCCATGATCGTCCTACTGATGTCAAAGTGGGCTATCTAGTGCATTGGGTGTGACTGCTGAGAGCTCAGGCTAGCTTTCCACCACTGCTTCTTTTTGTTGTTTCTCAGACGACAAGGCAGTGGGCTGCATCATTGCAAGGTGTGTATGCGCTCCCTCCTCCACTTCGATACGCCCAAGCAAGCCGAATTATGTCTGCATGGAGGAGCGCCTGCATGCTCCATCCATGCCAAGAGCTCCCGGACACCATAAGCTACAAAAGCTCATGCTCGCCTCTGCGCCGTGCCTTGTGAGTGTGCGCGGCTTTCCAGTACACTGGTTTTATTAATATCACCACCACTTGTGTGCTGAAAAAGGAATTATTGCGTGCTGTCGTCGCTGCAGTTTTGTCTTGCCTTCAGTGACACAACGCTGACTGCACCGGTACGTACGTACTAAAAAAGCAGCATATGTACAGTTTATACAACTAGTTCTAGTACTTGCTATAAACAACTCATACATGGTATGGTACCCATGACTCCATGGCTTATTTGTATGTATGTCACTATAGCTACTAGATCGATCTGTGGATGGATGTTACGAGATCTCGCTACAGTTTTGCATGGACTCCAATCAGTGTGTTGTACAAGTATTAAGACAAGCCATGGCCACCGACGCGCCTCACCATGCAGGAGCAGCAGCAGGCTAGCAGCTCATGGTCTCATGGATTGGCCGGGTTGCGCGTACAGGAGCAGCACGCAGGTGATGGACAGGGTGGGCCGTACGTGTTTTGTAGTAGCAGCTACAGTCTGAGCAAACTGCATGCAGTTTTAGCTGTCCTAAGACATTCTATATCGACGACCTGTCCGTCGTGTCGTCTCTGCATATGCATGCGACAATGGCGACTAGCTAGCTATCTCTTTGCATGGACCCCAGTGTAGCCATGCACATCCAAGAAACTGTCTCGTCAAGTTGATGGTCGATCAATACAGTATATATGGATGCAGCAGCTATATATGTGTATCGAAATGGACAAGAATTAAGGCTGCACAGTGTACTCCGTATGTACGTGTTGCACTTACATTCATCTTGTGTTGGAGTGTTCTTGTTATGTATCGAAAATAAATGTCAATTTTGACTTATACTAATTTCGGCAAAGCTTACGGCTCTCGGCATATCGCCGGTAGTGTATTTTAAAAACATTGATTTTGACTGATAAGCTCAAGCGAATGTAATGCAAGTGTAGTAATGATATATACTCCGTCCGATGATCCGTAATACGTACCTCCCTTGACTGTGGCGATCTGAATGTGACCATGTGCGCGAGCGCTGGGATGATGTAGACGGTGAAGCTGACGAGGAGGGAGCCGACGGCGGAGTTGATGGGGCCAAAGAATGGGAAGATGATGGCGAGGAACCAGATGGGGACGACGACGGGGAGCCTGGCGGCGGCGCGCTTGCAGAGGCTGCGGCAGTCGTGGAGGCCAATGAGCTTCTCCCACACGAAGTAGAGCGGCGTGCAGGCGAAGCCGAAGGTGATGAACTGGTGGATCAGCATCAGCACCACGGCGGCGTCGCGGAACGGCGTCCGCGGGAGCAGCGCCATCACGTTGGAGTGCGTCAACAGCTCGTCGCCGAACGCCCAGTACGCGGCGGCGGCGGAAGGGAGGGTCAGCGTCAGCACGTACAGCGTCGCCAGAAGGTAGATGGCCTTAAACTTCTGAGGCCGCCACATCGCGTGCATGATCTCCCTGCATATATATGTACATAATGGATGCATGCAGTTCGTTATTACTACTGTACAGTAGTAATTAAATTACGGAGTAGTAGTAGTCAAAATTAAAGGAAGCAGTGGCAGACATTTGCATGCATGGGTCGACGTACGTCGCCGTCTCGATCGACGACGAGATCGAGATGCAGGCAACAATGGAAGAAGCAACGAGTCATGGTGCCTCGTGGCTGGGTGGGGCCCATGCATGCATCTGTGCTGTGCATGAGTATGATGGACACAAGTGAACAGCAACCAGAACAGGGGACGGATTATTGATCCGTCAGGTCAGCTGTGGAAGGAAGGAAGGAGGGGGCCGCTGCTTGTGGTTGGCCTGCACTATTAGGATTAGGACTAGCACTAGCAGGAGGTGAGAACTGAGAACCGAACCCGAGATGAGCAGCAATGGGCCGACCCACACACACGCTCGGTCCTTGATGTTACAAAAGGAACTAGTACGTGTTAGGTTAGCACCGTACATCTACATCTGACGGTGGATGGTGCTACTCCTATTCTATAGGACTCCCCCCTCCTAAAATAAATGTTATTTTTTATTTTTTTTGAAATCGACATTTAGTCATTCGTCTTATTCAAAAAATTTACAATAATATAAAAATAAATAAATCGAGATTAAATTACTTCTAATAATGAATCATTTTATAGTAAAATAACTATTATTTTTACAAAATTTTTGAATAAGATAAATGATAAAAAATATAGAAAAAATATAAAACGACATTTATTTTAAGACGAAGTGAGTAGTTAGTAGCAGGAGCAGTGAATAATGACACTATTAGCTACCAGCTGAAGACGTAATAATTAATATGCATGCATAGATAATGTTGAAACGAGAAGCTAGTAGTACTCATCAAAAGTAGCTATTACACCGGCTCCTTTGGACCGATGATGTGGTTTGGACTCTGGATGGCCCCAAGTTGAATCGATGGGTTAGCTAGCTAATTGGAGTATAACTTCTGATGTCTGTCATTTTCAGCACCATCATCGATTGCTTTTATCTTTGTCGTCATGGCCAATTGAATTAATCCCCATGTGGCAGTGGTATGTACTGGTGCCCCATATGTATATGCATGCATGCCAGTGGTCCCCAAGAAACACATGGGGCCCGCATCATTCCCAGCAGCATGCATGCATGTGCCGACGTGCGGAACTGCATGCGGATGGGCCGAGCCGCGAGCGCAGAGCGTGCCGCGTGCGTGCACGGCGCACGCACGTCGCACGCGCCGCCGGCCGGCCGGCGCCGATACATAAGCTACGCACCAGCAGTGGCCCGACCGTTGCATAGAGCTACTGTACTATCTACTATTAACTAGTAGTACTCCTACTGCTAGCAGGATTAATTAGGAGTAATCAAGAGACATATTAACAATACTAAACTGCTTACTACTACTAATGAAGTAGAGGAGTACTCGTACTCACACTGTGACTGCGTGTCCCCCGAAGGTGTAGAGTATGTTTGTGGCTCCTGTGAAGTAGAGCACGATCCTGGTGGGTCCCGAGTGCTGGACTCCCTGGACCTGGCCGTGGGCGAGCGACGCGACGGCGATGTACCAGGCGGTGTAGGTGGTCATGACGAGGCCCAGGAAGGACCAGACGCGGTAGTTGTGGAAGGAGGGGATGAACACCGTCGTTGCGCAGCAGGCGCCGAAGACGTAGGTCCAGGTGCGCTTGTCGAGCCGGTCGTTGACGTAGTAGATGTTGCTGGCGCAGCCGATGAGCTGGATGACGGAGCCGAAGAGGAGGAAGGTGCAGTTGAAGGCGAGGCCGGCGTTGCGCCAGTGGCGGCCCAGCAGGCCGTCCAGCACCTCGAACCACTGGATCACGTGGTTCCGGAAGTCCGCCGCCGGCTTCGCGCGCTCCCGCCGGGTGCGGTACTCCAGGTACAGCACGCTGATCAGGTACGCCGTCCAGCTGCCCAGCAGGCCGTAGAAGAGCTGGAACAGAATGCCGCTCAGCATGCCCAGCTGCGCGAACGAGTAGGGCAGCGTCAGCAGCACCTGCGCCACCTGGTTCGACGCGCAGCTGAACCACGCGTCGTACGCGGAACCGCCGTGCCACAGGAGCCCCGACAGCCGGGACTTGGCGCCGCCGCCGCCGCCGCCGCCGCTCTGTACGTGTGCCTGCTCCTCCTCCTCCACCATCATCATCTCAGACGATGGGGCCTTCTCGTCCGCGCCTCCCGCCGCCATTATTGTTGATTACCTTGCCCTGCTGCTTCTGTGTGGTGGTGCTTTGGTTGCTGATTTGGTTGGAGCACTGACTACTGGTGGTGTTGTGTGCACTGCAGGGGGAGGGGTGGTGTCGTATATATGGAGCTGGAGCTGGAGATGGAGAGAGACGCTCGACGGAGAGAGACGCGCGCGACGGCCCGGGGTGGCGCGGCCTGCGGGGAGACAGCACTCCAGGAGCTGGGGCATAAAGAAACCCAGCCAGCGCCCTTTCTTTTCATTCCTGCCGGGCGGGGCCGACTCTGACCCTCTTGGGGACAGCTGGCTGTACGTGGCTGCTACCCTGTCTTTATTATTTTATTGTTATTGTGGTTGTTTGGCTTCACAGCACACAAGAAAAGGAAAACGAAAGGAGCGACTGATATGATCAAAAGACGGAGGTGAAAAATCTTGTGCAAAGTGAGTAAGCAGCAGCTTGCACTGCGAGCAGACGAGTGAAGAAAGTGTGCTGCCTCGACTCATTATAAGTGCATGGACATCACTTTTCTGGGGCCGGGAAAGTGTGTGCATCACTTGAGCGATGTCCCTAAAAGATCCAACTTAACGCGTTGTCCGTTGGATGAGTGTTTCGTGGCTTAGATCTTTTCTCACCACATCATCGATCCTTACTTGTTTTATTACCAATGCATGCAAGAATTACTTGGAATATGAATATATTATATTGAAAAAAAATATTTCTTCTCTGTATATAAAATATAATTATATAGTAGTTTGGTACAAATAATTCATGCAGTGCATTATTCTACACCAGACCAAAGCTTCCTTTCCCCTGTTCCTTTTGTCAACAAATGTAAGCCGGCCAGCCTAAAAATCTGCTCAACTCCAACGCAACCCATCTTCTCATCGGTGTCTCCCATCCTCTCTTGTCTTTGGCAACTCACTATTTTGCTGCGCTAACAATCAAATCTCGGCTCCCAGATTCATGTATGTTCGTAGTATATTAAAGTGTAACTTATTAATTCGTCCAATGTCGTCGAATTAGATTTCCATGCCAGGCATGCATGGATTTCTAAGCTCAGACTCCAACAATTAGAACCCAAAACACAAGACGCATTTGGTTTAGGTCGTGAACACCACCATTGTGCGTGACCCAAAACTTTAAGTTTCTAACGGTAGACGCAATCCTCCATCAAGCTTGCCCCCATCCTAATCTCTCCGGCGAGTCCACTGCCCTGGGCACCCTGCCTCGGTCGATTCCATCCTCGACCTTGCGCCCTGCAATACTACAGAGAGAATACTCCAGGTAGGCAAAAACGATTTTCTGGAGCCGGGCATTGCAACTGCCTCCAATTAAAGGCTTCTATTGATCAGTGATTAATAGAGGCGGTTGCTTTGCCCACCTCAGTTAATATGCCAACCGAAGGCGGACGTGTTGGAACGCCCACCTCAGTTAATCGTTTGAAAAAAACAAAAAAAAATCCATGAGCTCGTCAGCGAGCCTAATCCAAAGCCCGCCAGTGAGCCCGTTACAACCCATATGTACCAATCCAACTCCTAGCTACTGGATCCACCCTTGCCACGCTGCATGCCACTAGATCCGCCGCGATCGGGTGGAGGTGGAGCCAAAGCAAAAGAGGGGAGCGAAACCGCTGGGAGGAGCCACCGCTTAGAAGAGCCGCCTGCACACTAGTGTGTTAGGGAAGGGGCGCGAATCCGCCGCCATCGGGTTTGAGAAGGGGTATGGATCCACTAGATCCGTCGGGAGGAGCCGCTGTGGTGGTTGGGAACCACTCGGGATGGGGCAGGGGCACCGCCGCGCCTCATCCGCCGCTCGTGGTAAGGAAGAACCACCTCCTTGGTGGAGATGGGCCATACCTCGAGCCCTGAGTTGTGACCTCACACCAGCCATTTGCCAGCCGTTTCCCACGCTGAATTCGCCACTTCGGACCCTCGCCACCACCGAGGGCCGCACAGGCGCATCTATCTACTAGGCCCTCGATGCTACCGGGAGAGAGAGAGTGTCGGCGCGTGGCCGCATCTCCGCCAGGCCCTTGACGCCGTTGGCAGAGAGAGTGGGCGGAGAGAGAGAGAGAGATAGAGATAGAGAGAGGATGGAGAGGCCGCCGGGAGAGAGAGGGAGTGAGAAAGAGAGAGAGTGCGACACTGATGACTCAAACCCTAATTGACGCTTATATGCGTCAAACCTAGCTAACGGGCCTACTGGGCCACGGGCCACGCCATAGAGGCGGGCCTTCTAGAGTGCTCGCCTTTAAAAAATAGATTCACAGAGATGGATGTCATAAGACGACTGCCTCTAAAAATAAATTATTTTTGGAGGCGGTTGCCTTAAAATGATCGCTTCTGTAAATTTATTTTTGGAGGTGGTTATCTTAAAAATGACCGTCTCCGCAAATCTATTTTCAGACTACCGCTGTAAATACTTTTGGTGGCGGTTAAATTTGTGCCCGCCTCGTTTAATGTTTGGACACTGCCTCCTAAAATCATTTTGTTAATAGTGCTGCATCAGCGACCACCACCCAACGCCTAGTCCACCGTGGCTAGCAGCGACAGGGGCTATGGGAGCAGCAGTGGTGGCAGCTCGCCCCTGACACCCCTACACCACTTGCCCACGCAGCGAGGAGCCCTGCAGGGAGGAGACCGGCGTCGGCAAGAAGGCCTCGCCGAAGCGGTCCTTCCAATCAGCGGGATGAGCAGCAACGCCAACGATTTATGTCGATGGAAAGAGAAGACCCTTATTTGGCTACTCGTTGGCCTGCTACGCAAAATGAGTAGCGTCTTTGCGTCTTCTGTTGAAGGATGTTTTTTGAACCAAAACACTGTGCACGGTATATTTTGTGTTTGCGTCGTGTCGTTGGAGACCATTTTAGGAGAGACCGAGGAGTCACCGTTTTTGATCCGCAGTGTAGACAAAATTCATGTGAGAGATCATTAAATAACTTTCTAATAAACCACTTATTATAAAATTATTTGAGAAACTCAAAAGGAAAAAGAGAGATGAAACATTCTCTTCATCAGAATGTGCCCTGGTACGGAGAGCATCCTGATGAAGCAGCGATCGATGATGGCATGTGGTAGAGATTTTCATTCATAGTCATAGAGAAGCGCTCTTAAATTGCTGCTGTGTCGACTTCGTATACTGTATTGTATGATTACTGTAGCTAGGCTGTGTCTCCAAGACTTGGCCATCCCTTGCATGCGGGCTGGGAAGGGCATGGCGCTTGGAGACCGTACAAAAAAAAATAATGCTGCAGGTGCGTGCGTCCCATACCCATACGCATACCCGGCGTGGTCTACGACGCTGCACGAGCGGGTGGCCGGGAGCGCTCCCTCGCGCGCCACTCGGGTCCCGCGGCCGCGGCTCCGCGCCCGCGCCGGCAAGCCGGCCTCGTGGCCCGCGATTAGTGTGTTGAGTAGTAATGTATACAGCGGATGTTGCTGTCCACTCGGCCGGGACGTACTTAAATTACTGTACTACTCTCTGCTTGGGGTATTAGTGCTAGTAGTAATAAACAATCACTAATCGCATCTGCCGCTTGTCTGTTTGCCCTTCCCTCTGCGGCTGACGGCTTTAGTTGGGGAATTAAGGCAGAGATCAGGTAGCAAAAGGCAGCTGATTATGTCGTCTCATCTACCTTTACCCGCACGTGATGAGGCCACCAACGGTCGGTTTCGGTCATCAGATTTGTATCTTTTCCCTAACCGTGTACGCTCGCGTACCATCATCAGTATCTGTTTTTCTTTTTGTGATGTTGAGTACTAGTGGTACTACACTATTTTGAGAACGTGGAAGACACTTATTAATCCCTCTTTTTTATTTTCTATATACATGCACCCTCTGCCTCTCGAAAAATAGATTCCTAGCTAGATCACTCAAAATTTGTCCCAAAATAAATCAAACTCTCAGCTCTGATCATCCACGAACTCATTTTTTTTCTTGAGGCCTCAAGCTGTCAAGGAGCCCATTTATTTCTCCTGGTCATCATGTTCTAATGGTTGATATAGTGGGTGCAACAACAGTTAATATATTATTGAAACACCAAAACTATATTATTCGAAACACCAAAACTCATTGCTCCCGCTTCTGAACAAGTGATTAGTGCAGTTAAAGTTAAGAAACTAAATAAGGGGTAGTAAGATATTTTTTTTCCTTGTTTGCTAATCTGTCCTAAACCTGCTAGAAATATATTCTTTTAGGACACAGAGGGAGTATGTACCAAGTACCCAATCTCTTTCTAAGGACCTATTTAGGGATGCTCCACAGACTCCACCTATTTGGAGTGCTGGTATTTGTTAATGTCACCACTGAGAATAGAGATAAAATCTTTCCTTATTAGCTACAACACTAGAAATGGTTATTGATAATTCTTTAGATGCTACACATTAGGCTCTGACAAGCGCACATAATTATCATTGTAACATTTTACCAGGAAGTATTGAGAGTATCGTTATTTATATTTTCGCAAATGAAGGCATGAAAAATCATTAGGGATTATTAATTAAGATAATATATGTGTATGATAATAATTTATTTATAACAGGGGTAAGAAAATCATTTTATAATAAGGATAGTGGAAAACAAGCCTATAGAAAACTCTCTAGTATAAAAGAAAAAGAAAAATAAAGAATAAAATAATAATTCTAATATGGATTAATGCAATATGTTAATATAGTTATATTCATAACTAAAGTTGATCATATGGGATATGTGCACACCCGAAGGCATGATGAACCACAATCTAGTCATAGTTCTAGTTCTAATTAGAGTTCTAAATGTTCTAATTAGGATATAAGAACATAGAACAATTTCTAATATGAAGATCATAACATAGGAACTTAGATCTAATTTAAGAATATTACTGTAATATAAGTAGAGAACAAGAACATAATGATCTAGTTGTATTCATACCAAGAACAACCAAGGTTTTCTTTCTGTCTTTACAATGAAGCACTTGCTCCAATCTATTAGAAAAGTTAACTAAAACTAGAGAGTTGTCGTGGATCTGCTTGATGTTGTGTTCTCCTCTCTCAAGGAGGGCTCTGGGCTTCTATTTATATTGCCTAAATAAAGGTCGATTCGGGTCAAGATATAAATGGTAACCATCGTTACCACCTTAAACACCCGAATAGGGAACCGCGTCACCAAAGGTCGGTGGGAGAGGCTCTGCTGTTGGCTCGGGTGCGCCTAGGGCGTGGCCACACCCTCTGGATCGTCTCTCCATCGCCTTTCTGTGATGGATTTCTAGATGGGTATGGCTCACTTTTATGTCAGTTATTGGTCCTGATCCTCCGTGTAAATTGGGCTTCTCTTGGCTTCTTGGTTGTGGGCTACGCGGATACGCTTTCTGGATTGGGCATTTTCTCATATTTTCCACTGTATTCATTTATAAACCCTGCAAAACAATATTTCTCCAATACAAGTGGAGGTTAGTGAATTATAATGACATATGCATGTGAATTATATATGTTATTTTTTTTCCTTTTTGACCATAGTTGGGGTGTAAAATTGAGCATTAATCACCGCCAACAAGATCCCCTAGGCTTACTCTGTGCGCGCCCTGAGCAATGTCTAAAATATTGGATATTGATCAGGAGTTGCTACTATATCGGTTACATTTCAAAAGTGTCAGGACTGTAAATAAGGATTCTTTCTTATTTTGAATAAATTTATATTTTATCCACCCATTTATTACCTTGTCACCTGTGAGGTTTATCATCCTTCCTTCAAATATTTAATTATTGAAGGATAGAATGGTTAAGTCAAAACGCCAATCATTCATTCTTAGACAAACTTTCTTTCTGGAGATTTTGAATAATTTTGCAAAGAGATGCAGTTCGTCAAATGATTCACTCATTCACTCAATGTGTATAGCATCCTTACCAAATACCATTACCCTCATCCTACTATTAATAGTTTATGTGGAGTTCTAGGTAGGTATGAAAGAATGACATACTTGTATCACATAATATTGCGAAGTCAAAAACCAGACCTAAATGAGATACAGGTCTTATACTTAGATCAAGAAGTGCAAGTGTATGGAAATTCAAACTTTTTTGTATTTAAACTCCTCTGCCTTGATGTGTTGTGATGCTTGTCCTCTAGCTCTTTATTTCTCTATGATACATGTGATTTGGCGCTTGATGTGCCTCATTCCTATGCACGCCTCACAAACAAAGATGTAGGAGTGGATGTTTTTTCCCTGTACTTTTCCTATGAAATGAGCCATAAAGGAATGTTTCCTTTGAATTTCCTATGCTTCAATCCTATGATCCAAAGGCTGCTACAGTGTTAAATCCTATTGGATTGAGAGTCCTCTTGTTGGATTTGAATTGATGCAATTTTTAGCACGCAATCAAGTACTTGAAAGCCCTAGTTTGGTTTTGATAATTGATGACACCCTAAGGACTAACCTACTTGCTAAGTGATGGCTAAGTGTAGGTTATCCTAACCATGGTGAGTGGAGCTAAATGATGTTGATCAAGTGATCTCAACCATGGATCAAGGTGGATCAAGTAGAGATGATCAAGGAAAAAGAAAAGGACTTAAAAGAGAAGGCAAAGGTATAAACTTAATAGGGCTTTTCTTTTGGTGATCAAGACACCAAGTGGGTGTCATCACATTTAGGATAGATAGCCGACTATTAAGGGGAGAACTAAGTGATTGAATTACCTTCAAGTGCTCTAGGTTGCATTTCATTGCATTGAATCTAACTCAACCTAGACTTTGTCTTAGAACCCTTGAAAATGCTTTCAAAAGCTAACACACCATGCACAATCGTTAGATGCTTTGGTGTTAGCACTCGGGAACAAGGGTTGAAGTGGTAAAGAGGTGTTTGGGGTCTCTCTCCCGCCTGCCGAGCTTGCGAGGCAGGATTCAGCGATTTTTGGAGAAGTCGCAATAGAAAAACAGTGAGTTTCGAGCATCGGACGCTGGGGTTCCAGGGTGTTGGACCATTGAGTGGTAGCATCTGACGGTTCGCTGACGTGTTGTTCTCTGTGCAAAGATGTCGGACGGTTAGGCTTGGTCCGACGGTAAGCGTCGGACACCGTCCGACGGTGTTTTAGCGTTTCTAGACGTCTCTGGAAGCGTCGGACGGTGGAGCTGGCTGTGAGAGTCGTACAGTCCGATGGAGAGTGAAGGCCGAGCGTCGGACCATTGGTTCACGGTCCGACGCAGTGGCGTGGTGAGTTCACGCCATGGCACTGTGCATGATGAGCGGTGTTCAGGGGGTCGGATAGAGCTGGTTGGTCCGACGCCAGGCGTCGGACAGCGTCCGATGAGTTTTTCCCTTTCTGTGTTCTCTCTGGAAGCGTCGGACGCTGGCTTTCTTTTGTCCGACGCTGCCAGTCCGACGAGTTGAAAAAGGTGGCGCGAGCAGTAGCCGTTGGTGATCTACGGCTGTGGTTAAATCTGAGCGACACGTGGCTGAAATCCGTATGTCGGACGCTAGCCTTTGGTCCGACGGTCTCGGTCCTACGGTAGAGTCCGACGCTTCTAAAAAGTGTCTAGCTGCTGTTTTCTGTGGGGTAACGGCTAGGAGTGCACTTGGGGGTATTTATACTCCCTCCCTGGTCACTTGGTGACTCTCTTGCACATTTGATTAATTGTCATACTCTTGTGAGCACTCTCTAGCCTCCCACTCACTCACGTGTTCATCTTTGATCATCTTTGTGATTTGAGTGATCCTCAAGTGCATCATTGCTAGTGATTTGCATTCTAGAGCACTTGAGAGCAAGCCAAGGCTGAGTTCTTATTCTCTTGGGGCATTGCCGTGTCCCTAGCGGCTTGGAGGCGATTCCGGTGTGAGGTTGATTGGTGCTGTTCGAGTCCACACCGAGGTGTTGATTGTGAGGGGTTCTTGCGGTTATTCCCCGGCGGAGTGCCAAAACCGACTCTAGTGGATTGCTCGTGGTTGATAGCCACTTCTCTTGTGTTGGTGAGTGGCTCCCAGTGAGGGATTGACGTGTGAAGCCTAGCTCGCAATCCACCAAGGAAGACCGGTGCCACAACGAGGAGTCATTCAAATCATCATTCAAATCCTACTACTAGCAATACACCACACAAGCATGTATAAGAAAGTAAATACAAATGCAATGAGCAATCATATGATTAATGCACATCCAAATGCAACAATCTTGCATATGTGATTGCTCCCCCTACTTGTGTGCTTCAAAATTTTAATTACCCCTTTCCTTTGGCCTATTGCTCTCCCGTCATCGGCCTAATGATGGTTCATTGCGCCTTCTCTTTCTTTTGTAACTTTCTCTCCCCCTTTGTCAACAATTGCTCAAAAAGGTTAAGTGGAGTAGAGATAGTTAGTCAAGTTCATTTGATTGTGGAAAGAGAGTTGATTTTTCACTTTGGCTCAATCTAGTGCACTTGCCTAGGATATATAACTAAGTTTGATCCAAGGACAGGCTTCTTCACGCCACTAGGGGTTATCTTGCCCATGTTAAGTTATACAACTTGAGCTAATGAACTAGATTGAACACTAGGGGATTAAGCACACATGCATGTCATATGTTACCACTAGATCATACAATCAAACAAGGCAATAGTGGTAGCATATATCCATCAAAAACTTTTTAATTTCCATGAATGATCCTAAGAGGTGAATATGTCTATATGCTCTAAACATATCCTAACAAGTATGATGTTATGTCAAACAATTTTACCTTACTTTGTCGGAGTGGAGGCATATCATATATGTGTGGGGATGATCTCAACTCATATTGGAGAAATCAAGAATATTCAATTCATTCCTAAGCTTGCAAAACCTCTTCTCATCTAGTGGCTTGGTGAGTATGTCGGCCAATTGATCATCGGTTCCAATACTTTGAATGTCAATGTCACCCTTTTGTTGATGATCCCGGATAAAATGGTGTCTCACATCAATATGCTTGGTTCTTGAATGTTGGACCAGGTTTTGAGTTAGCTCGACGGCGCTCTCATTGTCACATAGAAGTGGCACTTTCTTGAAGTTAATTCCATAATCTCTCAAAGTTGCCATCATCCACAAGAGTTGAGCACAACAACTCCCTGCACTAATATATTCAGCTTCGGCGGTGGAGAGTGAAATGCTATTTTGCTTCTTGGATGGACCATGAGACAAGAGATCTTCTCAAGAGTTGACATGTGCCTGATGTACTCTTTCTATTTATCTTGCAACCGGCATAGTCCGCATCGGCATATCCAATCAACTCAAATTTTGCACCCTTGGGGGTACCACAATCCAACATTTTGAGTGTGCTTCAAATATCTCAATATCCTCTTTGCGGCCTTCATATGACTCTCTCTAGGAGATGCTTGATATCTAGCACACATGCACACACTAAACATGACATCCGGTCTTGATGCGGTGACATAGAGCAAACTTCCAATTAGAGACCGATATGCCTTTTGATCAACCATATTGCCACTTTTATCTTCATCCAAGCTTCCACTAGTCCCCATGGGAGTGCTAATTGGTTTTGCATCTTGCATTCCAAACTTCTTGATTATGTCTCTTGTGTACTTGGCTTGACTTATGAATGTGCCATTCTTCATTTGCTTAATTTGAAGTCCAAGGAAGTATGTGAGTTCACCCATCATAGACATCTCAAATTCTTTAGCCATCATCTTTTTAAACTCCGCACACAAAGCTTGACTTGTTGATCCAAAGATAATGTCATCAATATAGATTTGCATGATCATTAAGTTATCATCAACCTTCTTGGTGAATAGAGTGGTGTCAACCTTACCCATCTTGAAACCTTTAGAGAGGAGAAAGTCCCTTAGCCTCTCATACCATGCCCTTGGTGCTTGTTTCAAACCATAGAGTGCTTTCCTTAGCTTGTACACATGATTTGGTTTCTTCTCATCTTCAAAACCGGGTGGTTGTTCAACATATACTAACTCATTGATGAATCCATTGAGAAATGCACTTTTGACATCCATTTGGTAGAGCTTGATGTTGTGAGCACAATCATATGCTAGAAGAATTCTTATTGCTTCCAATCTTGCAACTGGAGCATAGGTTTCACCAAAGTCCAATCCTTCTACTTGAGTGTACCCTTGTGCCACTAATCTTGTCTTATTCCTTATTACAACACCATCTTGATCTTGCTTGTTTCTAAATACCCATTTGGTGCCAATAACATTGTAGTTCTTTGGTCTCTCTACCAATTCCCAAACTTCATTTCTTTCAAAATTGTTGAGCTCTTCATGCATAGCATTTACCCAATCACTATCTTTCAATGCCTTCTCAATGTTCTCCGGCTCTTCAAATGACACAAATGAATAGTGAGCACAAAATGATGCAAGTCTTGATCTTGTTTGCACACCCTTTTGAATATCACCAACAATTTGGTCCAAAGGATGATCTCTTACAATGTTTGTGGGTTGAAGCACTTGAGGTTGATTGCTTGAGCTTGATTGTGCATTTGATTGATCTGCTTGAGAGGAACTAGTTTGATCTTGATTTTGCACTTGAGAGTCACTAGCTTGATCATTTGAAGGAACTTGCACTTGATCTTTGTCATCTTCTATGTCAACCACTTGAGTCAGCCTTATGTCACCAATGTCCATTTCTTGCATAGCCTTTGCCAATTGAGGTCCACTCACATCATCTAGATTCTCATTTTGATCTTGAGACCCATTGGTTTCATCAAATTCAACAATTTGAACTTCCTCAAGTTGACCACTTCCCAAGTTCCAAACTCTATAAGCTTTACTAGTGGTAGAGTAACCAAGCAAGAATCCCTCATCATATTTCTTCTCAAATTTGTTCAATCTAGCTCCTTTCTTCAATATGTAGCAATTACAACCAAACACCTGAAAATATGCAATATTGGGATTTCTTCCATTCAAGATCTCATATGGAGTCTTCTCCAACATAGGATGGCAATAGAGTCTATTGGAATAGTAATATGCTGTGTTGATTGCTTCGGCCCAAAAAGATTGACTCACATTATACTCACTAAGCATAGATCTTGCCATATCAATGAGAGTCATATTCTTTCTTTCAACTAGGCCATTTGATTGAGGTGTGTACTTAGCCGAGAATTGATGTTTGATTCCTAAGTCATCACATAGCTCATCAACTCTTGTGTTCTTGAACTCACTACCATTATCACTTCTCACCCTCTTGATGGTTGTTTCAAATTCATTGCAACTTCTCTTGACAAAAGATTTGAAGATACAATAAACATCACTTTTGTCAAACATGAAGAAAACCCATGTATATTTGAGAAGTCATCCACTATCATCAAACCATACTTGTTACCGCCAATGCTTGTATATGTAGTTGGTCCAAACAAGTCTATATGCAATAACTCAAATGGTTTGCATGTGCTCATCATACTCTTCTTAGGATGAGTGTTGCCAACTTGTTTTTCGGCTTGACATGCACTATATAACTTGTCCTTCTCAAACTCAACATCTTTAAGACCTCTAACCAAGTCATGCTTCATAAGTTTGTTCAATTGCTTCATTCCAACATGACCAAGCCTTCTATGCCATAACCAACCCATGCTTGACTTAGAGAATAAGCATGTTGACAATTGTGATTCTTTAGCACCAAAGTCCACTAGATAGAGATTCTCATATCTAAATCCCTTGAATATCAAATTTGATCCATCCACACTAATGATTTCCACATCATCAACAACAAAGATGCATTTGAAACCAAAATCACAAAGTTGAGCCACCGACAATAGATTGAAGTTCAAACTCTCAACTAATAGCACATTGGAGATTCTTAGATCATTTGATATTGCAATCTTTCCAAGACCCTTGACCTTGCCTTTGCTATTATCCCCAAATGTGATACTATCATACTTATTGCCACTAGAATTGATTTGGTTGAACATTCTTGAATCACCAGTCATGTGTTGGGAACACCCACTATCAAGAACCCAATGCCTCTCTCCGGCTTTGTAATTTACCTACAAAACAAATCAATATTTTTTAGGTACCCATATTTGTTTGGGTCCTTGGAGGTTAGCAACCAAAGCCTTTGGTACCCAAATAGCCTTCAACCTTGGGCTCTCTTTAGGTGTACCAATGTATTTGACTTTGACACCTTTCTCACCCTTGGTAAGCATGTAACAAGAATCAAGTCTAATAGATTTAGCACTTGTAAATTTTATTTGCTTGTTCTTGTTGTTAGTGATGCAATTTGCCTCAATATGCCCAACTTGCTTGTACTTGTAGCAAAACCGACCTTTGCTCCTCACAAAGCTAGGCTTTAGAGTTACAAAGGCCGCCTTGCCTTTCTTGGGAGTATAGCCAAGTCCCTCCTTAGAGTTACTATATCTTTGGCTACCCAAGCATTGTAGCAAGCAGGCATCTCCACCATAGGCATTGCCTAATGCGCGGGTTAGCTTGTCCACTTCCTTCTTCAATTTCTCATTTTCAACTTTTAGTGTTGGATCAACACTAGTAGTGAAGGTAGAAGTAGAAGTGGATGATGATGAAAAGCTAGTGTTATTAGGTGTGGTTGCAACAAGTGTTTAATTAGTTGATTCATTCATTAGATCACAAGTTACACCCACATCACATGTTATAGCAACATCCTCTACCTTACTTAGCTCTAAGAGTGAGGAGTGAGCTTTCTCAAGCTTGGTGTGAGCTAGTTTGAGATCCTCATGGTCTTCCTTTAGACACTCATGAGAAGCACTTAGCTCATCAAAAGATTGTTCAAGAGTTTTTAATTTCTTGGACAATTCTTTGCACTTCTTAGACTTAGAGCTAATAAGATATTCGGCTTGCTCTAACATGTCCATGAGTTGTGCTATACTAGGCTCATCATCATCACTATCACTATCATTATCATCTTTTTCATCATCACTTGTGTCATCGTATTTTACCTTGGTGGACGTAGCCATGAAGCACGATGAATCAAATGATGAAGACTTCTTGTTGATAGCAATAGAAGCCATGGCCTTCTTCTTGATGTCTTCCTCTCATCATCACTAGAGTCATCATCATCGGAAGAAGCATCACTATCCCATGTCACTACATAGGATCCACCCTTCTTTTTGGAGAAGTTGAACTTCTTTTTCTCCTTCTTTTCCACCTTGTCCTTCTTGTCCTTCTTGCCTTTCTTCTTGTAATCATCTTCATCATCACTAGCATTAGGACAATCCGCCAAAAGATGATCCGTGCTCTTGCAATTGTAGCACTTCCTTACTACATTCTTGCCTTTGAAGTTATCTCTTCTCTTTCTAGCACCATAGCCCTTCTTCTTCATGAATCTTCCAAACTTGCGCACAAAGAGAGTTAGTGCCTCGTCATCACTATCAAGGCTAGATGCATCATCATCACTAGATTGTACTTTCTTGCCCTTGCCCTTGTTCTTGGAAGAAGAGGTGGTGGACTTGAATGCCACGGTCTTCTTGCTCTTGTCATCCTCCTTCTTCACTTCTTCACTATCACTCTTCTCATTGTATTGATCCTCGGTTATCACATCACCAAGAACCTCATTTGGAGTGACACCCTTCAAGCCGCCTCGGAAGATGATAGTTCTCAAGGTCTTGAACCTCTTGGGCAAGCACATGAGAAACTTGTGAGAGAAGTCCTCATCACTTGTTTTCTCACCCAAGGCCTTAAGATCATTGACAATCACTTGAAGCCTATAGAATATTTCCGGAATGCTCTCTCCATCATCCATCTTGAAGTTTGAGAGCTTGTCCTTGAGCATGTACAACTTGGCACTCTTTACCGTTGAAGTGCCCTCATAGGTTTGCTCTAATCTTATCCATACTTCACTTGCTCTATCCAAATCCTTGATTTGCTCAAACACCTTTGAGTCAATGCCATTGTAAATGGTGTTGAGAGCCATTGTATTACATTGGTTGTTCTCTTGATCTCTAGGTGTGGGGCTTGCGGGATCAAGCACAATGTATTCCTTCTCGGTGATCTCTCACACCTTCTCATGAATTGAGCCAAGATACATCCTCATCTTTCTTTTCCAATAATCAAATGAGCTTGTGCCATCAAAGTGAGGTGGTTTGCCCCCAACATGATTGAACATGATATGAGCCATTTCAATGCACCGAAGGATGTTAAGCCTTGACTAAACGGTAACCACGGCTCTGATACCACTTGAAAGGTCCTAGTATGGCAAGAGGGGGGGTGAATAGCCTAATAAATTTTCTATAAAGAACTTAGGCCAAGAGGTTAGTAACAAATATGGCTAAATGTGCAATGCTAGTGCAACTACTAACCTAGGCAAGCCACCTACACAATTCTAGTTAATTCTTAATTCTAAGCCACACAAGCAAGCTAGTAAAAGCTAAAAGACTACACAACTACACAAGACAAGAAAATAAGCTACTTTGCACAAGAATAAGAAATGAATGATCGTCGATTAAACCTTTGCCTTGTAAGGAAGCCAATCACCGGGACAATCAATAAGTCACTCACTCGAAGGTGAGGAAATCAATAGAGACACCAAGATTTATCCCCGAGGTTCGCGTGCTTGCCGGCACGCTACGTCCTCGTTGTGTCGACTTCAACCGGTGGTTCGGTGGCTAATCGGTATCACACACCGAGCCTACACTAGGCGCCACAAGAACCTACCACGGAGGAAGTAATTCAAAGACATGAGCAATCCACTAGAGTTATCTTTGAGCACTCCGCTCGGGGAAGGCACAAGAACCCCTCACAATTGCTGGGTGTAGGCAAGCACAATCACCAAGCTCCTCCGCACCTTCTTCTTCTCCAAGCCATCTAGGGACACGAAAATGTCCCAAGAGAATAAGAACTGAACCAAGGCTTGCTCTCAAGTGCTCTAGAATGCAAATCACAAGCAAATATGCACTTGAGGTTCACTCAATCTCACTAAGGATGATCAAGATGATGAACTAGTGAGACAGTGGGAGGCTAGAATGCAACAATGTGTATGACAATGATCCAAGTGTGCAAGAGTGTCACCAAGTGACCAGGGAGGGAGTATAAATACCCCCAAGTGCAAATCTAGCCGTTACCCACTCCAAAACAGCCGTTAACACTCTTTTTCTACCGTCGGACGTAACTGTCGGACTGAGTCCGTCGGACTAAACGCCAGCGTCCGACGCTCGGATGCGCGCCACGTGTCAACAGGTTTAAACGTCGTTCGTCCGATCTCAACGGTCAACTGATTTCGCGCGTTTAACTACCGTCGGACGCTCAGGCACCGGACCAAACTCCAGAGTCCGACGCCACCATAGTTATATTCACAACACCGTCGGACCCTGCGTGGAGAAGGCGTTGAACTAAAGATCTCAGCGGTCCGACGCTTCCAGAGAGGTTCCAGGTCGCTAAAAAATCGTCGGATTATTCTCAAGCGTCCGACGCTCTCCCGAACGCCACGCGTCACACCGACACCGCTCGCCACTGTCGGACTGAAGTGGGCAATGGTCCGACGCTCGGTAGACGAGCGTCCGACGCTCACAACTGAACAGGCGTCGGACCGAACCAATGGTCCGACGCTACGTCTACAACCAGTCCGACGCTCTGGAAACAGCCCCTTTCAAGATAGTTTTTCACTCCTTGCTTCTATGTGCTAACACTCAACGTCTTCAACACTTGTGCACAGTGTGTTAGCATTTTGCAAACATTTTTCAAGGGTTTTCAAAGAGATTCTCTAGGTTGGTTAGATCAATGCACATGAGATGCAACCTAGAGCACTTGGAAGTAATCAAATAGCTTAGTTCTCCCCTTGATAGTCGGCTATCTATCCTAAATGTGATCACTCCCACTTGGAATCTTGATCACTAAAAGAAAAGCTCTATTTGAATATACCTTAGCCTCTAGCTTTCCTTCTTTAAGTCTTTTTCTTTCTCCTTGATCATTTCATCTTGATCTTCACTTGAGCTCATGTCATCTTCCTCCCTATCACTAATCTACTCTTGGCTACACATACTTAGCACTTAGATTAGTAACTAGGTTTCATCAATTACCAAAACCAAACTAGGGTCTTTCAGTCTGCATACAGGATATTCCAAGCTTCACCTGGATTTATGAACTTTAAAGTATCTACTGAATCACCTTGAGTAATTGAAAAATGGAATAGCTTGGAATCAAATCCTCTTACTCTTGTCCTTGCATAGAGACTTGAGTTTTTGCAAGACTTTGAAAACATAAAGATAGCTTGTGTTCCTTGAATGATTCTCTCAAGTCACTCATTTTTTTGTAAGTGGTTCCTCACCAAGGCATGAAAAGGTGATGCCTTCACTTTGATCATCCTACCTCTAAGAAGGCTTATCTGGAGTTTTAGGTAGGAATGAGAAATGATTAGGCACACTTACTCGGTATTTGTTGTCAAGTCAAACCCCAGACCATACCGGAGGGAGTGCGCCATACTCCTAGATCAGAATGTGCATGTGCGTGGAAAGTATGAAGGTGGAAACCTAATTCGAAATCTTTTTGGTACTCCATGCATTATGATTCTCCTTGGATAAAACTTAGCAAGATATGGGCTATAAGATCTTTATATTTTTTTATTATTTTTTGAAAAGGTATTTGAACTTTCCTTTCCCGTTTATTTTCTTATGCCCTTTGGCATGATCTCTCTTTTTTTTATCATAGCCCCATATCTTTTATTGGCATATGAAAAACTTTTAAATAAAGAGATATCCCGATGGTAGATGAATGGAGTAAAACTTTGTAGAAGGAATGCATGGTTCTTAGGATGAGAACCAACATCTTTTTATTTGGTGGAGAAAGCTGCGCAACTCTCAGTGTAAGAGTTGGCATATTTTCGGTGGATGGATGAAGTGCATGTTTTGCGCAACTCTCAGGGTGAGAATTGGCTTTATTTGGTGGGTGCAAGTGAATTCTGATCTTGGGAGCGTGAAACATCTCTCAACAGCGGTCACAAATTTTGACCAAACTGAACGCAAAATAAGTGGCATATGTGGAAGGTTTCATCAAATATAATCATATATGGCCTTGGTAGGTATTTGCCAATCATTCAAGGAGCATGCTATTGAGTTTTTGTTTTTGTAAGATAAATCCCAAGTATTTTGCAAGAATGAGCAAGCATCATGTCATCCTACTATATCTCATCCATCAATTACTTAGATAGAAACAGGGTCCCTAAATAGTGTTCATAAATCTGTAGGAATTTTAGCAGGGAATAAAAAGTATGCAAATATTTCGAATGTAGGAAGACATGTTTGATGGAGTATGAAGGGGACATCATTTTAAATTTTTATCAAAATTTTCAGAATACGAGAGGGGGAAAGTTGCACAAACCAGATTTTGATTTTTGTTATTGTGCAATTGTCTTGGAGAGTCCTCCCCACACTTGTTTTCTTTCCTGTCTTGGTTAGTCACAAAATATATATGCGGCGAAAACAAGTGCTCAACAAAAAACTTTATTTCATTGATAAACTCAAATAGGCACATTTACATTGATGGTAAAGGATCGTGAAAGGGAGAAGTGTGCCTAATTATTCGTGCAGCAGGTGCATTCTAAAGATACTCAAGATGATGTTCAACACCTAGGGCTTCAGCGACTTTCCTTAGCTTAAGATTGAACTTAAAGCGGAAACTATTAACGTCATCGCTAAGGTCCCTAATCTCTGTGTTCTTGGTCTCTATGTCATCTTCTAAAGTCCTTAGAAAAGCACATAAGCTAGCATGTTTGGCTATGAGGCCATTGATGATACTAGATTCGTCTTCAGCATCATTGCTTTCGTACTGTCTTGCATGACGTTTGATGGATGGCTGTGGTAAATGCCTCCTAATTCTATGAAAGGTGCTAGCGGATGCTGTCTTTTTGACCGAAAGTGCAGGCTTGCTAGCCAAATTTTCACCAGTACGCTTGCTAGGCCCAATACCGCTAGGGGTCTTCCTGTTGAGGCCTAGAAAACTGGTAGGATGGATAGCAGTGGTCTTCTTCTTGGCACCACCTTCGGGTGCATGAGAGCGTGCTGGCAAGATCGCTAAAGGCTTCTCCTTCACAACACGGGCTTCTTCCCTTACTAATGGACTCTCTTGGTAGGGTGCTATGTCTAGGTTTGCTATGGCCTTTGGAGCGTTGATCAGTGAAAGGGCGTAGCTAGACATAGTCGGCACTTCAAGATAGGAGAGCTTAGCAAGCTTTGCAAGAGAAAGAAGAAAAAGGTTGGTGTGAGGAAAAGAGAGACCTAAAGGGGTTTAAATAGGTGCTACCAAGGTCTCTAGCAAGGAAATAACTTGATCGTAACCAAGGTCGTGATGCTGGAGTGATCAGAGGGAGGTACGAAAAAGATTGGTGCAGATTGGCCTAACTAGGGGGGCGGCTGGTCCCGGGGGCGGTCGGTCCCCTGGGTCCACCAACCAGCCTCTGTTTTCTGGCCAGGTGCTTTTCTGACTGTGTAGATCCCTATCCTGGTTATGATCAGGCTTGATGCGCGGTGGATTCGTGTGATGATGTGTGATAGAGTGTAAGATATAATTGATACTTATGAAAATATGTTTAAGATCACACTATCATGCATTTATGAAGGAATATTCCTATGATCTCAAGGATTCATGTTTATGAAAGGAAAGAATCATAGTGTTATTTTAGTTGAAACATAAATGCAACACTAGCATCAAGCATGCACATATTTATTATTATAAAATTATATATATGTATATTTTTACTTTTTATTTTATTTCATTATTAGTATTATTTTGTTTTATATATTTTTTCATTCTTAAAGAATAAAGAGATTACTCAGGCATTTATTGAAAAACTTGCTAAATATTTATTTAAGTAAAAATTAAGGATAACTTACTAATTTACCTTCGGCAAGGGCTCAGCTTTTTAAGTCCGTTTGAACAGGACTTTTCTCCCTTCATTGATTGCTAGATGATGGTACATCCGTCTTGGGAGAAATAGACGGTTGTACCTGCTTGGGCCTCCATACCTTCTGGGTAGTTTTGGGTGGTGTGGTAGTATGTTCAACTTTTTCTTTAGGTTTCCACACCGACTTCTTTTGTGAAGGCTTGGGGATTTCTTCCCTCTTTTTAGGAGCCATTTTGTTTTTCTGCTCCTTATTTATATTTCTTTTAGGAGCCGCCTTTTCTTTTGGCTCTGGCTTTTTCTTTGATTCTTTTGAAATTTTTGATATGTTTTTCAAAAGCTGAGGCTGAATCTCTACCTCCTTGATGCCTTGGGGATTCGGCCCATATTGGATGCGTATCATGTTACATTCTTCCTGACGGCGAGGCCTGAATTTGAATTTTTCTTCTTGTCCATTGATATTGAAGCGGATTTCTCCAGCTCCAACATCAATTTGAGCTCCGGCCGTGCTCAAGAATGGTCTTCCCAGGATAAGTGGTGTTTCTTTGGTAAACTCCATGTTGAGCACCACAAAATCCACTAGGACATAATACCCTCTGATTTTGACAGGGATATCTTGTGCAATCCCCGCTGGATACCGAATTGAGTAGTCAGCCAACTGGAGTGTCATGTTGGTGGGCTCCAGGTTGGTGAAATTCAGTCTATCAAAGACTGATTTCGGCATGATGCTTACGCTCGCCCCAAGATCGCATAAGGCGTGGTTAAATTGCTAGGTGCCAATGGAGCATGTGATCGTGGGGCACCCAGGGTCTTGTTTCTTCTCGGGTGGATGATTGAGTATAGCCGCGCTACACTCTTCCGTCAGCTTGATAACTTCTGTAGATGGCAATGGTCGTTTGTTATTGATGATGTCTTTGATGAATTTAGCGTAGGATGGTATGTGCAAGACATCCATCAGCGGAACGCTGACGTGTGTCTTCTCGACCATTTCCACGAAACGGAGGAACTGCTCTTCTCTGGCCTTCTTCTTCCTTCGTATTCTTGTGGGGAAAGGTAGCATCGTGGTGTCCACATAGCCTTCCAGTGTCGGCTCTTCTTTCACGGATTCTTCTTGTGGTTCCGACTCTACCGGTACTTCCTCTTGCTGTCTCGGTGCCTTGGTTGTTCTAAGGTTAGGGTGTGGTGGATCACGAGTGGTCTTACCCCCTCTCGTGGTCACCGAATTTATATTCTCAATAGAACTAGCAGGTTGCATGGCAGATTTAGCAGCAGAGGCAAGCTGGGCGATCTGAGTTTCTACTCTTTTATTAAAATTTACTTGGTTTTTAACAGATAAGGATAGGCTATCAAGCTTAGCATTTATGGTTTCAAACATTTTATCATTGAGAGAAAACTTGTTTGTAAGGTTTTCATTTATTTTAGCCTGTCCTATAATAAGATCTTTTAGTGAAGGTTGGGAGGAATTAAAATTTGAATTAAAATTGGAAGAATTACCTTGGGGGCGGTTCTGGTTGTTCCACCCATTACCTGTTTGTTGATGTTGGCGAAACCCGTTGTTAACGTATGAAGCTTCTTCTTGGGTTTCGGGACAGTTGTTTCCCAAATGGCCAACATCTCCACAGGCCTCACACGTCATGTGTGAGTCAATGTCCTGGACGGTGCCGGAAATGGGATTGGTGGCAAGTCCCTCTAGTCTCTTCATTAGTAACTCTATTTTTGCGGCAAGCAGATCCGTCTCCTTTACGGTGTGCATGCCTTTTTGTGTTTTACGTCCTTCTCCCCAGCTTTGGTTGGCAACCATCTTCTCAATTAATGCCGTGGCATTTTCGATGGTGAGGGAAAGAAACGCACCTCCAGCAGCGGCATCTATGTGCCCCTTAGACATGGCCGTGAGGCCTTCATAGAAATTCTGGAGCATGAGCCATTCTTCCATCCCGTGGTGAGGACAGACCCAGATGTACTCCTAGAGCCTTTCCCAAGCCTCAGGAATGGACTCGAGTGACGTTTGCTGAAAGTTGGATATCTTCCCCCGTAGAGCATTTGTTTTGCTCATGGGGAAAAACTTTGTGAGGAACGCCGCGGAACATTTGTCCCACGTGTTGACTGCTTCCTTGGCTTGATAGAACCATTGCTTCGCCTTCCCCGAGAGGGAGAAGGGAAACAAGCGGAGCCTGATGCTGTCTTGTGTGACATCTTTAATGATGATGGTCTCGCACAGCTCAAGGAAGTTTTGCAGGTGTACGTTTGCGTCCTCACTTGGCAAACCACAGAACTAGTTCTCCTGCACCATCGTGGGTAGGCCAGTGTGGAGCTCAAAGTTTCCATTCCTGACATTGACAGCGGGCCCAACGGGCACGTTAGCAATAGCGGGGGTGGAATACTCGCGGAGTGACTTGGCTATTGTGGTAGTAGCGGATGGTGCGGAAGTGACCGGTTCGTTCGCCGGCTGAGTAGCAGAAGAAGAGATGGTACGAGGCCTTCTCTTCCTTAGGAGTGCCTCTGGATCTTTAACGAAGTTTTTCGGCAGATTGAAACCGCTCATACACTATCCTATTTTCATTCCAATAAAAAGAGAAAGAAAACAGCAAAGTTAGCCTGCATATGCTATGGCTACCAATGCTTATTTTGTAATCAAAGTTTATGCCAAAGCTAGATATTTATATATTCTTTTTGCCCTCCCCGGCAACGGCGTCAGAAATGCTTGTTGGCATTTCTTAACGTCGTTACAAAAGATAGACTAAAAGTCCGTCCCCGGCAACGGCGCCAGAAATGCTTGTTGGCATTTCTTAATGTCGTTACAAAAGATAGACTAAAAGTCCGTCCCCGGCAACGGTGCAAGAAATGCTTGTTGGCATTTCTTAACGTCGTTACAAAAGATAAACTAAAAGTCTGTCCCTGGCAACGGCGCCAGAAATGCTTGTTGGCGTTCCTTAGTTTCACTACTAAAGATAGACTAAAGGTCCATCCTTAATAATAATACTAGAAATATAAGTTGACATTCCCAACCACCATTACTTCAGAAAGGTAATCCTTGGCCCTTAGTGGCACCGGCCTAGGTAATGCAGTCTGGTAATAGCAGTTAGAAGTGCCGGATTGGCCTTCCTAACCGTCATTACTTACGATATGCAAAACTGTGGCACGACGCCGTGGGGTGCAACAAGAATTACAATCCTTAAGTAACGGTACTTAGGTACGCCAATCGATAGCTCAGTAAGAAATAAGATTACTCTGCAAGCGCACAGAACTATCAAGTGCTAGCGCTATCTTGTTCGCTTTTGTCAACTGAAGTCACGCGTAGCGCCAACTAACTGATAGCTGATAGAGCGCGAAGCCCCGAGTCCAAGCGAGCAGAGCCATTCCTTTCTACTTTCGTCAAAAGAAAAAAAAAGTACTAAAGGCGAGGGGCATTCTGTTGTACAGCTGGCTTCTTATCGCTTTCTCATCAGTGGCTGTTTTGTCTCCCGTCCCTACCGATAGTAACTGATCAACTTACTGTTGGAGTTCTTAAGCATATCTTTTTCCATTATTAGTTCTATCTTCCGAGTGGACTAAGGCATCAATCTGAACTATAAGCCCTATCGCTTGGGATGTAGCATTTCAACCCGTGAGTATTCAAGGGTGTCGTATTTATAATTTCCCATAGGAGGGCATGATGAATTTCATCTAGCTTTGGTATAAACATGATTACTTATTTGGTTGCATAGGTAGGCATAGCATAAACAAGGGTTAAATCAAGTTTATAAGATAGTGGACACACGCATCGGAGCAACCTCAAGGATAAAAAGGGAAAATAAAGAATAAAAGAATACAACTAACTGAGCAGGCTTTGGTCATATACAGCTGTGCAAAGAATAGCAATTACATCTAACTAGCAAGACTAGAATCAGGACTAAGTCTGGGATGATAGGGAGATCCCCGCAGCTGGTCTGCCAGCCGATAGAGACTTTCTAAACTCCTACTCAATACCCGAACGTGAGGGAATGCTAGGGATGGACAGGGCTGTCACCACCTGCCCACCTGAAAGGTCCTAAATGGCTAGAGGGGGGTGAATAGCCTATAAAAAATCTACAAACAACACTTCACAAGCCGATTAGTAACAATAGCAAGCTTTGCAAAGCACTAGCTCTAAACTACACTATGCAAGCCAACTAGACAAGTATACTACACTATGATCTCTAGTTCACACTCAAAGACTATGTTACTACTTTACACCACTCTTAAGTGAGCAACTAACTAACAAGCTACACAAAAGAGAAATACACAAATGTAAAGAGTAAAGGTGATTTCAATACCGCCGGTGAAGAGATGATATGAAGTCCAATATAACCAATCAATCACATATAAGGGAAATCCTCGGTAGAGAGATGACACAAGATTTTTTACCGAGGTTCACTTGCTTGCCGGCAAGCTAGTCCTCGTTGTAGCGATACACCCACTTGGAGGTTCACGCGCTAATTGGCATCACACGCCAAACCCTTCTCAAGGGTGCCGCACAACCAACACAAGATGGGGATCCACCAAGCTACGAGCAATCCACTAAAGATGCCTTTCGCGATCTCCCGCGGGGATAGGCTCAAGAACCCCTCACAACTTCACCGATCGGAGACGGAGACAATCACCAACTCCCCTCAACGATCCTCGCAGCTCCAAGCCGTCTAGGAGTCGGCAAACTCCAAGAGTAACAAGAGAAACCGCTGCGAATCACCACTACCAAGTGCCTCTAGATGATCTCAATCAATGCAATGCACTTGATGCTCTCCAAACTCACCAAATGATGAACACAATCAAGTAGGATGAGTGAGAGTGGAGTGGGAAGGCTCACAAGTATGTTATGATGTTTAGGAGTGCCAAGGGATACTCCCCAAACCGGCCAAGTGACTATTTATAAGCCACACACAAAAACTAGCCGTTTTCAATTCTCTGCGTACCGTCGGACTGTCCAACGGCCAGGGCGTCGGACTAATCCGCACGGTCCGACGCCTCGGATGAACGCCACGTGTCACTAGCCGTTTGAAGTCGAACGTTGGATCACAACGGCTATTTCCTCGCGCCAAAACGAACCGTCGGACGGTGGGTCGTCGGACTAACACCCGCGGTCCGACGTCCACTGCCACTGCACCGTCGGACTGAATTTACGCAGCGCGTCGGACTAACGAACGCGACCGTCCGACGCTTCCAGAGAGCTCCCCGAGCCCTGAAAACCGTCGGACGTTGGTCCGACGCTCACCGTCGGACTAACGCCGAGAGTCCGACGCTCTCAGAGCTCGCCACGTGTCGACCTGCTGCGGCTCTGTACCGTCGGACCCTGAGGACAATGGTCCGACGCTTCGAAATCAAGCGTCCGACGCTTGCTGAAGGGGTTAGCCGTCGGACCGAAGACAATGGTCCGACGCTCAATCAAGTTAGAGTCCGACGCTACTTTTTCTATTGTAACGTTTCCGAAATTCGCCGAATCCTGCCTCGCAAGCTCGGCAGGAGGAAGAGAGGACCAAACCCTCTCTAACCCTTGAACTTCACCCCGTTTCTTAAGTCACTAACACTCCAAAGTGTCTCTCACTTAGGTGCACGTGTGTTAGCCTTTTTCAAAGAGTTTTCCACGGGTCAAGTTAATGTCACTAGCATCTATATGCATATGCAATGATCATGAACACCTAGTGGCACTTGATAACCGTATTTCATCAACGATTTCGCCCCTCTTGATAGTACGGCTATCTATCCTAAATGTGATCACTCCCTCTATGGAGTCTTGATCACCAAAACCAAAAGAGCTCCTATTGGTTATACCTTTGCCTTGAGCTCCCGGTTTCTTATCAACTTCCTTCTCATCTCTTGATGGACCTTGTGGACACATATGATGATGGACTTATACCATTTGCATGGATGCCGTCAATAGGGCTTTCTCCTTTGTTGATGGACTTACACCATTTTCATGGACGCCGTCATTGCCCTTCACTTGTGACCTCCACCGACCCGGTCCTTTGCTCCATCTTGCCATTTGCTAATCAATTCTCATGAAACACTTAGAGCAATCGTTAGCAAACTAGGTTTCATCAATTACCCAAAACCAAACATGGGCTTTCAATCTCCCCCTTTTTGGTAATTGATGACAACCTTCACAAAGATATGAAATGAAAACCAAGTTTGCACTTTGGTAGTATTAGCTCCCCCTACATATGTGATTCCTTGTGTTTGGTTCAATTTTTCACATATGCATGAATTTGAAAGTTTGGGTGAGCTACTACTATCAAATGATGCTAAGGTATATAGAATGGACCTTTGAAGCGTGATACCATCGGAGTTGCGGAAATATACCATCCTTAGCACCATTGTTTACTAGTCATGCATCATAAACTCAAAATACCTCGTGAGATCAATATTTAAGTAAAAGAGGTACTTTGTATGGCATATAAGTCCTATGCATGCTAGATTGTCAAATCACCATTCAAATCCTATTTCTAAGCATTTCATCAATTCAAACAAATATAGGAATTGAAGTTTTGACAATGCAACATTTCATATGTTAATGCATACACAAATGCAACAACTTATTCATGAGCTTGCTCCCCCTACTTGTGTGCTTTCAAATTTTTAATTGACCCCTTTCCTCTCTTATCTTTGTGACTTTCTTCTCCCCCTTTGTCAACAATCACCAAAAAAATGGTGCAAATTATGGGAATATCAAGTCAATAAATGGGGTTTAGTTCTTTTACACATTGATCATACAAGCACAAAGAACAAAAGTGGTACCATATATACATGAAAGCATTTGATTTTTTATGAATGAGCCTATAACATGCATTTTATGTCTACATGAACTAGACAAATCCTTATCAAGGTATGAATGCCATGTCAACCAATTTTACCTTGCTTTAGCCGAAGGAGAGGCATGTCATATATTGTAGGATGCGTTTCACTTCATGTTGGAGTAGTCTAGTATGTTTAGCTCATTTCTCAATTTGCAAAATCTTGACTCATCAAGTGGCTTGGTAAAGATATCCGCTAATTGATCTTCGGTGCCAACACTTTCAATGGCAATATCCCCTTTGATTTGGTGATCTCTAATGAAGTGATGCCTTATGTCAATGTGCTTTGTTCTTGAATGTTGCACGGGGTTGTTGGTTAGCTTGATAGCACTCTCATTGTCACATAGCAAAGGCACTTTCTTGTATTTCAATCCAAAATCACTCAAAGTTGCCTTCATCCAAAGTAATTGTGCACAACAACTTCCGGCACTAATGTACTCCGCTTCGGCCGTTGAGAGAGCAACACTATTTTGCTTCTTTGAAGACCATGATACAAGTGACCTTCCAAGCAATTGACAAGTTCCACTAGTGCTCTTTCTATCCACTTTGCAACCGGCATAGTCGGAGTCCGAATATCCAATAAGCTCAAAATTGGACCCCTTAGGATACCACAACCCAACATCTTGTGTGCCCTTCAAATATCTCAATATTCTCTTTGCGGCTTTCAAATGACTTTCTCTTGGTGAGGTTTGAAATCTTGCACACATACACACACTAAACATGACATCCGGTCGAGATGCGGTCACATAAAGGAGACTTCCAATCATTGATCTATATAGCTTTTGATCTACCATTTTGCCACTATCATCCAAGTCCAAATGCCCATTAGTTGCCATAGGAGTATTCATGGGCTTTGCATGATCCAATCCAAATTTCTTCACCATGTCCCTTATGTACTTTCCTTGACTTACAAATGTACCGTTCTTCATTTGCTTAACTTGAAGACCAAGGAAGTAGCTAAGCTCACCAATCATGGACATTTCAAACTCACTTGCCATCATATTTCCAAATTCTTCACAAAAGTCTTGATTTGTTGATCCAAAGATGATATCATCCACATATATTTGCAACACAAATAGATCATTTCCAAGCTTCTTAGTGAAGAGAGTAGTATCAACCTTTCCCATTTTGAACCCTTTTGAGAGCAAGAAATCTCTCAATCTCTCATACCATGCTCTAGGTGCTTGCTTCAAACCATACAATGCCTTTCTTAGCTTGTACACATGGTTGGGTTTCTTCACATCTTCAAATCCGGGAGGTTGTTCCACATAAACCAACTCATTGATGTACCCATTTAGAAATGCACTCTTGACATCCATTTGATATAACTTGATGTTATGGGCACAAGCATAGGCTAATAAGATTCTAATGGCCTCCAATCTAGCAACCGGTGCATAGGTTTCTCCAAAATCAAGACCTTCAACTTGAGTATAACCTTGTGCAACCAATCTAGCTTTGTTCCTTATTACTATGCCATCTTGATCTTGCTTGTTTCTAAAGACCCATTTGGTTCCTATCACATTGTGTTTCTTTGGTCTTTCCACTAGTTCCCAAACTTGATTTCTTGTGAAATTGTTGAGCTCTTCATGCATAGCATTAACCCAATCAACATCTTTCAATGCGTCCTCAATCTTGGTTGGCTCTATGGTTGACACAAATGAGAAATGCTCACAAATTTGAGCTAGTCTTGCTCTAGTTTGAACTCCACTTTGAATACCACCAATGATTTGATCCAAAGGATGATCCTTTGCAATAGAGACCGGTTGGAGAATAGGAACTTGATCATTGGATTGAGATGAACTAGCTTGTTGATCTTGCACTTGAGATTGATCTTGTGAGTCACTTGTACTTGCTTCATTTTCAACTTGCATACTAGTATGAATTGCACCATCATCTTCATCTTCATTGACTTGCCTTGGCCTAATATCACCAATATCCATATTTTTCATTGCATTTGCCAAGTCATTGCCTCTCACGTCACTAAGATTTTCAACTTCATCTTGAGAGCCTTGGGTTTCATCAAATTCAACATCATGTACCTCCTCAAGAGTACCACTAGCCAAATTCCAAACTCTATATGCCTTGCTTGTGGTTGAATAGCCAAGTAAGAAACCTTCATCACATTTCTTTTCAAACTTGCTCAATCTTGTGCCTTTCTTGAGAATGTAGCATTTGCAACCAAAAACCCAAAAATATGCAATGTTGGGCTTTCTACCATTCAATAGCTCATAAGGAGTCTTTGCAAGCATACCATGACAATATAAGCGGTTGATGTAGTAGCAAGCGGTGTTGATTGCTTCGGCCCAAAAAGAATGACTAACATTGTATTCACTTAGCATTGATCTTGCCATATCTATCAAGGTTCTATTCTTTCTTTCAACAATGCCATTTGATTGTGGTGTATACTTGGGTGAGAATTGATGTCCAATACCATATTCATCACACAATTCATCAATCTTGGTGTTCTTGAATTCACTACCATTGTCACTTCTAACTTTCTTGATGGTTGTTTCAAACTCATTTTGGCTTCTCTTGACAAAAGATTTGAATAGATCATACACTTCACTCTTGTCAACTAGAAAGAATACCCATGTGTATCTAGTATAGTCATCCACAATCACAAATCCATACTTACTCCCACCAATGCTAGTATATGTAGTCGGTCCAAACAAGTCCATATGCAAGAGCTCAAAAGCTTTACTAGTACTCATCATGCTCTTCTTAGGATGTGTATTTCCAACTTGTTTACCGGCTTGACATGAACTACAAAGCTTATCTTTCTCAAAAGTGACATCTTTCAATCCTCTAACTAGATCATGCTTCACTAGTTTGTTCAATTGTTTCATTCCAACATGACCAAGCCTTCTATGCCATAACCAACCCAAACTTGACTTAGTGATCAAACAAGTTGACAATTGAGTTTCACTAGCATTGAAATCCACAAGATATAGGTTGTCATATCTAAAACCTTTGAATATCAAATTTGACCCATCAACACTAACAATTTCAACATCATCAACCCCAAATATGCACTTGAAACCAAGATCACAAAGTTGTGCAACCGAGAGTAAATTGAAATTCAAACTTTCAACTAGCAACACATTTGAGATAGACATATCATTGGAGATAGCAATTTTACCAAGTCCTCTCACTTTCCCTTTCTTGTTGTCACCAAATGTGATTGCATCATAGCCACTATTTGCACTTGTGTTGAGAGAACCAAACATACTAGAATCACCCGTCATATGTTGAGTGCATCCACTATCAAGCACCCAATGCCTCCCTCCGGCTTTGTAATTGACCTACAAAAAGAGATCAATTCCTTTTAGGTACCCAAACTTGCTTGGGTCCTTGAAGGTTAGTGACTAAGCTCTTTGGTACCCAAATGGTCTTCTTCTTTGGACCCAACATGGATGTACCAACAAACTTAGCCTTCACACCATTTGAGCCCTTTGTGAGAACGTAGCAAGAATCAAACTTAATTGAGGATACATAAGCATTGGATTTCTTGTTTTTGCAATCTTGCTCTAAGTGACCAACTTGCTTGCATTTTGTGCAATACCGGCCATTTCTCTTCACAAAACAAGTTTTGTGAGGAGCAAAGGCGGTTTTGCCTTTCTTGGGGGTATAGCCCAATCCCTCTTTGTGGAGAGATGCCCTTTGGCTACCCAAGCACATAAGCAAGCGGTCCTCACCACCATAAGCCTTAGCTAAGGAGTGATTGAGCTTTTTAACCTCCTCCTTTAGGTTCTTGTTCTCAACTACTAGTGAAGGGTCACTAGTGGGTGAGGTAGTAGTGGAAGTGCTACAAGAAGGGTTAGTGGTAACAACAATAGGTTCACAAGATATGTCACATGTTACACCTATGTTGCAAGTTTTAGTTTCTTTCTTTTGCACTTGTTGTTGCAAGTCTTCATTTTGCTCAACTAGAGAAGAATGAGCTTCATCAAGCTTAGTGTGAACCTTTTGGAGCTTCTTATGGTCTTCCTTTAGACTCTCATAAGATGCTCTAAGTTCCTCAAGTTCTTGCTCAATGGATTGTTTATCCTTGCGCAAGCCCTTGCATTCCTTTCTAAGTTTATCAAAATGAATACGTGCATCATCAAGCATTTCAATTAATTCTTCTTTTGTTAGGTCATCATCACTATCATCATCACTAGATTCGGTGTCGGATGATACCTTAGAGCCCTTGGCCATGAAGCAAGAAGGAGTGTCGAAGATGGAAGGCTTGTCATGAATGGCAATGCTTGCATGTGCCTTCCTCTTGCTCTTCTTATCATCATCACTCTCTTCATCACTTGAAGAGGCATCACTATCCCATGTCACCACATGAGAATAGTTCTTCTTCTTCTTGTATGAAGATTCCTTCTTCTCTTTCTTCTCCTTCTTCTCATGCTTGTTCTTCTTTTTGCCCTTATGATCATCTTCACTTGAGTGTGGGCAATCGGCTACCAAGTGATCTTTGCTTCCACAATTGAAGCATCTTCTTGGGCCATCAAATCTTCTTGCATTCTTCTTTCTTCTTGCCCGGTAGCCCTTCTTCTTTATGAACTTGCCAAATCTTCTTACTAGAAGGGCCATTTCTTCATCACTTTCACTTGTGCTAGAGGGATCTTCACTTGACTCTTCTTTGGCCTTGCTCTTGCCCTTTGATGAGGATGTGGCTTTGAATGCCACACTCTTCTTCTTCTCATCTTTGGAGTCTTCATCTTTTTCTTTCTTCTTCTTATTGATCAACTCTTCTTTATCATCATCATCTCTATAAGCATCATCGGTCATCACCTCCGCTAGCACTTGATTTGGAGTCAATTCACTCAATGTTGTCTTCACCAAGACCGTGATCAATGTGGCAAACCGCTTGGGCAAGCTCTTCAAGAACTTCATGGAGAAGTCACTATCTTTCACTTCTTCATCCACGGCTTTGAGATCATTCACAATGACTTGCAATCTATGGAACATCTCCGGCACGGTTTCATCATCCTTCATCTTGAAACTTGCAAACTTGTCCTTCAAGATGTATGCTTTGGCGGCCTTTACACCCTTGGTGCCCTCATATGATTCCTCAAGCTTCTTCCAAGCTTCATGAGCGCTCTCAATGTTCTTGATTTGCTCAAACACTTTTTCATCTACGGCCTCATGAATAGCACAAACCGCAATGTCATTGAGTTGAAGCAATCTTTCTTCGGCGGTTGTGGGATTGGCCGCATTGGCAATCTCAATCTTTGTTTCCACAACCTTCCAAACCTCTCTATTGATTGACTTGATGTGTGAGGTCATCTTGCTCTTCCAATATGCATAATTTGTGCCATCAAATTGGGGTGGCTTCTTGGTGTTGTTGATGTGAATGTTGAGTTGAGCCATTTTTACACCGTAGGTTGTTAAACCTCAAATCAACGGTGCCTCGGCTCCGATACCACTTGAAAGGTCCTAAATGGCTAGAGGGGGGGTGAATAGCCTATAAAAAATCTACAAACAACACTTCACAAGCCGATTAGTAACAATAGCAAGCTTTGCAAAGCACTAGCTCTAAACTACACTATGCAAGCCAACTAGACAAGTATACTACACTATGATCTCTAGTTCACACTCAAAGACTATGTTACTACTTTACACCACTCTTAAGTGAGCAACTAACTAACAAGCTACACAAAAGAGAAATACACAAATGTAAAGAGTAAAGGTGATTTCAATACCGCCGGTGAAGAGATGATATGAAGTCCAATATAACCAATCAATCACATATAAGGGAAATCCTCGGTAGAGAGATGACACAAGATTTTTTACCGAGGTTCACTTGCTTGCCGGCAAGCTAGTCCTCGTTGTAGCGATACACCCACTTGGAGGTTCACGCGCTAATTGGCATCACACGCCAAACCCTTCTCAAGGGTGCCGCACAACCAACACAAGATGGGGATCCACCAAGCTACGAGCAATCCACTAAAGATGCCTTTCGCGATCTCCCGCGGGGATAGGCTCAAGAACCCCTCACAACTTCACCGATCGGAGACGGAGACAATCACCAACTCCCCTCAACGATCCTCGCAGCTCCAAGCCGTCTAGGAGTCGGCAAACTCCAAGAGTAACAAGAGAAACCGCTGCGAATCACCACTACCAAGTGCCTCTAGATGATCTCAATCAATGCAATGCACTTGATGCTCTCCAAACTCACCAAATGATGAACACAATCAAGTAGGATGAGTGAGAGTGGAGTGGGAAGGCTCACAAGTATGTTATGATGTTTAGGAGTGCCAAGGGATACTCCCCAAACCGGCCAAGTGACTATTTATAAGCCACACACAAAAACTAGCCGTTTTCAATTCTCTGCGTACCGTCGGACTGTCCAACGGCCAGGGCGTCGGACTAATCCGCACGGTCCGACGCCTCGGATGAACGCCACGTGTCACTAGCCGTTTGAAGTCGAACGTTGGATCACAACGGCTATTTCCTCGCGCCAAAACGAACCGTCGGACGGTGGGTCGTCGGACTAACACCCGCGGTCCGACGTCCACTGCCACTGCACCGTCGGACTGAATTTACGCAGCGCGTCGGACTAACGAACGCGACCGTCCGACGCTTCCAGAGAGCTCCCCGAGCCCTGAAAACCGTCGGACGTTGGTCCGACGCTCACCGTCGGACTAACGCCGAGAGTCCGACGCTCTCAGAGCTCGCCACGTGTCGACCTGCTGCGGCTCTGTACCGTCGGACCCTGAGGACAATGGTCCGACGCTTCGAAATCAAGCGTCCGACGCTTGCTGAAGGGGTTAGCCGTCGGACCGAAGACAATGGTCCGACGCTCAATCAAGTTAGAGTCCGACGCTACTTTTTCTATTGTAACGTTTCCGAAATTCGCCGAATCCTGCCTCGCAAGCTCGGCAGGAGGAAGAGAGGACCAAACCCTCTCTAACCCTTGAACTTCACCCCGTTTCTTAAGTCACTAACACTCCAAAGTGTCTCTCACTTAGGTGCACGTGTGTTAGCCTTTTTCAAAGAGTTTTCCACGGGTCAAGTTAATGTCACTAGCATCTATATGCATATGCAATGATCATGAACACCTAGTGGCACTTGATAACCGTATTTCATCAACGATTTCGCCCCTCTTGATAGTACGGCTATCTATCCTAAATGTGATCACTCCCTCTATGGAGTCTTGATCACCAAAACCAAAAGAGCTCCTATTGGTTATACCTTTGCCTTGAGCTCCCGGTTTCTTATCAACTTCCTTCTCATCTCTTGATGGACCTTGTGGACACATATGATGATGGACTTATACCATTTGCATGGATGCCGTCAATAGGGCTTTCTCCTTTGTTGATGGACTTACACCATTTTCATGGACGCCGTCATTGCCCTTCACTTGTGACCTCCACCGACCCGGTCCTTTGCTCCATCTTGCCATTTGCTAATCAATTCTCATGAAACACTTAGAGCAATCGTTAGCAAACTAGGTTTCATCAATTACCCAAAACCAAACATGGGCTTTCACCACCTACCCCTCTGCCCGTGGGGTACCGACATATTTGCTGATCTCCGCATACCCGAACACCATGCTCGCGTAATTGGAAACAACTCCTAACATCCTGGGACCCCAACCCTTCGGATTGACAGGTTCGGCTAGGAGCAACCATGACAGCACAAGAAACTATTATCCCATCCTTAGTTCTTCCTCTATTCCTACTAATTTGATGAACGATGAAGAACTTTGATGAATATATCAAGAACATAACACATAGACTATGAACTAGTTCATATGCCATGATCATAATATGAACAAGATTATACTCTAATTCAGATGCATTGCTATAAACATAAGATGAGAACTTGCTCATAGAGGAGAACTGAATATTCATACCAAGATGTTCTTGATTCCTCCAAGGAGACAAGCTCTCTTTGATAGCTTTGCCTTGCTCTACTACTACTAAACTAGAGAGAACAAGTATGAAATGTGAGGTGTAGTGCTCCAAATGTTGGTGTGTATGAGAAAGGGTGGAGAATCATCTATTTATAGCTAGGATAGGACGGTTTGGGCGTCTCCAGGTTTGGAAGGAGGTGAAACCGCCCTTGGGGAACCGCCTAGAGCACCGCCACCTAAGACTGGGCCCGGGAGGCCCCATCAGGGGCGCGGCCACACCTAGGGGCGGTTGATCCCCTGGCTGGGCCCACTGGCCACCGCCTTCGGGTGGTCGGTTGCTCCCTGGGCCTGGACCTCCCCCGTGGTTACGGATGGATCCAGTTCAGTTCTTAGGTGGGCTTTCTCGTTTGTTTTGCGCCTTTTCTGAATACACTTTCCGGTAGTGCGCTTTCTTGTGAATTTTAAGTATTTCCACTTGTCAAACCTGCAAGTTACATATACAATAAAACTCATGGAAATGTTAGATAAAAGCCCTACTTTCTGTTTATTTTAGTGTTAAAATGATGTTTTATTTTAGTTGCTAAGGACCGCCAACACTTACTTGTTTAAGTGCTTTCTCCTTAGGACTCGAAGGAGTGAGTTTCTTGCGGTTTACTTGTGATTAGTGTTTTGTGATGGGTGGCTTGCATAGAGTAGCCTAGAGCTAGTGGCATCGCTTTTTAAAATTACTAACTTGTGGTCTAGTGTTTTGTAGAATTTTTAATAGGCTATTCACCCATCTCTAGCTTATCCGGTCCTTACAATACTCTCTGTTTCTTTTTTGTTGAAACCTTATATTTGGCATGTATAATACCAAATAGTTGTAATGCAGTAGAGTGATGATGATTTCATATATTCATTGATTTTAATCATAATTCTGAATTTATCTTTATTTGTTTTATATGAATTTTGAAATAATGGCTTTAATGAGGGGAGATGGATGGTCGTGATGGTCTCCCTCAACCAGAAGTCATTGGTCATGATGGCTATGTATGGTGGATGGGATTCGACCTAGAGTTGCCGCAAGTACCGTTGAATCATCCAAGCATTGTTGTGACAGAACCGCCTTAATCATAGGGTCCACGTGCACCGGCATCGTCCCTAAGAACCCACGATCAGTCTGCACGAGTTCCCTTTGACCTAGGTGGCCTGCCGGGTCTCCTAGGAAACCCTATTTTCCCTGAGGATCTCATTGTAAAGACCTTACAAGTATTACAACAGTTTACACGAATAAGATGAATCAGAGTAAGGAGTGCGGAAGTATTACATAACCATAGGTTTACAAATATCAATGACATTATCCTAAACCAGAGTTTCGTAGTGCAGTAGCATCATACGACTAGACTCCCCTACCCAAGGGTTATATCATACACATCATCATCCATGCCCGATCCGCCAAACGGCATGGTCTCGAGCAAAACTGTACTCTCAGCTCACCTGCAACAGGGGTTAACAAACCCTGAGTACTGGGGTGCTCCGCAAGACTTACCCGACTAAGAAAAAGAAATGAGACTTAGGAATGCAGGCTGAGGGGAGTCAAGATAAGGCTTTAGCAAGAGTCAAAGTGTTTTTGCATAAAAGCAATACTAACCCTATCTTCAGTATTTTAGTCAACATTTTTATATTCAAGATCAATAGTTCTCAATTCTTTCACATATCTCCTTCAGTTCCAATTACTAATTCATTCTCAAAAATGTCCTAGTTCCGAACCACTTTTCGATGTAGGTGTGAGGATCAAGTCTCCATAACTGAGGAGCACGATGATTCGAATCGATTAGTACCCAGCTGGGGATCCCTATCCACATTGCATATGTAGCACCTAAGCTTGCATATGCCAACCCCGTCTACCATGGCTTTTCTATCCCTGAGCCGGTCCTGCGCCACCCGAGAGCATAGTACTCTTCTCGTCTCTAGGCACGACGACCACGAGGGTACACGCTACTCTCGCCATCTCTCCACTCCCAGTGTGTGGTTGTCGGTTCAAGCAATAGAGCCACCGGAGATAGGGCTTCCCGGAGTATGTGGCTAGTTGCAAAAAGTCTCGATCACAGCAGGCCGACAACGAACGGTCCCTAATTCTCTTTCCGTTGGAAACCATGCATTGGGACTCTAACCCAAGTACACTGGTGACCACCCGGTTTTCACATCCCTTTTTCGTCGTCGATGATAAGTTGGGACTCTAACCCAATCATATGGCCCACCGAACGGAAAATCCCTTCCCGTCGGTGACGATGTACTGATCAGGTGCACGGCCACCGAACGAGAACATTACCAATTTCCTTTTTTATGAATTAATCAATGGTGTATATCACAATAGCTCAAGAGTAGCATTTGTGCAAATCTAAATTATTCAAGCAGAGCTAAGCATTTTCTAAACATTTCATTTTAAAATGGTTTCTAGATATTTCAGTGGTCAAGGTTGGTAATGCATCAATTGGGTTATCAATCAACTCCTATAAACGTAATGCAGTAGATTAACTCAAGTTATAAACATTTTGTAATTCACAAGGAAGGGGCTGAATGCACCGGGGCTTGCCTGTGTTGCAGGTCTGTCAATTCTGCCGGAAAACCAGAGAAAATCCACTTGACTTCTCCTAACGAATAATCCTTCCGTCGGGGATCAATCAAACAGTTCTCCCAAAAACCCGATCACTACACGTAATAATAATACAATGCTTAACATGATGATATGGATGCCATGATGCAAGAGAGGTACTAAATGGTGAAGTACATAAAGTAAACTTAATTTAGAAAGTTGAGTACAACTTTCCTTCACGACAAAGTTGCAAGTCAACAAAACCGACTGGTTGATTATTACTTAGGATTTCCCTTTAACAGTTGTAGAAAGCTGCATTAATCAATCCATTCTACTATAAAACAAGTTAATAAAGAATTTAAGAAATTTACTAAAGATGTCCAAGATCATTTTAATTTAATGATCATCTAGTAGAGCATTACGTATTTAACAAGTAAACTACTTACATGAAATAACATTTAAACATTTTAATTAACAAGATTAGCATAAGTTTAAGCAAGTTAACAAGGTATCAAGGGTCAGCACATGATAATGACCCAAGGTTAACACACAATCCCAAAATCACACAAAACCTAGTTTATTAGGGGTCAATTAGATTTCCAATTAATTAATCATTTAAGAATAAAATAAGAAATAATTAAACTTTCTCCAATTGAGCTAAAACATTTTCTACAGCTAGATTTTACCTTAAAACAGTACCCACACAAATTTCACAATTTTTGGATAAACATTATGGCCTCCAAAAATCATGGAAGTGGCATTTATTAATTAAAGTACATATTTTTTATCAGATACAGAAAGTGCTCAAAATCCACATTTCATATTTTTTCTTGGGTTCACATTAACATATAGAGCTCACTCAAAAAGTTTCATGATTGTTGACACTTCTTACCGCAACCACCAGAGACAGGGCGTTAGGCTATCTCTGATAACGGCGCCAGAAGTGCCTGAGGGTATTTCTTATGTCTATTGGATAATTCTGCAAGTGCACAGAATATACCGCTGTAGCACTTCACCCGGGAGTATTTCAAGGTATCGTTATTTATTTTATCCCAAGGGAAAGCGATTGCTAGAAATATTAATAGAACGAGATCCTGAAATCTATCTCAACTTAGCACAACTAGTGCAGAGGGGGTAATCAAAGTATGATAGGAAGGTGATGATTCAAAGATAACAAATGAAATACTAAAGGATAACTAGTGTCGTGTAGCTAGGTGGGAGGACATCGAGTGAGAAAGGTTCCTGTGATTCAAATTTTACTCCTGTGATCTATCCTATCAAATGGACGAAGTACACTAAGACTGCTACCTTACTTCCGGTGTGCAAGGGATAGGCGAGACAATAGGGGATATAGCCTCTACCCGAAAGCGTCTATTCTCTTATGGGAGCCTACCTTTTAAGAACTTGCCTAAAACACGTGGAGGGATACTAAGACTAGACAGGGCTGTCACTACCTGCTAGCACCCACAGACAATCCGTGCGACAAGCGGCATTCAAAGGCAAGACCTAGTCTAAGCACCATGCTTACACTAAGCCTTACTACTCTAACAGTGATCAAGGCAACTAGAGCACCCTATGACAGGCGATGAACTACACACGTGAGCTAGTTACAGGATCACAATCTAATGCAAACCGACCAAGTAATATGATAACTCACAACAATACTATTAAAGTAATGCACTAAGTAAGGACTCAGTAAAGTAAAGCAGGAATAATATATTAAAGTAGATAAGTCTTACAGAAAGAGAAAGATACAAGAGCTATACCAGACTGTCCAATAGGCGACTCCGGAGACTCCGAGCGCAGCTCGACTCAACTCTAACTCCCACACTAGACTACAACTACTACTAAAGGTGGAACTATACTACTTCTTCACTTGTATCTTGAATGAATCATATCTTGAGAGGGTGGATGCAGCCTCTATTTATAGGAGGAGATGGAGGGGTGCCACGTCAATGATCCGTGTGTCTTTCCATCTTGGCCCTTGGATGAACCGACCTTGTAACCGACTTGGATGGACGGCAGTGGTCACGTGGACAGCATGCAGGAAGTCGGTGGAGGCCAACCGACCTGGCTGGGCACCAGGGCTGGTTCGGCCGACCCCCCTATGGTAGGTGGGCCCATCCAGGAGCTTCTAGAAGATGTCCCCACAGATCATGGAGTGTGGTGGTGGCCTGACCCTACCATGGGTGGTTCGGTCGAACCACCTATGGCAAGGTGGGCCTACCAATGTTGTTCCCATCTGTCATAGAGTGTTCCTTAGTGTTGGTTCCCCCTTGGTTGGATGTTTATCACGTTGAATTCTTGTGTTTTGCTTCTCCATTGTTGAATAGAAACATAAATTGATCTGATGGCTGAAGTGAGCTGGGTGGAGTGTCACGAGGATTGAGCCATGTCAGCAGAGCCAGTTGGGCTCCATACATGGTTCGGCCGAACCATGCATGGGCTTGGCTCATGCTCTTTTATCTTCCAGGTGGTCCCTTGTGTCATGTGTTGGAGTGTGGTGACTTGGTTCCCAAATTTATGGTTCGGCCGAACCATGATATTGGGCTCCAAGTGCTCATTTATGCTCTGTTCCATCTTCCCTGCAGTCACAAGCTTAAGAGTACAAGTGGAACTAGTTATTGATAAAATATGCTCATGATTTGTTTATTCTCCTTTGAATCTGAGGCCTGTTGATGGTGTTTGAATGTGGAATTTTAGGGTATATTCACCGTCAACAAGATCCCTCAAGCTTAATCTTTGCTCGTCCCGAGCAAATAATTAAACTTAGCCTCGGTGGATCAGGAGTTGCTACAATGTTCATATTTGAATAATACCATGTGTACAACTAAATACTTCTCTTTTGAATGAAAAAATTGGCTATAAAAATTCACCCATTTTACCTTAGTCCTTTATGGGGCTAATGACTTTTACTTTGCCGTAGGTGGTTGAGAGACAGAACATTTTAATTTGAGCACTACTTTTCTCATTCTTTGTAAGTTTCATACTGGAGGTTTTAGCAATGTTTTGCAAAAGACAACTTAATGTTCCTCATATGGTTCTCTCATGTCGCTCAAATGGTGTATGATTCCTTACTAAGGCATAAAGTAAATGTTGCCTTCTCTTTATCATCCTACTTCTAAAAATGGCTTATATGGAGCTTAAGGTAGGAATAAAAGAATATAGCATACTTACTTTGCATATATTGTAGAGTCAAAGCTTGGATCCAAAGAGAGAACTGTCATGCCCTTAGATCAAGATGTGCAAGTGTGTGGAAAATATGAACTATAATGCTCCTCTATTTGAAATTGTATCTCTCTCTAAATTTTAGAGACATGGCTATCATTTTTTTCTTTTCTTTTCCATGGACTTTCTTGTGTCCATCTTTCTTTCTTTTTATTTTCATTTTGCATAGCCTTTTGTCTCTACTACCATAATGACTAAGAGAGATTTTCTATGACTTTAACACATGGATCATTTATTTGGTGGGAATAAAAGGCATATGGTTGCGTACTTCCAATGTAGAAGCAGCACACATATGTGGTGTGTACATGATCTTGATCTTGGGAGTATGATAAGACTCTCAATAAGGGTCAACAAGACTTGACAAAACTCAATACAAAGTAACTAGCTTATGTGGGAGGTTTTAAACATGTGTAACATATATGGCCGTGGTAGGAATTTATCACCTATGAGGAACAATAAGGTTTTTATGGTTAAGAAATAAATCTCCAGCAATCATGCATGCTTAGAATAATATTATAGCAGCTCTTGTTTCACCATATCGTATCTCACAACAACTTAGACTTAGTTCTAGCACTTAGCATCCATAAAGTTTTCAGGTTCATGATGATTTTAAATAGGCCAAGTAATCCATACTCAAAGAAATACTAAGTTATAAACTAGGCATTAAAGAAATATTAACAGAGCAACTATTCATCATTTCCATGAGGAAAATAAGTATTTATGAGACATATGGAATTAAGGGAAATATTTTTGGTATTTTTATCTTATGCATTTTTTTTATATGTACAATGAATTAAAATAATGTAAATAGTTAGGATAAAATACTTACCTTGGTGGGGAAGAGGATCTCCCCAAGCTTGCACTTTTGCAGTTGTCTTACTGAGATGGACATGGCGGATATGGTGGTGGATAGTGAGGAGGATATTGTGGTGGATATGGTCGCAGAAACTGCTGTGGGTGCTGTGGGATATATGAGGTGGAGGCATGTTGTGATGTGCATAGAGGGCAGCCCACTGTCTGCCAGTCTGCTCTTGGAAATTTTGGAGCTGCTGCTGAGTTTGTGCAGTGATGTTGCGAATGGCTTCATGGCCTGCTCGCAGCACACCAAACTGATGTGTTAGCAACTCCATGTCATGTCGATGGCTTCGTGTCGCTGCATCCTGCATAGATGAGTAAGAAAATCTGGCACTTTGTGCCCCTGACCGGCACCCTCCTCCAGAGCTGGAGGCTTGCATGGCATTTGAGCTGCCTGCATAGGTGCTGTCGTCTTCTTCGAATGATTCATTACGCTGTGTAGCACGCGTTCTTGCACGGGTAGCAGGACCTGAAAAACTCCATCGACCGTCTACTCCTGCAATGTTAGGCACTAAAGGGTGGCCCCCATATAGTTTTAATTCTGGGCATGGCAAAGTGAGTCTTGCATCGTTATTATGGAATTTAAATTCTATTGTTCCTTGGGGACCACCGGCAATAATATGAGCTTTTATGAAATATTCCACACCCAGAATGGTTCTATGTGTAGGTATGTAATCATTAAATTCATTTAGCAGTTCAACATAGCTACACATTTTTGTGATGATGGATGTGAAATCAAAAGAGCCACATCTTGATGGTGCAGAAATCCAATGCTCTATCATGGCTTTTACAGGTGATACTCGGATTTTATATACCATGGCATACATTATTCTTAAATCAATTTCTCTCACAGGTCTCACATCATCCCGGAGAAACAAAGTGATTCCTAACCATCTATGCAAAAAGCGCAATGTGGGGTTGCAAATATGACTAGTGCGTGGTTTCCCCATTCTATTTTCCCCAGTTATGTTATGCCAAAATTCAAGTTTATTAAACCTACGAGTAGCAGATTCTAAATTTGAGGTGCAGTTCATGAAGCCTAGGTAAGCACTAAACTAGTCCCAAGTAAGATCATAGGCTTGATTAAACAGGCGAAAATAGATGTTTTCTCTAGTTGCTTTTACTGTGCACATAAATTCTAAAGTGAGACTCTTGCTACCTTGGTACCCAGAAAAATCCCAGAATTCACCCCATCCTATTGCACCAAAAACATCAAAGAACTCCTTATACATACCTGTGCGTTGAAGGAGTCCTAAATCAATTACCTTGGTGTGTTCAAAGTTGCGGTTGCGGATGGAGTTGAGGACGAGAAGTTCTTGTGGAGTGACCCAAATGCCTGTCTCTTGGTCTTGTGTTCTAACAAGTTCTTCCTCTTCTTTGGATTCTTCATGATCATGAGGAGGGTGTTCAACATTTTCCGTGTTGTTGCTTGGCTCAGTTGCCTCAGACAAATATTCATCCTGTGATCCCGAGAGTTGTATCTCGGTGTCCTGGGAGGATGATCATCGTGAAGAACTCCCGCTCAATGCTGAGCGCATTTTCTTTGCTGCAGCCTTGAATGGGTTCTTCATATTTGCACAAAACAAAAACACGAACCAAGATTCGGATGATAGGGGTTAGCATAATTGAACCTTCTTGCCGAATGATTACCTTCGTTGAGTCCCTCGGGCGATGAACACTTGAAGAACAAACATGAGAGAAGAATATTTTTAATTTTTCTTTTGGAAAGGGAAACGCCTTGATGGGAGTTTAGAGAGTTGGAGTGCTCTACTGGTGATTTGGTTTGAGAGATGAGCTCACGAGCATGGGAATTAAATGGAGAGGAAAGCAGAGGGTGCAGGGGCACTTGGCCTGGTTCGGCCGACCCCTTGCTGCCTCTACTTTGTGGCACTAATTGGTGAAGTCTCTGGTGGACTGAATGGAACAAAAGATGGAGTGATTGAGCTCAATGGATTAGGTCGGCCGAACCCATCCTTCTCTCCACTTGCAACAATAATTATGGGAATCTATCATGTGTAGAAAAGAGAGAAAGATAGAGTGATTTGAGGTCCTTTGATGGGTCGGCCGAACCATGCTCCCCCTCCATTTACTATTTGCCAAACAAAGGTGTCTATGCTAGTCATCTCTTGCCTGGTAAAGTGCTGAACTTGCTCTCCTTTGGATGCTTGCTGATGGGATTCTTTCTTGGAATGAGTGGTGAATGGAGCAAAGAACCAAAGGAGGAGGCAAGACTTGACCATGGATGGTGGAAGTTTGCTCATGGGGTGTTTCACGGGAGAATTCTTTAGAGAGGTGATTTGCTTATGTAAGAATTTTTCCCATGATTAGCAAAAGGTGTTTTGATCGAAGTTTGCATGAGTGAGAATAAGAAAAGAGAATGGATTTTTTCATGACAAAATTTTGGTCTCGGCCCACTCTAGGTTGCTATATGTATTTCTCTCGTTAGCATTTTAATAAAGCATGAGATGAGAGAGAAAGGGATCTAATGCCCAGAGTGCGAGTTGACAGGTATATGTCTTGCAGCATTCTATAGGGCTGCTCACATGAGGCTTGAGTAGAGCAAATTAGCACTAAAACATGTGAGAGCACAGAAGAGTGATTGAGGGAAAATCCAAAGTTGCCTTGCTAGCTCATTTAAATGATCAAGATTACATGTAATATTTTAGGATGTTGTTGTGCATGGGACATATCAGAGCATGGCATGGATTGATTTGCACAAAAGATGGCAGGTGGGTGGCACCATGATGGGGTTCGGCCAACCCCACCATGAGCCCCACCTGGTGTCAACTTACTTAGCAGGTCAAATAGTTGATTATTTTAATATCGAGCTTAATTATTGATCGACAGAACAGGGGTTGGATATAAATGCTAAAGTCAATTAAGCAAATAAAGGAAGTAAACTTTAATTAAATGTTAGTGTACTTACCTTAATGGAAGAGTTGATCCTTCAGGTCCTTGGAGTAAGACCATCTCCTTGGGCTGGTGTAGAAATTTTCTTTGGAGGTGTTGCCGGTTGTATTACCTTTCTCTTCCATACTCGCTTGCTCTTTGCTCGTGGTTGTGATTTGGGCTTCCTCAGGTCTTTCACAATAGCAAAGGCATGTATTTCCCGTAGCATGATCAATGAGCATTGCTCAACCTTTGGTCGGAATTTGAATGTCTCCTGGGTCCCATTGATTGTGAATTAAATTTCTCTGGCTCCAACATCAATATGTGCATTGGCGGTGCTGAGGAACGGTCTCCCCAAGATGAGTGGAGTCTTCTCATCTACTTCCATGTCCAAGACCACAAAATCCACAGGGACAAAGAATCCGCATATCTTGACGGGGATGTTTTCCGCTATCCCCGTCGGGTAACGGACCGATTGATCCGCCAGCTGCAAATGTATTGATGTAGGGGACAAGATGGTATGATTGAGTTTGTCGAACACTACCTTTGGCATGACGCTGACGCTTGCTCCCAAGTTGCATAGTGCATGCTCAAAGTATTGTGTCCCAATGGAGCACTCAATGGTGGGACACCCAGGGTCCTTCTTCTTGGTTGGCAGTTGGTTCAATATGGCCGCGCTGCATTCCTCCGTCAATTTGACAATTTTCGTTGTGGGCAGCGGGCGCTTATTGTTGAGGTTGTCTCTTAGGTACTTGGCGTAGGTTGGTACCTGCATTGCGTCGAGTAATAGAATATTCACATAAAGATGACGAATTACCTCGACGAATTTCCCGAATTGTTCGTCGGTGGTTTGCTTCCTTGTTCTTGGGAAAGGTAGAAGCACATTGGTGTCATAATATTTGTGTGGGGCTGTCTTTCCTTGGAACTTGGTGTTGTCATCAGGCACTGGCAATTCTTCTTCTTCATCATCTTCCTTGTCTTTTCTTGCAACCTTCCCTGTCATGTTAGGATTTGGTGGATCGCGGGTGGACTTACCTCCCCTCGTGATCACCGCATTGATATTTGAAATATTGCAAGTATTTTTAGGAGATGAAGTAGTAGCAACAAGATGAGCTAATTGAGATTCTAACATTATATTAAAACTCATTTGTTCTTTAACAGAAGAAGCGAGAGCATCCATCTTACAATTTAATGTTTCGAGGGTCTTGTCATTTTCTATCAACTTTTTATTCATGCTTTCATTTATTTTAGCTTGATTCATAACAAGATCTTTTAATGATAATTGATTACCAAAATTTACCTTACCTTGAAACTTGGAGTTCGACACCCATCTTCCTTGTTGAGGGTACTTTGAATTGTTGTTGATGGCGTCTATCTTCTCATGATTTAATTTGGAATAAGATACACTACATACCTGATCCCATTGATGCTTGGAAGTATAATGTTGAATGGCCTGTCAGTCTTTCTTGAAGTTAGCACGTTCTTCCAACCTTCTCAAGAGGAGATCCATCTTCTCAAATATTGCATCTAGTTCATGGATGGTATGTGTGTTCTTCTTCTTGGATTGGAGTCGATCTTCTTTCCACCCTTGATTTGTCACCATCTTTTCTATCAGATTCTTGGGTTGTATGACATTGAGTGAAGTGAATGCTCCTCTAGCAGTGGCATCAAGGTGACTACGAGCTGTTGGGGTTAGCCCATGGTAAAAACCTTAAATCAGGAGACATTCTTGGATTCCATGGTGAGGACATTCCTGAATGTATTCCTGGAGACGTTCCCATGCTTTGGGAATCGTCCCGTCCACTTGTTGTGTAAAGCCTGAGATCTTTCCTCGAAGAGCGGTGGTTTTGCCCATCGGGAAGAACTTTTTGAGGAATGCATTAGCACAGCTTGTCCAATTGCCAATGTCTTTAGAATGAGCATAGAACCATTGTAATACCCCGGGTATTACGGCTAATTAATTAAACCATGTCATCATGTTTAATTTAATCATCTGCATATGACTGTGCTTAGGGCTTCTAAAGTGATTCAATTATGTTTAGGTTTGATGGTGTAATTAAACCTTTACTTGGGAATTAAAGATACTAACAAAAGAAGAATTCCAATTAAGCTTTAAATTTGACTCAAAACCCTAATTTAAAAACTATTTGGAATGGGATAAAAGTGCCTTAATAAAAGTTGTAGATCTGTTAAAATGAAACAACTTTTATTTTGGAAGATTTTGAAGTTATAATATAAAGATTCAAATTAAACTCAAATTACTATGTTGAAATTCAAGTTTGAAACTTCAAATTCAAAAATATTAGGAATCTAACAAAACCTCCTTAATAAGAGTTGCATAGATCACTGATTAGGACAAATTTTATTTTGACAATTTTTCAAGTTGTTAAAGAAATTTAAAAGTAATTTTAAAAATACAGTTTGAAATTCAAAACCCTCTTTTACCCCCTTTACTGTAGTTTCAAAACCATATGGAATTTGGGTTTGGTTCAAAAACAAAAGTTGTCCAAAATTTTGAATCCTACAACTTTTGTGTTTTCACTTTTTCAAGTTCATACACGGAATCTTGTGAATTAAGTCAAAAACCGAGAGGGGAGCACTGCATTGCTACAGTAACCCGCCCCCTCCCTCTCTGTTAGCACACAGGAGCTGGCCGCCGGGGCGCACGCGCGCGCGCGGCGCCGCCCGTGCCGGCCGGGATCCTGCCCCCGGCACGGCCGCGCGTGTGGGGGACCCCGCGCCACCCTATGCCGCTCCTGTCCATCCCTCTGACCGGCTTAAAAGACGACGGCCACCCTCCCGTTCCCTTCTCCTTCCCGCTCGGCGCACCGGTGACCGCATCCACTGCCTTAACCAAATTGGCCTCAACCCGTGCACCATTCTTCAATTGCTTGAGCACCCAACCTCCCTGCTCCCTTGCGCATCCTGTGCCTCCGCCTGAGTCGACGTTCGTGCTTCGAGGGCTCCGGAACGCTCGTCGTCGTCCGTGTGTCTGGTCGGAGCTCTGCCATAGCCGTTCTCTCGGTGTAGCTTGCTGTGGTGAGTCTCGTCCGCGCTAGTGTTACGTTTTGAGCTCCTTGACTCTTGCTGATCTTCCTGCGTGCGGTGGTCTTTCGTTTGGTGCCCCAGGACGCTCGGAACGGAGGGGTCACCGTCGTGGAGCACC